>OU964967.1:9837363-10221559 GCA_918808275.2 Dolichovespula sylvestris
AGTTTCTTTTTTTTTTTTTTTTATATTGGCACGATCGATCGTTTCTCGTGTCATTTTCTCATTATTATTGGAGAAATATTACTATATACTGGCTTAAATGCCAGATACTTTCGCGCGTGATATCCAGTCGACGCGTCCGCGTCGATACGCGCTCGAACGACGTCCAGTCGACGTGAATTGTTGCGTTTGGACCAGCTTATAATGTAATTTGTCGACACGGTACGGTCGATATGCTTCGACATCATTTTGCGGCGCGTTTCCCTCCTTTTTGGGAGAATGCCTATTTTATCGACAAAAAAAATCGGACAATCGAGTTTTGTGTCCGGTACGATTCGAAAACGAATTCGCTAGATATCGTGAATTTTGTTTCTTTTTTCTTTCTTTTTGTTTCCAGCGAATGAAAAAAAAAAAAAAAAAAATCAAAATGTAAAATCGTCGAACGTTGTAATCGTTAGACATCGAAAAGGATTCGTTTCACAAGAGAAATAAAGGCAGAGATTCCATTCGCGCTAGTAGAGTTTTGTATTTTATATGAAAATATTCCAACAAGCCACGCGAAAACTGACTGGTTGCCGGTAGTGGTAATAGAGGCTAAAAAAGATGCGATATTTTGGAGGCACCCCGTATATTCGCGGCGTATATCAGTGTAAAGAGCAGGGGTCCAGGGTATCACGTCGCTACTTAACTTGACGGACTTAATGGCCGGGCGTAATGGGCGTAGCCGCGAGAAAAAAAAGACGTAATTAAGAGTAGAAGGGAGATTCCGGGGTTGCGAGCTCGAGATTTATGTTGCGCTGTAATTTTTACAAAATCCGGCCAACGCCACCACCATCGCCAACACCCACCAGCGGCACCACCATCACGCTCGTTCTGTTGCCGATGGGGTGTGACGAGAGGAAAAGTGTCGAGAGAAAGGGAGAGAGAGACTAGGAATTTCCATAAAAACGGCTGGTGAAAAGGGTGAGGAAAAATAAAGTACCGAGCGCTTATTTCTTTTAAAGCGTTAATGAGGCGATGCCGATATCGGCTCACGCTCGTTCGAGCAAGCAAGTTGTTTGCTCGAAGCGAAAGAAATTGAAAACACGCGGATGAGAGGTGCCAGCATCACCTCTTCGATATTTTTTCTTCTTATCTTACGATGCGATCGTTAAGAACGATTAAAAAATGTTATGCTTTCGTAAGAAATTATACACGATATCTTATCAGAATAAATTTTGTCAATTTCCTATTTCCTTTATAGCCACGGAGCAAGAAACCACTCTTTGAAAGTGATTCTTATTTCTTTTTAAAAACATTTGCCCTTATACCGCCGTATATATATTTTCAACATTTCCCAACTGACATTTTAATTCATAGAGTCTTGGAAAAAGCGAATATTCGACGAAAGTTTTTCGTATCAATGTCAACTATAGAAAAGCTTTATAGATACCCATGATAAGCGAGAAACGGAGCACCGGGTACATTTGTCGAAAGTCCGCGAGCTTTCTTTGTCCGACATCTAGCATTTCGTTCGGATTTTTCCACGTTTACGCGCAGAGTACACTGGCCGCTGGATGGATCCGTGATTTATCGTTCTTGATGTGGGTGAAATTGTAAAACCATTCCGAGGATATAAAGATTTACAGACATCGCGCTAACCCCTGTTTTACGCTTTATATCGTCTCTCTCTCTCTCTCTCTCTCTCTCTCTCTCTCTCTCTCTCCCTCCAACTTTGCGACGATCTATCTCTTTTAGCACGTCGACTACATATTTTGCCAAAGCAACGATAATTATCTGTACGATTTAAAAAAGAAAAAAAAAACCATTCGTAAAATTGTGCCCTTTTAATTTTAAATCGCTTATTTTGAGATTTTATCTTTGCTCGAGGTTAAAACTGTCTATAACTTAAAGTACGATTTTATAATATTCGCGTTAATTCGATCTTGACGTCGATATTGAAGTAATGAAAGAAGTTTTCATCTAATGTAATTCAATCATTTTGCAAGGAGAAATTTATTCGATTAGAATCTTTAAAAATGTAACGATAAGATTTCGTACGTAAGTAGGATGATCGAACGGAATTTAGCATTAAACTCGATAACTTTGGTTTGCCTGGCTAAAGAGTAACCTGGCTCAAAACCGGTTGCGTTCGAGTAATCGTGTTTCAATATCGGTCCCCCTACGGCGCCTAAAATCTACCTCGCCTATCTCTTCCAGAAAACTAATTACCTGCACGAAGAAATTCCATTCCGTTTATCGTCCTCGTCCACGCGTCTCGTTAAGCAAAGTAGAGGAGAAGAATAAAGTCCCTACACATTTCCGTTTCGTCACTCCTTTTGTATTTTCTACCTTTTGTATTTTGATTCGAGTCGAGACAGCAGCAGACATCGACGGTAACTTTGGCCGATACTTCGCTAGGCACGTTATAATAGCTCCGACTTTCCTACAGAGTTACTTCCTCGAACGATACTTCTTTGATCTTCGCGAAGAAAGGCAAACTTTAGTCGAGAAAATGTTTTTATGAACGTGGAGAACATCGACGAGCCTTCGAGTTCTTTCTTTAAAGTAACGAGAGAATAAGAGATGGATAAAAACAAGTACCCAACTCTCTGTATCTTCGTTATTGCAAATGTATACCCGAACAAACTGGCCAACGTTTGGTCGGTGTTTCCGTGCTCTTGATAAAGTTCAAAGAACGTTGAGTCTTTTTTACGCTTCGATTCTTATGAAAATCGAAACTTTCGAGATTGTTATGAAACAGGCCTCCTTCCTACTTGTCAATGATTCGAACTAATTATTTACGAGTCTCAAAGAATTGTTCAATTTTGAAATGAGAAGTCCATCGCGTAAGCTGGCAAGAAAAGGACGACGATAGATTCGTTTCGCGATCAAATCATCGTTTTAATCCGTCCAACGTCCAAGGATTAAGTATTATACCAGAAGAGTTTCTTTCGAGACTCGCTCGATTCCATCGACGTTTACATACGCTGCACGTTCACGCATTTACACGTTAACACAGGGTACGTTCCCCGTTAGTTTCTATCACGATCGTTTGCATTTCCGTAAAGGGCCCAGAGGATATCTCTATGGCGTTACGTCGAATGGGCCCATTAGCATCGGACATTCCATTACATCCTGTCGTAAGTAAAACCACACCGTGCGACTCGTTTTCTTCTTTTGTTAACCGTACCGCCGAGAGTTTGCGTGAAGGCATCGCGTTTGAATAAATAAGACTGTAGTACCGATTGGATAATTTCCGTTTGAAAGACGGAGAAATCAGGAAGAATTCCTCGGCCGATTCTAACGTCAATATTAGGATGTAATACAAAAGCAGTTTCTAGATTTCCGGATCATTAAGGAATAATCTTTAATTTTGTTCGAAACAAATGTAAACTGGCGTTACTAAAACACTCGTTACGCTCTAGTCACGAGTACAAAGGAATTGCAAATCGGTTTGCTCTCTTCGAATTCTCTCGTGCTTCAAAATATTTATAAAATCATCGTGACAAACGTAGTAACGCGTCCCTACCTAAATGCGAGAGGGAAACGTTTGAAAAGCTTTACGTTGGCCGTGCCGACGGTGCCGACGAATTATTCGACGTCGCACACGTAAGTACGTACGTACTAGGTTCACATAGAAATAGATTCAAGCATAGACACGTACGCGCACGTAGAACGGGAATGCAGATACATAGACACAGCGAGCGAGCGAGCGAACGAAGTAAAGGAAAGCGAATACGCGAACTCGGGCGCGTTTACCTCGGGAAATGCCCCAGTTACCCCGTCATATAGTACATCGTAAAAGTTGTCTGCAACGTGGAACGTCACGAAGTTCAGTTCTTTTTTTTTTTCTTCTTCTTCTACTCGTCGCTGTTGTCTCTTCCGTCCTCCTTCTCTTTCTCCATTCCGCTTTTTCCTCATTCGTGTTTCCATACGAAAAGTAAAAATGGTGGTACACCGACGGCCATTAATAGGAAATGGTTATTTTTACACCTACCTTATATTTTCCCTTCAATATTTTTCTGTCCATTATTGTTCGATCCACATTATCGTACAAATAATTCAATCGAACAAACATTCGTACCTATCGAATCTAATGCATATGTATGTTTCGATTGATTTCACATTTTAAATCTTCTTTCCTTTCAATAAAATTTAATTTACGTTCTTAGTTTTATTACGATAAGTCGTCCAATTTCGCGGAAAATTCTCTAGAAAACTGACTAAAAAATTTTGTCGAATGTGTTTATATACTTACGAAATATTCATAGTATCAAAGAGTATAGTTTATTTAGAACGATGTTTGTTTCAATCCTCCGCGACTATTATTTCCGAAAATATCGTCTTCGATATATCGTCATTCATAATTCTTTTCGATGGTACAACTGATCGTAGTAACAAAAAAGTGTTTACGTTGGCCAGCCAAGGCTCGGGTAAGATTCTGAGATGGTCGCGTAAATTCCTGAAATTTAAGTAGGTTGTTGAGTAGGTCAATGCACTTCTTTGATGAAATTACAAAGGTCAGTGTGTCGACGAAGAAAATCTCTCTTTTATATTAACATATCTTCGGAACTAAGAATCGTAGAGACTTGAAATAAAAATAATATTAAAGCGTTCACTTCCCCTCTATCCTTTGATCGTTCCGTTAATGACGATTAACAATTCCTTATAAATAATTTCTTACAAAAAGATTTGCTAATCAATTTTGTATCAACCAACTCTAAATAATCCGTGTATATGGATACGCGGATGTACGCGCTTATTTTTTACAAATAACTTGTTATATAAATAATTTTTATAAATAATTTACTAAAGTAATACTATTATAAACATTTCTTACCGATTATTTGTTTGATTATTTTCTTTGAATTATTACTATCCTCTACGTCGAATACGAATGCACGACGAAGATTCAAATGTAAGCAAGTCGAGCGTGTATTTATCACGAATCTTCATCTCAAGCATATGTAAATTATTGTATCGATGAAGCTGCGTCCTCTTCGACATCATTATAAATTCTACCTATGGACTCCACCCTCTTTTTCTCTTCCTTTCTCTCAATCCCCCCCCCCTCCCCTCTGTTGTTTCTTACTCGCCTCCTCTTCTTCATCCTGGTAATTTTACACCATCGGCCGATAGAGTCTTCTGCGACTCGAAGAGTAATTACGAGCGATGCACCTATAAACACCACCCACGATCGCCCACGTTCCGCCTCTCTCTCTCTCTCTCTCTCTCTCTCTCATGTTTTCTTTACTCTGAGTACGCCTTACGTGCGAAAGAAGAAAAGAAAAAAAGAAAATAAGAAAAAGAATAAAAAAATATAAGAAGAAGAAGAAGAAGAAGAGAGCCTGAGAGCGCGTCCTCTTAGACGTGTATGCGTACATGTGACACGCGTGAGCAGCCCGCCTACGCTTCGTACCTCGATCATCCGTGTATACACTTAGGAACAAAAGTTCCGAGACTATTTCGAGAAAGGATGTACCATGTAAATTTTATGTCGATGGTAGAAAGGATAGGAGTGAACATTGAAATGAAATTTGATCCTTTTCTTTATAGCGCTACGACAACTTTTGTCCTTACTTCTTTTTTTTTTTTTTTTATTCGTTAATGCGTTTATAAGATCTCTACGATCAAAACGTTAAGGGCCAGCGCGCAATTTATTTTTATTTAGATATGCATATTTTCCTTCGCATAAATTATGTCTATACGTAGATCAAAGGTTTTCGATGGAGATATGGATCAATGTCAAATGAAATAACAGTAAACGGAACGTACTTGCTCGAACATTTCAGCATCGGTACTCATTGTAAATTCAAATATTAATCAATAAAGTATTCATCACTCTGTTAATCGAATGTGCAACCAACAAATTAAATATATATATATATATGAATAAATAAATGGAGTATTTACTCGTACATCCACGAGGCTCTGCCCTAACTTTTGCCTAGCAATGTACCATGTCCATGGCTATTTGCGCATACGCACACATGTATAACGTGTACAACACGCAGGCGTATTTTGCATATTTACACATACCGGATATACCGTAGCCTCGTAAAGACAGAACTCCGTGCGTATTTTACGCTCGCGCGCAGATTCGCTCGACGCAGCAAACTTTCGAGAGGGTAGAAATTTTACGCCCGTCTCGATGAAACGCCTCGCATAACGGTCGGCACTCGCGAGCTCGAGAGAATTATCGTACGGCCAAAGATTTATCTCTTATTATAAATATACGTTGTGTGTGTGCACGCGTGACAGAAAAATAAGAAGACGAAGGAGAGAGAGAGAGAGAGAGAGAGAGAGAGAGAAGGAAGGAAGACAGAAAATTATGCGAAGCGTTCAGCCGTCGAGTAATTCAAGGATTCAAGATTTACAGGTAACCACGGTGACGAACGCCTATCGTTTTCTTTCTATGTTTGAATACTATCGGAAAGAAAAGGGGAAAGGTACGCTCAACGTTTATGATCGCTCGTAAAGATGACACTTTGCCAACTATGTTTTTACATGACGATTCTTCCGCCAACCAAGATACGATCCCGTATCCGTATTTTAGTAATTGATCGAATATTTTAATTCAAAGGAGAACTTATGTTTTATCAAAATTGAGGAAAAAAAAAATAGACGGGAGAGAGAGAGAGGGGGGGGGGAGGAGAAAAAACGACAGAGAGGAGATCAACTTTGAACGTCAGAAAGTTTTCAAGTTTCGTTGAGAATTTCCATGGGTCGATCCCGTTCGTAGTACGGTGGCGAAGAAGGCGGAGATGAGGACGATAAAAAAAATCTCACGTCGTCGATGGGTCCAGCGTTAAGCCTCTTAAGCCGCTTCCTTTTTCTATCCTTCTTTTTACACGCGTTCTTCTCGGACTTCTCGTCATTCTCGAAAGGGGATTTGATCAAGCACCGGTTCTTGAGCACGTCAAAAGATTATATATCAGAGTGACGCTTCCTCGTACGCGCGATCCGAATATATCTTAATAAGAATCATAAGAATTATAGAGAAGAGAAAGTTTCTCTGTAATCGTGAAACGTAAAATAACGGTAAAAAAGAAGAACGCTAGGGAAGATGAAATTCTGTTGTATCCTATCGAGAAAAGGAGTATACTCGTATTTTTATTTTCTTCTTTCATAATTTATACGTCCTCGCATTTCCTTTGATTTCATGGATTATTTTCTTCCATAATTAATGTCTTTGCGCGCTAAATTCGAGGACTCTTCGCTCGTAGGACGAACCCGTATAAATTACTTGAAAGTTATTTTTATTTGATTCGTATACTTGTTATAATTCGGAGAGTAAAAAGTTATATCGAAGAATATCCAAGGGACGAAGTTCCAAACGCGAGCTTTCCATTTAGAATGAATGAATGCGTAATAGTAATAATCAAGAATCACCGATCAGAAACAATTACCATACGAATGGGAAATAAATTTGTACTCTTCGAAATCAGATACGCCACAATGTCATTGAAATGTTAATGCAATATCGTCGCCGTTAACCCTATAACATTCTAATACATAATTTACCTAATAGAAATGGGAAGGTATACAAAGAAGAGGAGATAGCATGAATAAGAATGAAGAAAATAAAAAAACGGGAGTATTAAAGGAACGACGAGCGTGACGTATCGCTCGGTATCTTTGCGAGATATATACGTTACTCCGCTACTCGGCTGCCATCATAAACGTCCGCACAAAGGAATTATCTTGCATGTTAACGTAATGCTCTTAATTAAGAATCTCAATGGTGGTTACAAGAACTGGCGTAGAAAAACTTAACCGGTGATGTTACCTCCATCCCTCCGGGAGTGAGAGAAAAGAGGAAAGTAAGATCCTCGTGTAATTATAATTAACTATAATAAAGTTCTTCGAGACTCTCTCTTTCTCTTTCTCTCTCCCCCTCCTCCTCGACCCCACCCCCTCCCCACCTTTCTCTCTCCTTTCATATTCTCGCGTTTACGAGTATCTCATAAATAGGTTTGCAAACGCGAGGAAAAATTTTTTAGAATAGTCATCGTAAAACTTTTTTCATATCGCAAATTTATCCCACGACTAAATATAAATTATACCGTCGTTGGTATTTTCAAGCGTTGAAAATATAGAGTTATGTTTTCGCATTACCTGTACTATACGGCGTATAAATATGCGTATAAAAATACGCTACTTCCTTTCTTCGTACGTTACGTTATTTTACTCGTTTCAGTTCGTTCGGGGAAATCAAAAGCAAAATGTTCGAGAATAAATTCAAAGTGGTCGCGATTGCATAATAGAAACTAAACGGACATCGGAGAAACGTCGTTTAACGCGTTATAGAGGAAAGACGGTTCTAGAGAGGGAACGAGGAGCGAAAGAAGAGAACCATAGTAAATGGCACATTTCTCCATTTTCCTGGATTATTTGGGCTTTCGACTCTTCTTCGGTGTTTCAATTTGTTTGTCGTCTGAATTACACCCCCGTCGATATTACGAACCCGACGAAAGTCTTTTCACTTCGAATGGAAGCTCTGACCGTCTTAGCTCGTTGAATGCCATCGAATCGGTTTTGCGACGTTCATCAAAAACGTTCGCAAACACTCGACGCCGAAGCGAGGGTCGATTTTCTTCTTCCCGCTACTTTCTTTCCACGGAGTACCTTATCCCGATGCTCTTCAACTAATAATTAACGCTGCCTATCGGTACACTTTGTAAAATAATCATCTTGAAAAATGAGTTTCATCTTCGTCGTTATCGAGAACGAGCCACGAGAAAAAAAAAAAAAATAAATTAATGAATAATACGGAAGGACAAGGAAAAAGAGATGAGAAGACGAGAGTAACGATGAAAGAATGTATACGTTTATTTTTTGTACACGTTTAACGATACAGATCAATGATATTATAGATAGAGGTTGGTTCGAGTATAAGTAACCCATTGAACCGTTCGATCTATTCACCGTAATTCCCAAGCACGGCTTGCCTCTCATAATACCATTCAGTGCGCACCACATAACAGCATTATCCACTCGCGCCATAGACCCGATAATGTGCATCGGATTTGAGTTATACGAAGCTCGGCGAGTTATCGCAACTATAAGTGGGAGGAGAGAAGATAGAAGAAGAAAAGCCAAAGGAAAATCTTTCGTCGGGAGTCACGAGAAAGGATACTCCGTGTCTCGGTAGATCGAGAGATGCCATTGTTGTGGTTATGCTTTACGACGTTGACCTCCCACATGACTCTATCCTTCCACTTATTCTTTTTCCTCTTATTCTTTTCGTTCTTTCTCCTTCTCTTTTTCCTTTTTCCCCTTGTATGCTGTTCGGTAAGTAATTTGCCGGAGGCCCATTACTTCAAGGTTTTATTCCTACGGTTATAGACAAAGTCTAATAACGACAATTATGTCATTTCTCGGGAATTCGAACGCTCGCGGGCGAAATAGGACAATGCCTTCGTTATCCGTAACAGTGAGAGAGAAGGGTGAGAAAACGAGATAGAAAGATGGATAGATGGATAGAGAGAGAGAGAGAGAGAGAGAGAGAGAGAGAGAGAAAACGCGACCTCGTTCCTATCAGATTTCCCGAGAATTCGATGCTGCCGGACCATCAGCATCCCTGTCTCTTCATCTTCTCGTCTCTCCTCCTCTTCCTTTATCCTCCACGTTCTTCTTCCGGTGAACGGAAAATCTGGAACGAGAGCACGTGGTTCGATGAATATCTTCATCTATCTGCTTTTATTTTATACCCCCGAATCGAGGACATAGGTTCGTTTCGTTTATTCATTTCTCACTTGGTCGTTAAGACAATTTGAAAAGGAAAGCATTTTTGGCTGACGACGAGGATTATTCGTCGGAGATTGAAATAACGTAATTAACGTGCAAAATTACGTGGCTTATAAGCCGTTCTTCGTAATTAACCCTTACGAGTTCTACGTCGATATCTTTTTCTTCTTTTTTCTTTATTATTACAGTCGAACGTCTTGTATAAAAACGGATTTTTTCTTTCGGTAATTTAAATAAATTAAATAACGAGCGTGAAGAGTTAAAGGGTTAAATTAAAATTGTTATAATCGATCGTTATAGCAATGCTCACGATCGTTTTTCTTAACATTTGAAATATTGATATTTAATTACCACGTGCGTACAGAACACTTCATCACTGGTAGACAAAAATAAATGAGTTTTCCTTCTCGAAATAAAGAGCAGAATATTTTCGAACGATATTCGAGCGGGGTAATAACGTTATTCGACATCTGCATGCACGAATAGCGATTTAAAAGCATTTATTTCGTGCGATGGCTTCCAACAACTATCGTTCTCGATAAAAAGAAGAAAAAAAAGAGAGATACGTCCTGGATAGAAGGGAAAATGGGATAAGTCAGGATCGTGCAATCGAATTTGATTTCATTAGCATAATTTCTATCGATTTCACAATTAATTTCTCGTCGGTGAAACGTAAGCGAATGACGAATCCGATTCTCGTATCATCCTTTTTTATTATATTTCACCTCAAATGAGACTCTAATTTTTTATCTTACGAGAACAGTCGAGCGACTTATTCATTTTTGATCGTCTCTCGAATCTCGAATTGATTGCAACTTTGATATCTAGTAAGCTCTCTCCTCTTCTCTTTCAAATGACAGATTTATATGCGCTCCGAGGATGCCCGTAAATCGATTAAAAAGCGAAGCGGAATAACGAAATATAAAGTTGGAAAATCGCGGTGGCGATGGAAGAAGGATTTTTATGATATCGCACGGTCGAACATGGCGATGTGCGAGCGTTAAATATTGCGCGCTATAGATTATATATATATATATATATATATATATATATATATATATATATATACACACACACATCAAAGAGGAGTCATAGTTCAGGATTTATCGTCGCGTGCGACGCGACGATCCAAACAGAGACAATCGAACGAGCCATGCGTCACGTCGACGACGAGCCGACATTGACAAATCCGGCTATTCGAAAAATCGTGCTAGGGATAGACAAAGCGATGGAGTCTTCAAGTACGGAGTACCGAGAAAAGAGATGAGATAAGCCATTATAAACGGCTAAATAAAAACTTTTTCTTATTCGTTCGATTCTTCCGAGAACAAATTTTCTCAACTCTAATCTCTCATTATTTTGTTTCGATGCGCGACTCTAATTAAAGCAATCGAACGTGACAGTGTTTTATCGCACTTAATAAATTCGTATTCCTGTTGAGCAATTATCGCCGATTGATCGGTTCGAATTTAAATACTCGATGATGGTGTTCGACGTTCGACAGGAGACGAGGAAACCGAAGGAAAGCAGTTATTTACGAAGTAACATCAGCATCCGCCTTTCCTCTCGTCTTTCCCACTTCCACTCCCAAACTCAGACTTTTCCTTTTTTCGTCCTACTCTCACGTAAAGTTTTTTCTGTTTAACTTGACAACGGCGCGTCGGGAGCCTGCAATCGGCCCGGGTATGTACGGTTGGCCACATCAAACAGACGAGTGCTCTTTGAAGATGAAAAGCTCACCGTTGCACAACAATTTAATCTTCACGGTAATAGCGAGCGGACCGGGTCGTAGTTTACGAGGAAGGCCTCTGGAGGTTCCTTCTCTTTCTCTCTCCCCTCTTCTTTCTGTGAAAAAAGACAGAAGATGTTCGTATGTGTGGGTGGTTGAGAAAGGCAGATGGAAAAGGAAAAAAAACACACACACAGAGAGAGAGAGAGAGAGAGAGAGAGAGAGAGAGAAAAGTCCATCCGACGTAGGACGCTAGAAGCAACGAGCCAGAGGACAAACGAGCAAACGAACACATCGTATCACATAATTAGGCACGCTCACTGCCGTTATAACGAAGTTTGACAAGCGACAGCGTACTTCCTCGTTTACTCTCCCAATATATAGTCTTAACTTTATCTCGCTTTCTAGATAAAACAAGAGACAAAGATATATAAAGTTTTTGAATTTCTTTCTTTCATGGGGTGATTTCATTTGTGTTACATTTTCCTTCTATTAACTCGGAGAATTTTCAATTAATCAGAAAATGATACGTTGGTTTAATTTGATAAATTTTCATGGTAACATAATATACCTATGCTAAAATTATTAAAGCGACCCATCTCATTTTCTGATATCGCGGTAACTTCGTTAAGATCTCATTAGGGAAACACGGTATCCTTTACATGAGTTTATAATATACCTACTACTATTCTTTTCCCTTTATGTTCAAAAATATTCGTACGAATATCGAAGAAGAAGAGTATTTTATTCCGTAGTTAATTGGTGAAACGTATAGTTTTACATTCGACTCTAAGGTGGGAGATAACGAATGCGATAATGACTTTCTTTCTCTCTTTCTCGCTTTCTTTCTATCTCACATACACGCTAACCACATACACGCATACTCCTACCCATTGGCTTTGAATCCCGAAACGTCCTATCGTGGTATCCGCAGCGTACACTTAAGCACGAACGATCGATGGCGGTCGCCCGTCTCGAAATGGAGAGACACATCCGCAGGAACGTATCATTCGTGACCTGATCGTCCTCGTCCTCAGCCTCGTCGCTGTCGCTTTGCCGAAGGACCCAGAACGACTGCGAGAGCGTGGCTTGGCTCGTCGCCTGCGGTCTTTCTATCTACCCTTCTTTTCCTTTTTTTTTTGTTTCTTTTTTTTTTTTTTTTTTCAACGTCTCCCGGAAATGTTATTTCACTCGCAATGAAAAAAATCTCCCTGCATTTTACGTCTCGTCATCGAAATTTTCATTAAAACGTTCATTGTGACCCGAAGTAGTTTATACTACGTTCTTCGATTCTAACGAACCGTGTATTTAAGGATTTTTTTCATCGCACGATCTATCGGATCGTTTCCAATTCATTCATTATCTGACATTTCTATATTTCCAATAGGAAAATAGAAATGGTAATAATGTCCTTTTTCGATTTTATATTCGATTCATTATAAATAGCCGTTAATGATAATCGTCGTCTAATAACGTTCCATATAACGAAGCACTCGGCACGAGAAGCCCCGTTGATCGTACCAAAATTTATGAAATTGCACGCTTGTGATTTTGAATTGGAGGAATAACGTCGAGGACAAAGACGACGTCTATGGAGATTGCATCTCATTGCCGGTGAACGTTCATCTCAGCGGACAGCAGTCATCGGACACTACAAAGGAAAGCTCGAAATGCGAGAAAGAGACAGAAGCGTCGTTGCATACGTGCGCTCTTGTTGACTAATTAAACCTCTTAGCGTCGTCGTTAGCTACGCGTCAGGCACGATGCGTTCCGCGTCAACGCGCGCGCACGTTCATAACAGAGAGAGAGAGAGAGAGCGAGAGCGAGAGCGAGAGAGAGAGAGAGAGAGAGAGAGAGAGAGAGAGAGAGAGAGAGACAAATTCAAGAGGACTCCGCTCGTGATGCTGCGGATTAATTTGAGGAAATCTCTGCTTTTCATCGCCTTTTCCATTTTTCTCCCTTTCGTTTCATTCATTTCTTTTGTTTTTTTTCCTTTTCCTAATACAAGCAGCTTTCAGCAAACCATCAAGAATAAGAATTCAAAAAGAACAGAAAAATGGATGGAGAAGACGACAGCGTCTATTCTTGTTCTTTTATTTCTTTTCCATTTTTCGAAGAATAATGGCAACGGCGTCGACTTATTTTCGAAATCTGTATGTTTTCTCGGATAAACCTTGCGTTCAACCACAACGATGGACGAAGTAACGAAGAGAGTGAGAGAGAAAGAGAGGGTGGGAGGGAGGGAGGGTGCAGATAGTGGAAAGGAAAAAGGAAAGGGTTGATGATCGCTCGCTTTGATCGCCGATGAAAATTGGCCGTCGGTGGAAAGAAGATTCTCTTCGTGGATCGCGGCGTGGTCGTAAATTCTTCGACCTCGTTTGATATATACCTACGTGGGTTGAAGTCTGAAAGGAATTTTTGTAAAGGGACGCTTAGGTATTTCGACTTTCAAGTTCTTATTGGGTAATCGAAATAAAAAGAACCATTTCGATACTATGGAAAAAATTAGATTCCAGCAGGATCAAGAGTGTCTTGTCGTTTTATAGAAATTGATTAGCATTTAGCGTCTATCGAGAAAATTTATGAGAATGAAATTATTTACTACTCGGGAATGGTACTGTTTTATTACGAATACATGTATCTGACTCTTTTTCTCTCTAAGTGACTGTTTGCATATTCATTTACGAAAACGAATTAAACTGTAATCGATATAATTTATTTCGTCTTTGTGAATAATCGTTCTTTTTTTTTTTTTCGTATCTGTGATACACGAGCAATTAATTTCTAAAGTTAGTCATATATCATACCGAGCATCGACGTGTATTTTAAAAGTACAAGACCGAGAAAAATAAAAAAAAAAGAAAGGTTTATTCGCCACGGAAACGTAATTCGTTCGTAGAGAGGAAAACCAATTTTTTAATTTTGTTTTCTCATTTTCTAATATACAATGATTCTTCAAATCGACGATATCATATTTCGCGAGTAATTTAAATAAAGGACGTTCATATCGTTGGTATAAAATTAACGATGCGTTTCGTAGTTCACACCGAGGAAATCGTTTACAGCGGGCAACGAAAATACGGTTAGAAAAATATTCGGGCGGAAGATTCGAATATTCTGATATCCGGATTAGAGAAGAAAGGAAAAAGGATCGATTGTAGGAATTTAGCTTTGTACGAATCGGAAAAGTGTCCGTTCGAGTGGATATACTCTCGAGTATACCTCTTTAAACTGAAAGAGAAAAGAAATAAGGAAAAGAAGCCAAAGAAAAGAGCAGAAGATTGGGAGAAATACGTTCGGAGTAAAGGAAACAAAGTGTATCGCTTCCGCACGCTCGTTTAACTTTGCGATTTAAAGTCATCCGTTTAAAGCCGATGACCTAAGAGAGGCACGTTGCTCCTACTCTTCTACGTAAAGCCAAGGCCACGGACAAATTATTTGCCGAATTCGTTAACGTTTGTCGAAAATATTGATTGTATACGAGTTACGTATCGTAAGCTTGTTTTCAATTCGATATCATCGAGGGCTCTTAACATTAATCCATGTGTGAAGTCAGCTTAATGTTCTAAACTCGTGACGGCCGGTTTTCACGAGTCAAACGTGCCTCCGTTTTACAGTACAGTTATTACCTTCTCCTGCTTCACCTCCCTTCTCCGCTTCGTGTCGTCGACGCGCGGTCGTCGTACTCCGTACTCGTCGTTGATCTCTGCCATTAGCGGAAGCCGTACCAAGTGCCAAAGGGAAAGAGGAACGAGTGGAAGAAGGGAAAAAAGAAGAGGAGCGGGAGGAGGAGGAGGAGGAGGAGGAGGAGGAGGAGGACTACAGAAGATCCAAGCGTGAACAGGACGATTCTCGAAGCGACAGCGAACATGGCACTGCTCGCATTCTCTTTCTCTTCTCTTTCTTCTTCGACTCCTCCGCAGCGTCTTAATGACACTCCGCCATTTACGGACATCCTTCTACCAACTCGATCTCTCTTTTCCCTTTTCCTCTTGTAGCTTCTTTAGGAGGCTTTTGAAATTCTCGCCTACCGGTAATACGCCTTGACAGAAGCACTCCTTCGCGCGTCCTTTTCGTTTCTAATTTTCCCTTTTTCTTATCTCTCTCTCCCCCCCTACTCCCCCTCCCCTCCCTCCCCCCTCTCTCTCCTTCATTTTCTTTTATCCACTTAGCAGCATAGCTACATTTCTCGATTCACCTTCTCTCTTCTCCATTTTTCTCGACGGCTCTCTCGAGTAGGCAGCTTATTCTTGGAGTGATACGTTTACGATCGGCATAAAAGGCTTTTTTCCTTCTCTCTCTCTCTCTCTCTCTTTCCTTTCCAAGAGATTTACGGTCACATGAAAATCACATCGTATGTGTAATTATAAACGAACTCTGCTTATTCGGTAAACGCATTATTATTTTTAAAAGTACCGAGAAGAAGTAAAATCGTCGATAAATGGAATGTCATTTTCCAGAGAGAGAGAGAGAGAGAGAGAGAGAGAGAGAGAGAGAGAGATGGAAACACGACTACGTTTTTTTATCGTCGAGTTGTTCACTTCGGAAATTGCGCTTGATCTTTCGTCTTTTTCAGTACGCTTGAATCGTGAAAACGTGTCATGTATGTATGGACCTAAAACGTATACTGTACCTATGGTAATTTCACTCTTTAAAATTTCCTGTTAGCGGAAGTAATGAGGAAAAACGTCTGCGACGTTTTCGTTTATTTCGTTCGGTTTGCAGATTCGATCTTTTGATAAATTGATGACGCGTTTTATCAAAAAAGTATACTTACAATAATGCATTTAATCTCCTAAACATTTTAAACTTCACGTGTGAACACCCAGTAAATAAGAAAAGTTTCAAATAGAAAGCTCGAAAGATAAAGGTCGGGCTATTAGGAATGATTGAGCGCAATACTGCTTGAAACTCGTAACGATGGTAGTCGTTTGGATAAAAGAGAGAGAGAGAGAGAGAAAGAGAGAGAGAGAGAACGTGTCGTTCGTGCTGACAAGATCTAACAAGATACGCGAGCATATTGGCAATGAATAAGAATCACGCATTGACTCGTTTCTGGAGATTAAATATTGATAGAATCGTAAATAACTCTTTTTCGTAAATTGACGCTTATACGTAGACGAACATGCGCACACGTTACTGACAACTCTCTCTCTCTCTCTCTCTCTCTCTCTCTCTCTATATATATATATATATATATATATATATATATATATGTCTATCTATCTATCTCTATCCGTCTATTCATCTCTCTCGGCTTATTGCGTGCTTCATCGCATACGGTACTCCGTGCGAAGAGGTCACGTGTGCGGACACGGAGGTCGGCAATACCGATTCTGCTTCTCGACACTATTCCCTTATGAACGTCGACTAGTCCTTCATGTTCTCTTCCTCCTGCTTCTCCTGTATAACTCCAACCTCCGACAACCTTCTCGTCGTTCCTCGTTGTCGGTCGTTTCTAGCGTTCCACAGGACGACGACGGAAGAAAGTGCGTTTACGATGCAATTAAAATTCTTCCTCGCTTCGACGTAATAGACCGAAATATACGTCTAGCGTTTATTACTTTGTAATTGATATATTGCTCGATGAACTTCCTGGTTTGAATGAAAGAGAAAGATAGGTAATAATTAATTCGATCAATTAAATCGATCAAAAGACCTTTCGCTTTTCTCGAGAATTTCTTGACCTTTTTTTTCTTTTCCATCGTCCTTCGCTTCCTTAAGCGCGACACGTTTCGATGTAATAACTCACGAAACGATTTCGCCATTATAAAAATGAATCCCTCGGGATCGTGAGGCGCACGGCATACGAATTTCATATAGGAAGGACACGTTCCGAAGGACCGTCGAATATCGATAGGATCGACCACGCGTGTACCTCCCTGGAATGATCGAATAATGATAGGGTGATACAGGGTAATATCTTTCGTTTATACGATGGAAGGTACGATCGTCCAACTTTTCTTGATATTTTATCGTTACCCTATATGGAATCGCAATGAAAATTGATTTGTATAAATTAAAGTGCCATAATTTTATCGTAAAATTGAACGGAACCTAAGAGGTTCATACATCCTCTGGAATGTATTTGATTCATAATTATCGAAAGGATGAAAGAAGTCATCCTGAATTTTTCAAAGAACTATACGTTTATCTACTCGTCGTCGTAGAAAAACAGGGAGAAAAAAATTACATGGGAAAAAGAGCGAAGAAGAGTGACCTCGGTGACCTCGAAGAAAATTCCACGAGGTCATAACGATGCGTTCTGTCCGTCTTTCGTCCACAGGATCAGGAAAGACCGACGTGACGATTTGAAAAGTTGAGCGTTAAAATACACGCGGAGAAAGGTGTGCGTGAATAGAAGGAGGAAGCTGAGCTGAAGGAGGATGAGGTGACTGAGGTAGCATACTGGTCGCGAGGTCTCGTCTCCGTTGAGGTCGCGCATTTACACAGGCAGGGTCATCCATGGTCTCCGTAGTACCGTTACGGTGCATGGAACATACATATTCTCAGAGCGGCCATCTCACAGGTCTTTTCTCCTTCTCACTCATTGCATATTTTCGTGCATTTCTCGTGTGTGCACGCGCGTATGTACACGTATGTACGTGCAAGCAACACGTGTAAATACGAAGGGCCCAGGATATCGTCGGTCACGTACGCTTCTTCGCATGCCCGTTGGCTCTTGGGGAAAGCATGAATAAGTCAAGAATGCTTCGTGCACTCCTCCTCTTCCTCCTCTCTCTCTCTCTCTCTCTCTCTCTCTCTCTCTCTCTCTCTCTCTCTCTCTGTCCCTTCTTCGTGACGCTGTTGGTTCCTCCGTTTGCTTCTGTTTCTGATAATTCGACTTCCCTGCTAGCAGTCCGTTTATTTCGTTTCTGCACCAGGTGGTTATCTTTGTGTATGTATGATCTATACATATTTGTTGTAATATGTAGGTATACGTCGGTAAACCGGCTTAGATGTATTCTCTCTTGTCTTTGGAGAAAATTTTCTGATGTTCCGTTCGGTTGTTATTTGGTTAAATCTCGACTTTCCAATATTACATTTGTTTCGATATACAACGAGGATATTGCGATACGAACAGGATCGGAGGATACTATTCGAATCCTGGTTTACGAGATGATAAAATGTCTCAGGTGTTGTTCCATTATCCTTGTTCGCGTTATTCTTGTTTTTCACAAAGTTCAGAATAGTCGAGGACGACGAGCCTTTCCGAGGAGAGGCACTCGCGAAATCGATCATATCCGTCGTCTTCGGAGCAATTTACTTCGTTTCGGCTCGCGAAGCATCCGTTCTTTATGAGTTCCAAGAGAACAACTCGCGTTCCACGTAGAATTATTGACGATTATCGTCGGACCAATTTTATCTTCTTTTTATTTCTTTTTTTTTATTTTATTTTATTTTTTTTTTATTTTTTTTTTTTTTATCGCAATAGCCAAAAAAGGATCTCGATTCATCGATCTCGATTGAAATCATTCGTGATTAAATTCTTTATTATTTTGTTTTCTCTTTGATACGGTAAAATCGTAAAACTGACGATGTCGATACAAATTAAGCAATAATATTTGAACAAATATTGAATATTGCTAAAATTCAATAAGGGGAACGATGAAATGCATTCGCTTGCCGATATGTTCAATACAAGTATTCGAAAAAATCACCGATATCCTATAAAAAGCGTTTTATTCCCGTTCGATTTTTCTCGTCGTATTTCAACATAAATGTTAAAAAATATCATGAATATTTTCGAAAAGTTTTGTCGCGTTCGCGGTTCCTAGAATCGATATGCAAGCAAATACTTTCGAAATTTCAATCGACTTTTAATATTGTGAATTTTATGATATATATATGAATACATGTGTGTGTGTGTGTGTGCGTGTGTGCCACTCGAACGCGGTTTGCCGCGAATCAACATTACGACATTAACTCGGTTGCTTGTTGAGCTCGACAGAAAGAGCTGTTGATAAATATTGAGTTATGGATAGGAGAGGGGAGGAGGGACGATTTCGGCCGAGTCGGCTTATCAGTAGGTGCTGAATAAACCAAGTCGAGAATAATACAAAGAGAGAAAGAGAGACAGAGAGAAAACAATGGTTGGGTATACGCAAACGAGAAGATTATTAGTACAGCACCGGCAGTCGGCTTAAGGTTTAATCGTCCGTCTCGATCGCGTGCTTCTAATTTCACGCTCGCGATCTTCCTAACGCCAAGTAATTGTATCTTTCGCAACCGAGTAATCATCGTTGAAGGATCTTGTATCCTCCTCTTAACTTCCTCCGACATACTGACCTAAATTCGATTATCCCGCATTATCGTAGAATCGATAATGAATCCTATTCGTTGTATTTTCATGAATATTTTGTCGCTACGTTTGGAAAATATTGAAAGTATCTTAATAAGTCCGTCATATTTTTAAAAACGTCATATATATATATATTTATTTATTTATTTATTTATTTATTTATATTTATATATGTATAAACTTTGTGCAAATGTATATATCCGTACTTTTTTTTCGAAATTTCATTAGTTTCAAACATACGTACGTAGGATAAATGTAATGCACGTTTTGTGAAGTATTTTCTTGACGTATCACAAAAGCAGGTAAGTTATTAGAAAAATATAATAACGGACCTTAAACATTAATCAAATATCGTCAAAAATTCGAATCACTGTTGCGTGTCTAACTTAATCGCTCTTCGAACATGCCGGCCCATTTTTTGTTCCTTTTCTCTCCCTTTTTAATTGTTCACATCATTTTCTCTCTCTCTCTCTCTCTCTCTCTCTCTCTCTCTCTCTCTCTCTCTCTCTCTCTCATTTCCCGTTGGCGAGAATATATTGCCATAGCATATTTATGTCGTTTGTTCTAGCACTCGGGTGTATATAGCGGTTGGAAAATTAGGGACAAATTTACGGCTTGTAAGCAACAACAGCTACAGCAACGGCCCTGTCGACGCTATTCGGACGAGAAATACGAGTACGTTGCTCGACGATTCATCCATCTTCTCTCTGGCGCGCGTGTCCTCACGAAGAATTACTGATAACGATGCGCGAAAATCGATCCTCTTCCCTATTCTCCCTTTCAATCCTCTCACTCGCTCACTCACTCACTCTTTTTTTCCTTTCTCTCTTCTTTCGGTCTTACATGCTTACATTTTATATCGCTTATGTATTGAAGAGCATAACTTGCAAGAGGGAACGGTACGACGTAAAGAGAAAGAGAGTAAGTGGAAGTCGGAAAGGAAGAGAGAGAGAGAGAGAGAGAGATGGAATGGCAACTGATCGATTTTCGAGACAGGAAGAGAAGAGATATTACGAGCACGTAGATATCACGCCGTCCGACCTATTGTGAATGATCGAATGGCTCTTGAGACATTGGAACCACATTGTACATAAAACGCTCTGTTTCGTTTCGTATCAACCGCGGTCACTACACTTTGACCTCTCGAGAAAGCAATGTCACCTTTCATCGAGATGTTCCGTAAACATTTTCCTTTTCTCTCTCTCTCTCTCTCTCTCTCTCTCTCTCTCTCTCTCTCTCTCTCTCTCGTCTCTCTTGTTCTTTCATGAAAGTAAAAGAAAGTCTACGATAAAAGGGAGTGAATTTTCCAATCATTGTAACGAGTACCAGGTGCAGCAGTAAATTTACTTATAAGTTTTCCTTTATACGTTATACTTTTCTCGCTGGGCTCCCTATTTATCTTTTCCTGTTTTTCCCGTTTTTTCTATGAATAAATATTCACTCGTTGCAATGACGACAGACATTCGAACGGCGTAGTTGTCAAAGAATATTTTACATTCTCTCACAAGTTTGCTCTGTCAATCCGTACAAATATATTCTAATCTAATCGGATTTACATATGTGAGCGTTTGTATATAAAAAATAGTTGCTGCAATATTTTACTTTTTCCCCATCGGTGTCGTCCATGGCAAAAATTTCAGTCTGTTTCGGAGTCATAAATTCCTTTCGTCGAGCGTTTTGCAACGTACAAGGAAAACGGGTCGTAGAAAAATTGCCTTCCTTTGCGTTTGAATGAGAAGTCCCACTCTTCTTTTGTTCTCTCCTTTCCCCCAAGAACACTTTTCTTCTAGAATTCTACTGCCGAACTGCGAACTACTGCGTAAAACACAAACCCTTACCCTTTTCTCTCTCTCTCTCTCTCTCTCTCTCTCTCTCTCTCTCTCTCTCTCTCTCTCTCTGTGTCTCTTTTTCTGTCCTCTCTCCTTGTGTAGGCAGCTTGTGTGTTATATTCAAGAAACTAGGTTCCCATGTGGCGCGATTTTCTTCTCGCATGAAGGATACATTGTATTCGCAACCGGGGAATTCCATTGTCTTCTTTCATTCTGAAATAATATCCCGCGCTATCGTGCTCGCTTCTTTTACCATGTGTATTGTTAAAATTCCCGCTGTCCCTTCTGCGACCACCCTCGACCATAGGTATGACAAAGAAAGAGATACACGCGACCAGAAAGTCCCTTTTTATCCGTACTTATTTTGTTCGTCGGACTGGAATTAGCATCGTCCTAAATGAAGTAGTAATCGTTTCTCATTCTTTCTAATCGATCGATTACGATTAAAGAACGTCGTTCTGCGTATGTGCTTTTTCATATTTCCACCGGCTGATTCAAAATTCATTTTACACATTATACATTAGATACGTAATTGCAACGTTTTATTCAAATAATACAATACCGTCAAAATAATAACAATGCCGCAATTTATAATTAACATTTTGCTTAACCAACGCATTATCGATTAGGAGGATCCATTAGCAGGTTCATTAATTTTTCACTAAAATTGAATTTCATTTTTCCTTGTAATAATTGTTTCAAACGAAAACGTTATTAAAATAATATTTCATAAATGTATTAAAGTGAATCGATCGAGAGTTAGCATCTTTTAGATTCCATTAATAAATAATTTTTCTATGCGCAGCAAAAAATGGGAAGCGGTTAACTTTAAATTTGATTGCCCTACCGATCTCGTTGAAATAAGCGTTCCGGTTAAACGACCCGATTCTTTCCTTGGAAAGGCACTCCGATCTTCGGTACGGCGAGAAATGGTCGTCCAAGTCCTTTTACCTTTTAAAGCGTAGCCAGCTTTTGTGTTTCGGTCCCGATCGGCAATGGTACGTAGAGTAGTTACGACCAATTATGGAAAGCCGTTCTCGGTTGTTTTGCAAGTCGTACGATATTACCTTATTATGTTTCTTTCACGAGTCCAGAGAGGAAGCAGATGCCTCGCACGTAAGATAATTCCGTGAAATGCCACTTATTCTCTCCCTCGAATTTACCTTGTCCTTTTCCCTTCCGTCCTGTCTTTTATCGCATGCATTTATATGATTACCGGATCCAACAAAGAAATATTAACGATCATCTTCGTGTCAAACTCTTTTATCCATAAAATAGCCGTAATATATTTAATCGCGTTGGAAAAAATTTAAAGGTAAAAATAGTATAATTGTAGAAAATTTTATAGAACAATTCCGTTGGTAATTTTGCTACCAACGAGTAACGAAAAAAGAAATAACTGTAGGATTTAATTCGAGTAGAGTTTGAACAGATGCCTCTCGGCATAAAATCTGGAGATTTGAACCAAGTGAATTTCTACGATACCGCACGGTAACTTAGTCTACGCTCGCCGATCGTAACGGGGATGTGTACGTTCATTGTCAGGAAAGTGAAAACTCAAGCGTGGGAAACACAGGCGAGTTTCTCGCTTGGATATTAACTTTGTCCAATCATGCAGCCGAGTAGTTTCGCTGCTTCGAAATTATCACGTATCGTTGCGAAATTCTAGAGGTTCTTCGATATCGCCAACTACTCCGTCGCGATTTCGATCGTTCGTTAATCGAAAATCAATATTAAACGAAATAAAAATGTTTGTACTTAAAAATTTTACGTTGCGACGATACTAAGGGGAGTCTACGCGAACATCGCATCTCTTTATTTCATCATAATCATGATATGCTTCTGTAATGGAATCGATAAAATCGACCTATCGACGATTTATTTGATCGGAGCAAAACGCAAGCAAAAAGTCGCATACATAACTTTACCGGTACTGTTTCATCATAAAACCACGCATTTGCATCGACGAAAGCTGCCTTTTTTCAATCATGGACCAACTCTTTCTATTCTTTTTCTCTCTTCCCTCTATCTTTTCTACGACGTAAACTCATTTCCGTGAATATTCTGGTAAATATAGCAAAGAAAATTCAAGACGATTGTGACTTTTCGTTGGAGAAGAAAGAAGGATAAGAAGGAAAAGTAGGAAACGTCGAATCATTTTTCTCGACTTCTTTTTTTTTATTTTTTCATTCCGACGAGCAAATAAATCATTAACGTTATTTTCGAAACTGTTTCAACCTAACGAATAGAATTTCATTTTTTTTTTTTTTATCATGCATGCATATATGCGAATACAATACGTGGTTTTATTCGTTCATTAAAATATATTATTTTTGTGTGTTACAGGTAAGCTTCGAGATAATAATATCCTCCTACTGTATCAGAGAGTATTTACTGTACAATATGTAAGTTCATTCTGAATTATTTATACGCGTAAAAATACGTACAGAAAGATAGTATGGGACAAATGAAAAAGTTTCTACCGTTCGAACGATAATACTTAATCTCGTTATCGATCGCAATTCTTAAAAAATATTCTCTTTCCTAAGATAGAATTTGAGATCTTTTGCTAGTTCTGCTATGAAAAGTTCGAGTTGATGGAAAAGCGACGATCATTGACATTCGGTACGTCAGAGACAGAAGTCTGGCTTTCGTTCTAGTTTAAGGACAAGAAATAAGGGTAAGCGAAGGGATAAGAAGAACGCCCACAAATTCCCGAGGGTTAAGCAGTTTCATTCTCGGAGATCTAATTTCCTTCCATCAAGATGCGTCGTACCGAGGATACGTTTCTCTCTCTCTCTCTCTCTCTCTCTCTTTATGTGTGTGTATATATATATATATATATTCCCTATACGTATATTCCTTTCTCTTTAGAATACGGCTCGTTTCGCCGTTGTAAACTCGTCAACCGAAATTGCGTCCCCACTGTAAATCTCTTTGCATTCTTGCACACTCGCACATGCTAGTCTTCCCTTTTCCCATCTCGTAAACACATGCACCACGCCCGAACAATTTAGAGCTCGATTACTCGGCTCGACTTCGTGGTCGTGAAAACGAACTGCTAATATTTCAATCCGCTACACGAAGATGATTTCGAATCTGAAAAGGTCCTGCCTATTCGAAATTACATTCATTTTTATTTTCTTCGGATAAATTTTTCTTTTATCTTTTTGTATTATTATTTTTATTTAATCGTTGAAAATGATTTTTTGTTCATTAAGTAAACGATTATTTATATTTGTTACTCTCGCGAACCGACTTGTCCGTTCGTAACAATAATAATTATGAGTATGACTCATCAAAAATGAAGGATTAAACGATACCGAATATAACGAGCAGGTAATCTTGGCAAAAATAAAGAAATAAGCGAAGCGGGGCGTAATTGAAGTCGGTACATGTGATGCTTAATTGATACATAGTTATCCCGGAAAGTAAAGCGAACATTTCTGTATACGTAGTTGGATTGTATGCATGTACTTACATATGTATGTACATAAGTTGGTATTGAAAACGCGCGTATAATATCGTAGTTATTTCCACGCTCTGTATTTCGCTTAGGCGGACACACGTACACACACATACACACAGAGTAATTTCAGGTTTCCAGCGCATGGAATATCCTACTGAAGCTACACGCTATCTACTTTCGTTGTGCTTTCAAACGAGCTAATAAAAATGATAACTTAAGGAAATCGTATATCCTGACAGAGATGTAAGATCAGAGACTGAGTTAAAAGCAAAACGATTAGATACGAGGAAAAATTCTGGAAAGAGGAAAAAATATAGAGGGAAAAGGTCTTTGTTTAATAAGTAATATAAATAAATAGAATAGAACAAAGGAATGAAATAATAAGACACTTAATGAGACACTTAAGAATCATTACTTATGTAATTGCTGTAACGTATATATATATATATATATATATATATATATATATATATATATTTGCTACTATATGTGTGTAAGAGAGAGAACTCGTTTAGAAACCTCTTTACAGTCATTGAACTTTTACATCAACTAAGAGAAAAGAAGAAGGATTTCGGAAATAAATTCTTCGCGAGGACGAGGACTTTAAATCTTCTTTCTTTCTCTTCTACTCTCTTTGTTAGTGTAATCGCTGAGCTCCAATTATGCGATTTCTACGTTATTTTACTCGGCCCCTTGCAGGCACCACCGGCTCGAGAACGATGGCCGTGACAATAATGTGCTTTTAATAGAGGGATATTTTCGTATGAATTATACTCTCGTATCTCTTATCTTTTCGGCTTCGAGATACGCAATCGCGGCCATAAGAATTTTTTCTTATTTATTTCAAAGAAACGCGTTGGAAGCTCGCTGTTTCTTACGAAAGCTCTTTTTCTTCTTCTTCTTCTTCTTCTTCTTCTTCTCTTTCTTCTCTCACAGTCCTTCCTTACGTACTTCTTTCTCATCCTCTTTTCTCATAGGTTCCACCTCGGAAGAAAACTAGTTATTTTCATTACTAATTGTCTTAACGAGTCTCCTTTTATCAAGCACCATCGAAAGGCTTTCCTCCTATTTCCAGTTAGACCAAAGCGATACGATTTTTCGTCGTTTCTTAAAGGCGTTTCATCCTCTAGACGTGAATTACACGGATAGAGAAAATTTCTTCGAGGTTTTTCTATCTCCCTCCTCCTCTCTCTCTCTCTCTCTCTCTCTCTCTCTCTCACTCTCTCTATTTTACCTCACTTCTCTTCGTTTTCTCTTTCCAAAAGGAACGCTTGAAAAATAATCGCAACGAGATTCGCATGAAATACAATTTCCGGTAGAGATCAAACGGACAGAATGAGAAAAAGAGCGTGGGAGTGCAAGGACGTTTGAAAGATAATTCGGCGTGTCTTCGTGAGGCCAAATGCGAAAAGATTTGCCGTGAGAATAAATGAAGAACCGTTTTTCAATTTTCATCGCACTTCCTGCTCTTCTTTCCTGTCTTTTGCATCCTGCATCATCTCACAAGTACACATATATGGTACACACAATAGCACGTAAGAAGCAGAACCATCGAATCGAGGTTACGCTATTATAGCAAACGTAATCCCTTGGAGGCAGGGTCGCCATAGGCTTCTTCTTCTTTTTACGTATTCGTTCTCTCTCTCTCTCTCTCTCTCTCTCTCTCTCTCTCTCTCTCTCGTTTCTTATTTTTTTTCTTCCTCTCTTTCATAGGCCCGTTCAGAATCTTTTTCTCCGCGACAACGTTCTGGCGTTTTCACTTTTGGTTTCGCAGGGGAAGAAGGGGATTAACACACTGTTCGTAGTGTCGAAGTTAAGCCTCTCTCTTTCCTCTTTATTCTTCTTTCTCTTCTTTCTCCGTTTCAATCTCTTTCTCTCTTCCTTTCGGTGGTCATGATACCGGATTATATGCACGCTTGAAATATCGCTCCCCAGCTCCGAGACTTTATCCGTTCGTTCATCCGTCTGCGTCCATTCGTCGCTCACTTTTCAAAGGGCTTTTCTATTTCTCGTCGCATTTTTTTTCCACGGCCGAATAAAACCTTCGTATCTTCGTAGATCATTGTTTCAATGATATATATATATATATATACGAAAATTTTTGGCCAAGAGAATATGTTTCCTTTGGTAATGATCATAACGCATTCGCAAGTAAACTGGAGGATACAATGAGAGCTCTTTATAAGTTGAAAACGCGATACCATTGATGTAGTATCGAAGCATCACGATGTCTAGTATCATATTGTGATCACGATACTACGGTATAACAGTTACTACAACATGATACCTATTAGTGCAAGTATCGTAGTATCGTGTCATACCTACTAGTTGAACAACGAATAGGGGAACTATGCGAGAGAGGGTAAGAGAAGAGTAGATACAACAAACGGTTATATAAGCCGACGTATTGGTACTACAGCGAGGAAAGTGGAATCAGATTACCTGTCTTGGAACGACTGCTGAATCGGATCCGTTTTGATAGAAGTTCAGTGTCGGTAAAACATCGAACAATGTCTTCTTTCTATACCGACATTTCTGTTCCTTCGTCAAACGTTACACTTTTATCGCTGATACGCGAACATATTTTTCTTTCGATAAATCATTTCAAGCACTTAATTTTTAGTCGTGGAAACATTTCTTTCATTTCTATCCATGGGATAGGAAAAATTTTTTTATTCGATATAACGAACGATAGGTTTCTTGTTTAAAAAGAAGAGAGTATTTTCGTTGTTCTATTTCTCGTCATTTTTTGTTCCTTTCATAAAAGCGTAGAAATCGTTATTACGTTGGTATCATAAATGGACGAAATGAACGTTATATTTATGTATACATCGTAATCGTTATTTTTCGGAGATTTATTATAATCAAAGTGAAAGCATGACAAAGATTAGAAAAAAAAAATCAATGATAATCAATAATCTTTGATCGTTCGATTGACCGGAAGCATTAACTGGAGTTACGAAAGAGACATAAAAGATATACCTACCCTCGATTTCTGGTCGTTGCATTTCCAGTTTCCGAGTAGTCGCGTGCGTTTAATATCAACACCTTATTGTGCGAACGCATCTCGTTGCTCGAACACTGGGTATCTCTTCTCTCTCTCTCTCTCTCTCTCTCTCTCTCTCGCTCGCTCGCTCGCTCGCTCGCTCGCTCTCTCTTAGGAATGGGCGAGAAGAACCCCTCGTTGGATACTAGTCCCCACAAAAGCATCGTCTACCCAGCAACATCGGCATTGTATTGTATATACAGGATGTCTTTGCCGGCTTATACTTATGTAACGCGAGCCCGCCAACACACCGAAAGGAACGTCATACTTATCCGTGGTACCAGCATCAGCATCGTTGCGGCATCGTCGAACCCCATTCTCATAGTCTGCGCTTTAAACCAACGATGGATGCGAGGGAGATGAAGGTGAGGGACGTGTATGGAGAAAGACACCAGCTGGCATTCAACGAGCCAGGGATGATAGAGAGAAATGAGTATGTGTCTGTATATACGAGAAAGAGAGAGAGAGAGAGAGAGAGAGAGAGAGAGAGAGAGGAAGAAACGCGTGCAAGGTTTCTCAGGACCCTGCCTGACATAATCCAACGTTCGACGAATAGCATGGACATTGTGGTGTCGTCTTCGCTTCAAATTGTCACTCTTTTGATCCAAAAGAATGTTTAGTATTTCTTCTTCTTCTTCTTCTTCTTCTTCTTCTTTCTCTTTTTGTACTGCTCTCTAACAGTAATATTCAATACGATTCGAATAGCGGTGCTTCATTGAAAAGTACATACGTTCGGAGAATTTGGCATTTATGGAAGTGTTCGTTCATTATATTCCGATCGAACACGTCCCTTTTTTTAACTTGTGTACGATGTAATTAAATTAAAAGTTTCGTTTTCGTACAGTATAATTGTAATTGACGCCTGCAAGATATAGGATTGACAGCGATCTCTTTCTAATTAATTTTTTAATTTTTGAATATTTTTAACTAACTAGAAATTAAGATGAATTTGAGGTCAACGCGTAACGACCCTTCTATCCTCGGACCGGGGTATAATGTAGCTCGCGCGATGAATAACAAAATAAGGTAGAGAGCGCGGCCGTGGACGAAATTAACTCTTTCTCTTTGCGTTTAAATCAAGCGAGCTCGTAGTTAATTTTACGTACGTTTCTCTTATTCTCGTGTACCGACGTGTGTCACTATGAGGAAGAAAGAGATAGAACGTGAGTGTACGGGCGTTTGTTAAAGAGACTCCGACGTAATTGCGATGGCAAGAATAAATAAAAGCGTAGACTCGAATTTCGTGTTTTGTCGCCGAATCGTCGTTGCGAATGTTCTTTCTACTGAAGAATTATTTTTTGGTAGCCTTAATGCGATCCGCGAAATGCAAAGGAAATTTCAAAAGAAATGCTATCTCTGGTCTATGGTTATCGTAGTTTCGAGAATACGCATTGTTTTCTATCCAAGAACCCGTTTGTAAAGTTGCTAACGACTGAAAATTCTCGAATTAAAGACTTAAGTGGTTCTCTAAGCCCAAAATGAGTTTATGTTAATACGTTAGAGAGAAAGTTCGCTAGCGTACAAAAACTTGGCGCATTTCCTTTTAAACTCGGCGTGAAAGCGAATTTAAGTATTTATGGCAAAAGCTTCGCGAGAGGAGCTCACGAGCTTAAACGCTAGCCGCAAGCACCGCGAGAAGGAGGAAACGAGAGAAAGAGGAAGGGCCATATAAACATCGAGAGTGAGATCCATATAAAGAGAAATAGAAAGGGGGAGAGAGAGAGAGAGAGAGAGAGAGAGAACTGTCGAGATATGAGTCGAAATAAAAACGCGTTAATGCTTCTCGGAAATTGTCCATGGATTCTTCTTTCCCTTTCTCTTTTCTTTCGAGTTGCAAATAGGAAAGCTTTTTTTAACGATTTTCCACTCGATTCTCCAACCTCCAACGTTCTGGAAAATGATTAGAAGCGATCGACGACCTCGATATGCTTTTGAGTCTCTGTTTCGGAAGGCAAAACCCTTTGAATCTTAACCGAACGTATCCGTGCTCGTGTTAAATAAAAAAGAAAAACGAAAACAAAGAAGCGGTAACAACGATCGTTATAAAATTTCCATTCATCGTCAATTATTTTGTGTGTGTGTGTGTGTGTGTGCGCGCGCGCGCGCGCTCCTGTACAAGCATCACACCTTTTTATTTCTTATCTCAATAGTTTATGATCGATTTGTCATTTTGTTCTCGCTAGTTCCCTATTTATGCTTAACAATGAAACACAAGCAACACAAGATGACTAAAACATGGAATGCATTTGGAATTCCTTCGTACGCAAACATGCGCCGCTACAAAATTAGCCGTTTACATAGAACCTAATTAATTATCTCCGACAACGTGCGCGCATAGCTTTCGTAGCTAATATATGTATAGCGAACGAATATCGATCAATTTTCGAAATACAAAAATTCACTGGGTTTATATAAACATGAAATTATTCCTTCTTTCAAACATTTCTAATATCTTTCGATAATTCCGTTAAAATTTTGCAAAAGAATACATATGGTAATTTGCCGAGTAAAATTGGGAATTAAAATATTTTTTGTTCCTTATGCTTTTATCACTAGTGCATTAAACGCCACTGTCCGTTCTCATTAACTCGAACTAATTCGAAATAACGATTTACTTATCATGGCTCCGTTTCGTTAGTTCTCCCCTCCTCCACTCGTTATACCATGCATTTACGTTTCTTCTCATTTTCTCTTCTTCGTCGAGCACCACCCTCGGAGCTCGACCCCTTGCGCGCTCAACCCTTGCCGACCTTTAACTATTCGACTTTGCGTCGCGACCGGTAATTTACTTTTTATCGCGAGTCTACCATCGAGGAGAAGGCAGAGAGGAAAAGTTTTCGTCGCTCGCAGGCTCGTGTTCATGAATTTTATTAAGATTCTCGATAAAAAAGCCACCGGTATCTACTTCCTTCTCTTTCTTCTCATCTCTGAGCAGATACTATCTGAGAGTCTACGAGCTGACGTGTCTTTCAGATTCTTGACACATTTCTTACATTTTATTCGAATCGAGGAGGATGAAATAAAAAGGACAGGGAGAGAGACAGAGAGAGAGAGAGAGAGAGAGAGAGATTCTCATGTTAAAGTTTTAATCAATTTCATCTTATTACAATTTCGCGATATGAAAAGTAAATGGCACGTGGGGTAAAAACGATGCGTTTCGAGAACAAAATTTAACAGGTCTAAACGAGTATTAGGAAGTAGAATTTACGAAAATTTTATCGGGGACGATAAACATCGCCGAATGAAAAAGGTTTTAAGAGGAGATTGTTAAAGGACGTAAGCGTGCTAAGTACAGAGTAATATATAAAACTCAAATTACACATCGTAAAAATCACATGCTTCGTGACTCTAACGATCGTCATACTTCTTCATGCATTCATTAGCTCATTAAGTGTACTTTTACCCAACGGAAGACGATGTTTTTTGGCCATCTTTCTTTCTCACACTTTACCCAGCACTGAAATCTCTTTCCCATTCTATTTCTTACGGAAATTTAGCATACCATTGGTCATAAAATGTTATGGAGAAGGACGAAGGAAGGAAGGAAGGAAGGAAGGAAGGAAGGAAGGAAGGAAGGAAGGTAGATAGGAAGAAACGATTAATATTACATAGCCGGTGTATATGAAAGCGTTCTTGCACTAGTTCAAATTCCGAAGCTTGCTTCGAAGCAAGGCGCGTGTCTTTGAACAAGAGACTCGAACGATTTTCTCTCCCTCTTCCTCCCTCCCTCCCTCTCCCCTCCCCCCCCCCTCTCTCTCTCTCTCGTAAAGGCGTTACGGAGAGGACGCAAGCGCGTATCTGCAGATTTATAACCGGGCGACCGAGCAAAAGGTGTCGCCTGGGAATGAGTAATGATATATTTGCCCGCATGCGAGGCGTTTCGAGATCGTCGGATACGTTTCGAACGTTCTTACCGGAGAGAGAGAGAGAGAGAGAGAGAAGCCAAATACGTGTGGGCGAGAAAGGAACACGGCAGTGCTGTATGAAAACGACGTTGCACACGGATACCGAGTCGAGTACCTTCCTATCTTCGATCGTCATCCCTCCTTCCGCGCTACCAACTCCATTTCTCTCTTTCTCTAACGCACGTCGTTATTACCGAAATTCGTCTAGCTTCCGAGCTCTTTCGCGATAAAGACTGAGACCGAGGAAACAGATCTTACAATCGGTCGAGAGAATGAACATTTTCGAAGATACTTTAAATAGTCTCGTTAACACCTCTCACACTTAATTATGTGCTTAGTTTTGACAAATTTATTATACCGTAACAATATACAAGTCACAATTATATTATATATTCATTTTTCCATACACGTGTTAAACTCCCTCGCAGGCATTCAAAATCTTTTTAAACCTCATTCGAATTTACGACGTGGATAATATCAAAACAATTGCCATTTGAAAAATATATTCGAGGAGGTTCATCGACGAACCCATTAACTCTTATCTCCCATTATTTTCAGAGAGATTTCACTAAATTCTGTGAACAAATGTTTCGCGGAGTAAAAAGAGACAAGTTTGGATTCTCTCGCGTTGCTACCTCGCGAAAACATAGGTATCACCGTTACTTGTACTCGCGTTGTTCCAGTGGAACGAGTAATGATAATGTTCCTCCGAATATGAGAAGATGTCTTAAGAACAAGAATCATGCTTCTTCCATCTTTCTCGAGGCTACGCTGCACCTTGCTTATATGACATTTTTTTTTTTTTTTTTATGAAAACAAACGCGTCTTCTATCTTCCTCCCTTTTCTCGTGCGTGCGAATGTTCATGGTACTCGCCTACTCTTCTCTCTCTCTCTCTTTCTCTCTCTCTCTCTCTCTTTCTCTCTCATTCAAATCGTCGTCCCTTTGAGCGTGTAAAAAGAGGAAGAGCATAGAGGAAGAAAAAGAGAAACGCGTCTTTTACAGAATATTAATGCCGGCTCTTTTCCATCTTCCCGAGTACGGACGACCTTCCACCTGGTGCTCCAGTTTAAGAATCGTGACCGGTGCGAAAAAAAAAGAAGAGGGCTCGAGCAAGAACGCGATATATCCGCGGGCGAAAGTATAGAAAGGGTCTCCCTGCGTACTGCTTTCTTTCCAATCAAGCTGAACCTTTTTCTATCCTTTTCTCTCTTTGTCTCTCTCTCTCTCTCTCTCTCTCTCTCTCCTTTTCTCTCTATCCCTCTACCTTTCTAATTTTAAATAAAAGAGAAAAAGAGCCTCGACGTGCTTCATTTTACTAACAAAAATGGTCCTTCGAGACTACGACGAGAACTTCTCCTCTCGCGCGAAATGCACTCTTCTTCGTGAGTAGATACTCGAAATAAGTTTTTCTCCGAGGACGGTCTTCATTTTGAACTCTCCGATTTTCCTGGGAACGAGGAGTTACACAAGATTAATTCAATTTTTAGATTTTTCTTTCTTTTTTTTATCTTCGAATCTAAAATTTATCCAGACATCTTATACTCAATGTTAATTCCAAGCGAGAAGCTAGGCATTATCTGCCATGTTGAGACCTTAAGTAAAACTGGGTCGACTTCTTATCGCACGAAATAACAAAAGCCAGTCCTCCGGTAATTAATTTTCCTCGACTTTCCGAGCCTTCTCCGGCGTCATCGAATTTTTACCATGTTCCCTCTCTTTTCCTTTCTTTCGCACGCTAACAATATTTCGTCTTACGAAGGAAGAAAAGAGAGGATAAAGAAAAAGAAGAGAAAGAATCGTGGCGAACGAATGTTACCCTGGAAGAGCAGATGTCCGATGATTTTTTTTTTTTTTTTTTTCCGTAAAAGAGAGGCCAACGAAACTCTTCCTTCGTTCGTGAATCTCGAAAAACGAAGTAAACACGTGTTTATTCGCGCAGAAAAATTCTAAAAGGGGACGAACGAGCCTCGATGGTAGAGCGTCCAGCGTGAAAGGAGCTCGGAGTAAATACGTGCGATTGTTCCCTCGTCAAACCACATGAATAAATAATAAACTTGGTACAATCGCTTCGAGGGATGTATCGTTCACCCCCCCCCCCTCTCTCTCTCTCTCTCTCTCTCTCTCGTTCTCTTTGTTGCACGTACGAGGAAAGGAGAGGAAGAGAAGGATAAAGACTCGAGTCTCTTTCCGTTGTGCATCGCCAGGGAAAATATAAATATTTCTATATTAAATCCTCCTTAAAACGATCCCTTACTCCGTTGGCTCGGAGTACGGTCTCCCTAGGCTTTTCAATGGGCCGAGGGTCAATAACGAGTGAGAGAAAAAGAGAGTACACAAACTGTACCTGCACTTCTCTTCTTCCGGCATTATTCATAGAGATTCATCGGATGATGTTAGGACAGAAGAAAGGCTTTAGGTTGGTACCTTTAAACGGCGACACTCTATGCCAACCTTTTCCCTAAGAAAGATGCTGAAAGGTAAAGGAGGTGGATCGTAGAAAGTGGAATATCGCGATGACGACGACGACGACGACGACGACGACGATCAAGAGAGAACATTGAGAAAGGGTTGACCCTAGTAAGTAGTCTTGATTGGCGGAAGAGAGGAGGAGGAAGAAGGCGAGACGTGCCGGGCACAATAAACGCCTCGTCGAGCAGACTCACCTATTACCAGCACGATGGATGAACCCCTCTCGTTTAATGCACTTTCGTCGAGCGTGGAATCTCCTTTGGACGCTGCCTTCGATATTTTAAGATAAATTGCGGTTTCAGGATGGTCGGTCGTAGGCTCGAAGTCGACGAGTTATATCAACCGATATTGCTCTTTTTATCTTCTCCTCGAGGATATATGTGTTTCGAAATTTCACGATATATTTTTATTACATTTTTATTGACAAAGGATCTTCGAATATAAGCCAAATCGTTTCCATTGTTTTATTTTGTTTACGCAGGTACGCCAATATCACCCTAAAATTATCGATGGCCATAGAAGAGAAACGATATTCGAAATAATATAAAACAGCTTCATCCATCTCTTTCAAATAATCGAGATTTAATGTACTTCCGCTGACAGTGGGATCTCTCTACTCGGCTATTTGTATGCAGCCGATTTTCTGATCCAACTCTTCTATAGCTAAACCTTCGTCCAACCCTTCGAACGCTCTCTTTGACAGAAACGATTTCTCCTTTCGATTTCTTCCTTCTTTTTCCTCCTCTTCTTCTTCTTCTTCTTCTTCTTCTTCTTTCTCCACCTCGATCTTTCGTACTCGTTTTCTTCTCGCTTCTTTTCTGCGTATCTCGGCTCGTTCCTTCCTCCCGTACGGCCTCTTTGAGAATCTTTCGCGTCTTTTGCCATCCCATAAGAGAGTTTATATTTCAAGGGCCCTCCTTTCGCTGAGAAATCGCTTTTTAAAGTCGTCGACCAGGCCGATCCGCGTTATTCACCTCGGGGATGCTCGCCACGTGCTTTCGATCCTCACTCCGACGCCACTTCCTATCCTCCGATTATCGATTTGGATTATCTTCTTCTCGGAGGCACATCTCGTTTGCCTTTTATTGCGTTACTTTGCTGATCGTCGCGAAATTCGTACCTAGCTAGACGACTTTGACCGATAATCCTCGTTTCGCGATCGGGCGTTTAGAAGGGTAAAATCTCTAAAGGAGTGAAATTCCTAAAATGAGATATACATCTCATTCGCTATTCACATTTTTTAATTATACTCGACTTTTCTTTTTCTTTTCCATTTTTTGTTTTTTTTTTGTTTTTTTTTTTTGTTTTTTTTTCTTTTAACATTCCACCCATCTAAAGGAATATTTCGAATTTTTCTTTTTTCTCATCGTTTCATGGGTAAATATGTTATCGTATCACATCTGTCGGTAGGAAGAAATTTTTCTTTTTGTACAGCCATATCGTTCGTTTCACGTACATATGTGAAACGTCTACTCCGTATAAAACGACGGAGAGATCGCATCTTTAAACTTACACACATGCTTTTCTTTGAAGAAAGACCTGATGCATCATAATGCGATACCTATACGTATCTGTATATACCATATTTATAAATTTGTATGCTTCATATTTTATAGAGAAATATTGGAATCGGTTCTTTGCGACCTATCCTCAACCTATATGTAAGAAATCATAGTTTCCCTAAAAGAAAAAAAAAAAAAAAAGAAAGATAAATAAATAAAAAAGGAATCTCTTACAACAATGTCCTTATATCTTTTGCGATACCAAGGAAAATTTTTGGTATGACGAGAATCCATAGAGATACGGATTGCTCTCTAAAAAAATATTTCCACGTCTTCGAAAGTTAATCAATATCGCGGTTTACGCCGGCCATTTATCACGTCTACAACGGTTCCACTTTTATTCCATCAGTTTCATATCCTAGGTTCGAACGACGTCGTAAGTCATAGTCTTGAATTTTCACGAGGGCTCGTTAGATCCCTTCTCGTCATCTAGAAAAAAAGAGCCTTCATTTCTACAAGTATAAATTCGATCTACCCCACTCGATCTTCCTACCTTATTCTAATCCAAAATCGTTGTATAGATAGGGAGGTCCATTTGTTAAGTTAAAAAAAAAAAAAATAATAATTTTCAAGTCCATCAATAAGAACAAACTGCATAGCGAGAAAATATTTCCCGTATCTATTACTCGTCATTTATTTTTATTACATTTATTATCGTCACGTTACATCACAAACGAGGTAAGTTTCAGAGAAACAAGAAACGATTCTAGAAACTGATGGCACATCCTCCGACAATGGCTCTCGATCTTCAAACTCACCCTTCTTAGAACCATCCCCCGTCACAAAGACCCCTTTAACCAGGGAAGCGCAAGACTCGACCTTTTTCCCAACCTCCTTCCATCCTTCTCTCTTTCTCTCCAACACATCCATCTCTAGCGAAGCCCGTTTTACAGGTCAGCTACTTTCGGTTCTAGAGCCGAACAGCAACTCGCTCTTTCTCTATCTTTTTCTATAGACTTACAGCCCTTCTTCGAGGTTTTCTCGATTCGTGTGATCGATCTGGCCGAGAAGAAGAAGATAGATAGATAGATAGATAGATAGATAGATAGATGGACGGAGAAAGAAAGCAACGGAATCGCACGCTTCAATTATCAGGATATCTAACGGAGGTACAGTCGGAGTTTATAGTTGGAAGATTAACGCGAGTAATGTTAGTGCACCTGCTAGCTTTCTTCTCTATCTCTCCTACAGCCTCTCGCGACACTGACTCCCTCCTTCTCTCTCTCTCTCTCTCCCCCCCCCCTCCGTTTACCGAGTTCAGGCGCATTCACCTTCGGGCGAGCATAGAATTCCTCATCGTCGTTCTCTTTCTCTTTTCCTTTCTAGTTGGCCCTCAGGGCGTGCGGAAAGAATCGCGGCTACGTTTGAACGCTAGGGTTGCGTGTCTATCGATGAGTCACGTGGAACGCGGTTGCACGCTTGAAATCTTATTTCTCTAGTGATTTCGAATGAAAATATTACGTCCGACCGATCGAGTAAACATTCTTATCGTTTGATCGAAATATTCGAGTGGGAAGAAAAGCGTTTGAAAATAACTTGTCGAAAAGTTAGATCAAGTCAAAATTGACATCGTTATACTTAGACGAATTAATACGGCCTCGGTTTTATCGTAAGCGACGAGGGATAAACGTTTGCCCGATTCACTCTGTATGCGAAGAAATGGTGGATACACGCGCAAATAGGTAAAAGCGCATGCTAGGAATTAGACGAACGCGAAATACATATTCACGTAGGTGCACGCGATGCAGTAGAATGTGGCAGGGTATCTCTCTTTCGATGTCCGTGCCTTTAAAATAATATTTTACCGGGATTATTGTCGATGGGAAATGGTAAAACAGCTTACGCTTTGCGCTCGAACGGGCAGAGGCATTATGCAAAACAGTTAACCCCTCGTCGTTTCGTTCCATCCCTCCCACTATTTTCTTCGCTTCTCATTCTCTCTCATTTCTCGCTCATCCCTCGAATCACCAACGCAATCGTGCTCGCGTTACCGCCCTTGCTCTACCTTCGTAGACCACCCTATACCACCCTTCCTGAGACTCTTCGCACCCTATCTCAACCTTCCATCTATCCCTTCCACCGAAAGAAACGAGCCTCGCAGTAGATCCTTCCGTTCGCATCCTTCGAGCTATCTCGTCATTGGTTTCCTCGTTAGGGGAAGAAGGAAGCCGAGCGTCGCGAAAAAGCGTTCCCTCTCCCATCCTTCTTCTATCCTTATTTTATATACATTCCACGAAGGCGATAGGCATGCCTTTTATTCCGTGCCGTTCTTTTATCTTCGAGGCTTAAACTTGCAAATTACTTTAATGCGTCGCCGAACGAATATTGCCACGGAGAAATTATTTTTCTACGAGATCGTTGGATCTCTTCCTTCGGAAGAACCAAAGTTCTAATAGAAACTAAGACGGTTAACCAAATTCTTATTTAGCAAGGATACGATCGACTTTTCAGGGACAATTAAATGTTGCTCATCCTCCGAACGTGGATTATCATTCGTTTTACTTCTTTTACGAGGGTACGCCAAAGTTCGTTCTAAACATTCTTCCCGTTTTCTTCGATAAAATACGACGAATGTCCTCTTCGTCGAGTCGAAAGAACTTTCTCGGTATTTCCGGGAGCAACTTCCCGAAATGCTCGAATCGCTTTTGTTCTCCTTTAAATCATCGGCGTTTCCAGTGGTGCGCTCTCGCATCGCCCGCCGGCGGCTTTTTCCTTCCGATTTTCCCGAGCCACCTTCGCAAATAAATTCTACGTTTTCTCGCCCTTCGGGACTACCGGGAGTTAGGAAGCAACGAAGGCGACGAGTTTCCTCGTTAGGAAAAGACGCTAACCGTCGTCTCGTGGCATTTGCCGAGGACGAATCGCCGTTGTCATGGTTACCCGTGCCCTTTGGCCCCGGTGGCAGGTGCTTTTCCAACTTATGATTCGACGCGTTACCACACGATGGATGTACCTATACGGACGAACTCGCGCGACCGTGTGACCCCTGTACGTGTGTAATACGCGTCTACATACCATATTCTAGTCTAAAAAGGTCTTACGTATTGCATCTATATCGGCGACTCAACGACGATTCCATCGCAGGTGTCACCTCGTAAATTGAATTATGCGTTCCAGTTTTCCACGAGATACTTTACGACATTGCTTTGTATCTCGTCGCAGGATTAATTCTCTTGGGATATCCTTAGCTCGATGCAAAAGCACCCTGCGAGATCGATCTTCTTCTTCTTCTTCTTCTTCTTGCTCGTTTCTTTTTCTTCTTTTCTTTTCCTCGCCAGTCCGCCACGCGTAAACAGAACGATTATCTCGTTCCACTCGGAACGACGTCGATGGAACTTTCGACTGAAATAACAGAAACGAGAGAACGACGACGAAGACGTTTCGAGCGGCGCCCGATCACGGTGCTAAATATCGAAGCTACATAATTGAAATTGTTAAGAATGCAGAAAAGCCCGTTATTCGCGTAGTCATAGAGACTCGCGCGGAGCGAGAGCTCTTCTCTCTTTCTTCAAGAATTATATCGACTGTCGAATTCCGCCGGTGGAATCTGTCATTTTCTTTTCGTTTCCTTCGTTCTCCCCGGACGTTTAATGTATTTATTAATTTGCTCGCAACTCCTCCGTCCGCCAATCTCTAAGAATTTTGATTAATCGTTCGTTCGATTAATGTTCTTACATCGAAAATATTTCAATGCTCATTGGTAAACGAATAAAAAAGGGAAAACATCGCAAAGGTATAAAAATAATCTTTTCGATAACATGATTATCATTGCGGATAAACCCGAAGCCACATAAATATTTAGATACGTACCGGCATAGCTATTATCAAAACAGTAGCACGATAAACACGCAGCGTACAGTCTGCGAAACAACAACAGTTCTATGAAAGATCTAAGAGGTCTCGACATTCGTATTAAAATTTATTGCGCTCGAGCTCGATCGTATCTCCGAAGAAATTCTTTCTTTCTTTCTTTCTCGCTTTCTTTTCTCATCAAATAGAAGAAGAAGAAGAAGAAGAAGAAGAAGAAGAAGAAGACACACGTGAGAATTCTCGGCTCATACCTCGTCTGCTTTTAAGCCTCACCGACTACTCGGCGTCGTCCATATTTACATAATTCCGCTCAAATATTGATTTTTCCTTTCGAATGGTACAATGATTTGTCGCCTTGCGTGTACGGCACGTTCTCTTTGGACCAAACGAGATCCACGATTCACAAGACGAATCGATGGTTTCAAGGTTTCGGTCAAAAGCTTCTCGCCGCGTGACATCGTATGTAAAGATCTTTGTACATTTTAACCTTCGTGCTAGACCACCGTGAGTATTCTCTTTTTCTCTCTCAGTGTTTGCTCGAACCAACCGCAGAAACTTTCCGTGTATTTTGTAAAGAAATATCGTTGAGCGGAAACGTATAGGAAGGTCCGTCCTAAAGTTCCACGTTTTTCTTTCCCTTCTCTCTCCCTCCCTCTCTCTCTCTCTCTCTCTCTCTCCCTTCCTCTTGCCTTACAAACGAAAAGGTCGCAAGAGAACGTTCCGTCTCTATACCGCAAAAGCATGTTTCCGAGTCGTTCGCGTCTTTAGTTTTGCCTAAATCTTATTTTACACGACCGTTCGATAAATTGATTTTTCTTGACGAAAGAAAGTAAAAAAAAAAAAAATAAAGGAGGGACGATAAATCTTTTCATTGTTACTTACCAATCGATTTTTTCACTCAGGTATATCTATTTACATTTGTAGCGTAGCGTTAAGAAATGTATTCCTTCGATCCTATTCTCTCCGTGTTATTCATTTCTTTCTTCTTTTACTTCTACGTTCGTCAAGGATCAAGACAAGAATTTCTCGGAGCGGCGATTTGCATAGAAAAAGTTTTCGTGCTAGATATCGCAACGTCCGTTAGTAAATGCAATGAAAAGCCACGCACGCGGTCGTCTTCTTCTTCGAACGAACGAACGAAAGAAAGAAAGAAAGAAAGACAGAGTTTTTATTGCGACGATTTTTCATGAAAACGTTACGGTTTCCCGAACGGACGGACAATTTTTTCAAATTTACTATTTCCTAGAGAAACTAGAAATGAATTTTAAGCTGGTAATATTTCAATATCGGGTCACGCGAAAAGCGTTGTTTCGTGCAACGCGCCGGTCTGTTCTTTCCGAGCGGCAGCTCGGCCACGAAAATTTCCGTGAGAACTTCTCTGTACTGGAGCTGGCCCGCAAAACAGATTATCATTTATCACTGTCGCTGTTCTCTGCAAACACATAGTTTTGAGATCGGTGAAAAGGGAGGGAGGAGGGAGGAGGGAGGGGGGGAGAGAGAGGTGTACCATTTTCTAGAGTGCGTCTATCGTCTCGCTATGTTTCGTCTTCGAATGTTAAATATTTCGACTTGAATGATTGGTCTCATAGATCTCCCTTTTCATGCGCGCGCGCGCGCGCACGTCATTCGCACGCTCCGCATTTTGTCTGCCCTACGAAGCGACAAGAAACCTTTATAAATCATTGAGTAGGATTGAATATTTTCCTAGCAAATAGTCCATTTATTTTTTCAAATAACTTTATCGCTGACCGAATGATATTACGAAACATCGAGGATATACACAAAGATTTCAACGTTCTTAAACGGTAAACACCCGAAGGAAGAATAATACATGGGCTAGTATCGCAACAGTCTCCGAATGTCAATCTTCTCCTCGGTTCTTGACGTTAAACGGAAACTGAGTTAAGCCTGGGAGCGAGGCTTACACCTTGTCTCTAAAATTTCCAGGAGTTTCCTCGTGAAAGCGAGCAAACGGAGTAGCAGTGACGATCCCAATGACGTCAGGTAACACTATCAAAACCTTTGTTGGTGTTGGTAGTAAGTAACGATCGTGTATACGCGTAGAATGTTATATCAACTACGTACTCTAGTAATATCTCGTCTAATTAAATGTGACTATACAAAAGCGAGGGAATACGAGATATGGATGGAGAAACGAAAGAGAGAGAGAGAGAGAGAGAGAGAGAGAGAGAGAGAGAGAGAGAGAGAGAGAGAAGTAGAAACACGAGTCGGAGCAAGACACGACTATCTAGAAGCAGAATCGAGAAGTGCCCCGACGTTGAGTGCTATCTCGAAGGAGAAATTCCAAGCAGTTTGCGTATTACGTTCATCAAGTTCCTCAGTAGGTCAAGCACCCAATGCCGACCAATCATCCTTTGGACTCGAACTTTGACCTAAAGGATCCTTTTAAGTGGCTTTCCATCAAACGTATACGATTCATTCGACACTTTCATAAGTAACCGAACATGATATTCAAATTAGATGAAATTTTATGAATCCGTAAAAACAATTTTTGTTTTTTTTTATCGTACACATTCGTTAGATCGTTTTCATAACAGTTCCACGTTTATTCATATTCGTGTAATTAAATTCATAAAGAATTTTGAAGGTAGTTTCGAATCGGTGTTATCCATCGTTTCGTCGTATATTTCGACGAAATTAAAATACAAAAAAGAATAGAGTAGCTAAAATACTCGGTAAAACAACAAGATATCAACGAATGTTTAGCTTCAAAAGTATATTTTAATCGTCCCCTTCATTTTACCTTTATCCTCTTTTACGCGACTATTTAACGGAAAACTGTCCGTTTCAATGGAGTGGCACGAATTTTTAATGCGTGTGAGCACGCACACACACACATACACACACCCTTAAATCCATAGGACGAAGCGGATAACTTCTGTTCGATTCACATTCGATAGTTCGTTCCCTCTCCACATCGATATTTTACTATTTCATAAAAATTCCCAGAATAAACGTTTCCCTCCATTTAATCATATTTTAAACGAAACACGTAAAATGTGTAATTCCCACTCGTTGATTTCAAATTGAATTTATGGTATTTCTGAAATACTATAGATAGAATTTGTTTATGAAACGTAATCAGAAGCATGCATCGGCATCAAAATAGAATCAATAGCTAAATCAATGTTTAACAAATGTTTTTGCATCAATCATTTTCTACGTCGGTCCCATCGACGCGTCAAATTTAACAACTCAATGTAATAGCAATTATCATTTCATCATCGTCCTGTATAATTTATTTTCGATATGCGATGTGTATGCAATCTTCTCGAATATAATTATCGCGAGAATCTAGACAAATTTTGAATTAAAACAGATACATGACGAAACCTATAAATCGATTCGTAACTGCAAGGCGTTCGTACTCGTTTCGTTTCCATCTAGAAAATTAAATATTACTCTCTTTCTTTCCAAGTAGCGCCAAATTTCGCGCAGGCTACTCGATATTTTACGTGGACGGTGATAATGGCTGATAGACAGTAAGGGGAGAGATCGGAACGTATGAAATTGCCATCGTTGCCTCGAGCTATACCATCGCTTTTCCCCCCCTTCTCTCTCTCTCTCTCTCTCTCTATCAATCCATCTATCTATCTATCTCTCCATCTTTCTCATTTGAGTTTTATTCTTTTTTTTTTCTAGGATATACCAAATAGGAAATATCGTAAACCGGTAGTTTGTGAATTTTCGTGATGTGGGGTAAACGCGGCTCCAGGGATTAATGACGTTAGATGATCCTTGCTTTTTCGAATACTCAAGCTACCATCACCCAATGAGAAATTCCGTTTTGCAATCTTTAAATTCATCTCTCGTTTCGCGATCTTCTTCTCTTTTTACTTGCTTCAAAAATCGCTCTACATTTTATACGTTTCACTGTACGCTTTTAAACTCACCGGAGGAAAGGCTATTGTGTGCCTCTAGATGGAATGGTAAAAAGAGAAGGAAAAAAAAGCTAGAACATAGAACAAAAAGAAAAAAAAAGGACAAGCAACCCCCCAGTTTGATTATGCTCACGCGGTATACTTTTTCATGTAGCGTGACCTTGTACGTAAGTATGCACTTAAACGTGCGTGCACGTATGTACACATGTACTTGGTGGTGGAAAACTTTAATTTTCACGACCTCGATAGGCAGGGCCGAGTTTTCGCGCAATAAAGCGGCACTTGTTTCTACTTGTCGAACATCTTTCATTTGCGAATACTCGTTAGCACGCATTCACCTCGTACTTGCGTACCAACGCGTTCGTGTTTTTCCTTCTTCTCTCTCTCTCTCTCTCTCTCTCTCTCTCTCTCTCTCTCTCTCTCTTTCTCTCTATGTATCTCACCCCTTGAATTCGAAAAGAACGAGACGCGAGGTACAAGAAGCGGAAATAAATTTACTCGGCCATAAAATGTCGTTGGAAATTTCAACCTTCCGTTCCAGAAAATGCTTTAGTTCTCCGTTTTCGAGTAAAAAAGAAAAAGAAAGACAGACAGAGAGAGAGAGAGAGAGAGAGAGAGAGAGACAGGCACAATGCTTTACTACTTTAAGAGCTTGCAGGAAAATCGTCTATAAATTTATAAATATTAGAAACGATGATTTCTTTTCGCGTTTTATTTCAACAAAATTACCGTCCACGAAAACCCATAAAGCTTCTTGCGCGTACGCGGACTTTTGCTAACCGAGCGAGTGAATCTAATTTGCCACTCGTTACCGAGCTACCTGATGAAAAATTCATCGAAGACGACACACCTTCGTTTAAAGTCGTTAAGGGAAGAAAGGAAAGAGAGGAAGAGAGAGAGAGAGAGAGAGAGAGAGAGCGGGTGGATTATTTTCCTAGGTCACCTTTTTCTCCTCTTGACTGTTTCTCGTAAAATAAAACGTTAGGGTTCCTTGCAAATGCGGCCTACTCCTTTCATTTTTTTTTTTTTTTTTGAAATATTTACCTCGCGCCAATCTATTTGTAGTTTATATATATATATAGATAACATCTCCTTGATTAATTTGAATCAAATGATTTTAATATCAAATTCTATCGATATTATATTTTTTTTTTCTAAGAGAAAACGTGATTAAAAGATTTTTGGTATCGCATTTATTAGTTAGATCAACAAATAATTCATCATTCAAATCATCATTGTTTTTCTAGAAATATACTACAATTCTCAGAAACTTGGAAACAGAACAAGGGAAGGTAGAGAACTCATCCGAAGGAGGATGAATACATATGCAGATCTGTTTGTCACACTCTCTGTGATTTACACAATTATGCGGAATAGTGTTTGCGAACATCACGTATAAACCGGCTCTGTCGAGTTTGCTTGCTCGAAGAGAACCAGGGAGTAAGAGAGCGTGAGGGAGAGAGAGAGAGAGAGAGAGAGAGAGAGAGAGAGAGAGAGAAGAAGAAGAAGAGCAAGCATGGTCGTGTAGGTGGAAACGGTGTTGCTTGTGTTAGACGAAGGGAACGGAAGTAAGAGAGAGGAAGAGAAAGAGAGAAGGTGTAGTTCGAGCTCGTCATTCCTCTCTTGTTTTGTCGGCTGACCAAATTTCTACGCGATATCGTGCTATCCTATTGTAGCTGGACGAACGCTAGCAGCAACAGTAACGTTTCCTACGCAGCAATTAAATTAATGTCGCCTTTGGCAGTTACTCTACTTCTCTCTGTCTCTTTATTCCCATTGTGTCCTTTTTACATCTCTCTCTCTCTCTCTCCCTCCCTCTCCCTCTTTGTTCTCTTTTAGACTTTCTCAAATAACGTGTGTTTGCTGCTGCAAACGGCGACGGCGAGTCTGCGGCGGAGTTTCAATATCATCTATTTGAAATAATTAGGGTAGCTTTAGCCGCGGGTGTCGCACTAATTGTAACTCTTTCTTGGACGATCTACTTCCCTTATTCTCGTTCTTTGCCCCTTAAAGGGACTCGTGTCGTTATTTTATACGAGGGTATTTTGTACATACATTTTCAGTCTCCTGCAATTGCCCGAAGCGAGGAAAACCATTTTAAAATCGATTTTCGTACTCAGCCGACATATAGAGCTTTACTTGTATTTTAGATATACCTAATAATCGTTTTTTTTTCTTCGTCGTTATTATACGCCTTTCTTCATTTATTTAAAAATTATTATCGGCTTCGTAATATTGTCGAATTATAATTGGCGTTGTAATTCTCAAGACGTAACAATACTTTTGGATGATGGAAATATCGTTATTAGAGTCGATGTACTTGATTTATTAAAAAATATTCAAGATTTCAAGTAGCTCCGCGTTTCTTTTTCTATCCTTCTATCTTGTCCACAATACGCTCGTTTTTTTTTTTTTTTTTTTTTTTTATTATACAATTATCAAAGTCGCAGATCAATCGGTTAGTTGCAATTTATCATGGGTACACGTATACAGATTTCAATTAATATTTCTATAATGACGACCCGTTTCTTCCTTTATCTTCATTAAACAAAGCACCGAGCTTAAAGAAATTTAAACTCGTTCTTGAATGGTTCAGAAAGTAGAGAGAATATTCTCGGGATAATCCATGCGTCCATGTTTCACTCGGAACGTATCAAATGAAGAGAAAAAGGAGTAGTTGCAACTACATTCATGAGATTTTTATTCTCGCAAGATAGTAGAAGTAAAATGATAGAGAACCGTTCTTTCGTTAATCCGCATCGTGGTTTGTTCCTCATTACGTGCGATTCGTTAGTGAAACGAAAAATTCTTATTTTATCGGATCTCTCTCTCTCCCTCTCTCTCTTTTTTCTTTCTTTAGCCCTCGAGATCGAGTTCGCTCTTAAATATCCCTGATGTTGTTACAGGATCTATTCAACGATTTACAATTCATCTCGAATAACGAAACTTCCAATAGAAGAAGATAATAGCTGCAAGTTGGACGATGATTGACTAGCTCTCGTGTGCGTTATATAGAGATATCTCTTTGTATTTTTTCATAAGATTATCAAAGGTTTGTTTTTTTAATGGACGATCGATAGACTCTTAGAAAAGAGAAAAAATAATTTTAAAAAAATATCGAGAATGTAAAGATGCTAAAGTTGAATTCAAAATAACAATGTATTCGAAATATTTCTTGCTGTTAGAATCGAGTTTAACATTCGAGTTTACCAGATACAGACGGACACATGCAGTAATAACCGCGTTATCTATGTATTCTATGATATTATCGCTTTACCATATTGAATATACCGGAACACCATGAATATCGTGCGAATGCGAATCCCTCTCGTCGCGCAAATCGCGTTAAATCGTTTCGAAATCGCATTATTGAGAGTTTGTAGAAGGGAGAGAGCATAGGAGTTGTGCAATGATTAAACTATAAGGAACGATGGCGATATGTATTTATCGGCTAGAGAAACTGATTTGATAACGAGTCGAGTAGAAAAAGAAATGAGGGTATAAAAGAAAAAGCGCAAGGGGACGAGAGGAATGAAGAGGGGAGAAGGGGAGAAAAGGTTTTTCAAAATCCTCGTCGTTCTCTCTAGCGGTTTTTCCCTCGGTGATACATTGCCTTAATGAAATTATCGGCTAGACACCGAAGACCGATTACGAAGCCGCATTTAACGATTCAACGATCGTCCGATTGGATGCCGATGATGAGAATCCCGGGTGTTGGAAGGGGCGAGAGAGAGAGAGAGAGAGAGAGAGAGGAGAGAGGGGAGTTGAAAAGCAGAGGGTAGAGGAAGTCCGCAAAACGAATCGCTACAATTAAGCGCGCGATTATCCGCCACAAAATCGTCCTCTTTCTTTTCACCCTTCTCTATACCCTTCAGCTATTTCTCCTTAATTTAATTTTCCCCACGGTATCGGTCGAGAGAAGGTAAAGAAAGTACGGCTTTCTAGAAGATTCATTTTTAAAAGTATATCTTCGTTTACGAATTCGACGGGTGTGTTCTGTGAAATGGTGAAAAGGATAAAGGTTTTTTCAATGACTTTAACCACTCTACTCTACATTTATTTACATTCATTTTGCGAGACTCATTGTTCGATCTGCATATCGTTAATCAACATATGTATTCGCTCGCGTATCAGGATACACAACGAAAACGACTGCTCCTCGTTACGGATGGTAAAAAGGTACACTCTCGAGATACAGGATCTCCGGCGTTTGAACTTTGCGAGACCGTCGGAAAGAGGAGAATCGGACTCGAAGTCGACCGACAAAAGAATAGCATATTTCTTGTCCATTGTCTCGGAGAAGTCGTCCTACCAGGCGGCCTCTCTTTCTCTCACAGTCTCGACGTCCTACGTACGAGTCTATCGGCGACACATCGCGGACGATAAATCGTATGCGATATATTCTCCCTCTTCTTTCACCCTTTCCTTTCCCCCTCCCCTCTCTCTCTCTCTCTCTCCTGCTCTCGTTCTGGCAAAGTCGCGAGGGAGAGCTCGTTGTCAACGGTAGGGACTCGTGTGACTTTACGAAAGAACTTCCGTTCTCGCAGGTGCAGGAAAGACGCACCGTTGCTCGTATAAAAAAGAAAAGTAAGAGCGAGGTAGATCATTGCTACCTTCGGGTAGAAAAGGGATCGAGCATGAAACACGTAAGACGCGTTACGCACGATGCTCGAGACGTTCGACCAATCGGAAGACGTCTACCATGCCATCCATTTCTTTGAAACTCGATAAAGTGAGAGAAAGGGCGTGGTTCTTGCAAATTATTTCATCGAGGCGTAACCAAAACGGGTAATATCAGTGGGAATGGACAATGAAACGTGTTTAAAAGAGCGAAGCGCGACTTTTTTTTTGATCGCAAAGTAAATTATTAGATAATTTGTACGTCAATATTGACATAGATATAATACTCGACCATATTCCGGAGTTATTCGAGATCGATAGGCAAGTAGGTAAAGTCGAGAAAAATCTCGAGGATGCATCGAAACGGGTCGCGTCATCGTCAGCATCGTCACCCACTCGTCTCACTAGCATGTAACTACCCGTCCTCAGCATCCGAGCGTTCACCTTAAGGGGATAACGTGTTCGGAGACTTATCTCATAATATATTTACGGTTACGTTACGACGGTCATATATTATCCCCAGACATACGGCGAACCTTCTTATCCTGCCACCGGTTTCTTCTCCACCCCTTCGTACACACTACCTCACCCCCGAATGTATTATGCATTCCGTACGCGCTATATTCTTGCACGCTCACACGTTATGTGCCTCGTATATTTTTGACCTCGATCTATCGGCTTCATTTCGTAGCTGTTCCGGCTCTTACGTATTATATCTCCCATTTTTATTCTCAAACTTTTCTCTTCCTATACGAAAGAAAACAAGAAAGGAATAGAAAAAAAAAAATAAAGCAGGAAGCATTTAAGAAAGGCTACCGAGAACGACGATATCTCTTTCTTCTTCTTCTTCTTCTTCTTCTTCTTCTTCTTCTTTTTTCAAATCCTTCTCGTAAGTACTTCTTTTCGAATCGTCGACCGGCAGATCTTCGATTATTACTTCATCATTCGTGCTCTGCGGGTTCATAGAAATATAATTAAATTTCCAAGCGTACGCGACGTGAGAGAGTAGTACGGTACTGCGGTAGACGATTATGGGAATTGAAAAGGCGCGGAGGAGGGTGGAAAGGCTTTTGAAAAGCGGCGTTAATTAGAGCCAGTCAGGATCGATGGCCCTATCACTTTCTTCCTTCTCGCGCTTTTTTCTTTCTCTTTGACTAATTGGGCAAGTGCAGCAATTAAGGGAAAGAAAGGGTGAGAAGTTGCGTGCCACGTGTATCTTCGAGGGATAACGTTCGAAAGGGGGCTTTCGTGGATTTAAGAAAATAATGCGGAGGGGTCGAGCGAAAATTCGCTACTCCAAAGTTCTATCGAGGATCGATCATCCGAATTAGAGGCGAGTGAATGCATTCGCTTTCCTTTTCGGAGCGTCGATTTCTTACTTCCCTGCTAATGCTTCGAGCATAACGTTAATTTTTAAGAAAAGTCATTTAATATCGACTTTGAAATTTAATTTATATCGTTGCTCGATGGCATTCACGGAATTACGCAACGCAATACACGCTACTTAACATTAATCCCAGGCGATATTTTATCCCCGAAGGATTCTAAGGCAATGTAAGTTTTTCGTTCCTTTCTTTTTTCTTCTCGCCCCATCTCGCTCTCGTTTTCTACCCACGAGCAACAATCTTCCGCCTCGCCTAAGCTACTTTTAACTTCGAAAGTTTGTCAGTTCGCGCGAGAAACAGTGGCACTTGTCTCTCTTCTTCTCCTTCCTACTCCTCCCCTCCTTGTCCTTCCAGCATCTTTTGTCGGCAACTTTACACTCACTGCATTATGAATACCAGGATTCTGCGAAGAACTTATTCGGCTTGGTCATTTTTAAAATGGAAAACCACAGAAGCAAAGTGGGTCATACGCTTAGGTTCGCTGCTTCGTAACGCTTCGCTCGTTGCTTGTTAATCATCTTATCGGCTTCTTCCTCCATCCTCTTCTCTTCTTCTTTTTCTTCTTCTTCTTCTTCTTCTTCTTCTTCTTCTTCTTGTCTTCTTTGCACTTTATTCTAGAAAAAACTAATGCTTTCTCGCTCAAAGGTTGCCACTCCACGCTTCTTTTCTTGTCGACCACGTAAACGAAGTTGCATCTCCGTTAAGCTTTTGAATGTTAAATTGAGGAAAGATTGAAGCGAAACAAATTTTTAGTTAGCTTTAGATATAACCTCATCAATTAATTACCTGCTCGTCATCGTTATTAAAGAAAAGAAAGAAAAATTTAATGAAACGTTTTGTGAAACGTTGCATTTTCTTCATATTTCATTGTATTATTCTCTTTCCGTCGTCGTTTTTGCTGTTTACTTCCCTTTCATAGAATATTTTTCTCACAGAAATACGTATACTATTATATTCTATCAAGATCGAACAAATACATAATAGCACCTATGAATAATATCAGCATTTAATCCAGATAATATTTCTTTCGCGATTAAGTCGTCGCTAGTTAGCTCGGACTCGCGACGTTAACAACAAATGCAAGAGAGAGAGAGAGAGAGAGAGAGAGAGAGAGAGAGAGAGAGAGAAAGAGAGAGAAAGGTTTCACAGAATAAGGAAAAAATTAAAATAATATATTCATAGAGAGGATATCGTGAAAGGCACGGGTCATAGCCCCAGTTCTCGTTTGATAGTGAGTGCCGTGTGCCATAGCAATTAGCTTCCCTGTAGTGTACTAAATTGTCGTGACAATCGTAACAGTATTATCTCTCTTATTTGTAGTTTCTACTACTACTATTATTACTACTACTACTACCGCACTGGGCTAACGATCATTGAAACACCTTTGCTTTTTACTCTTTTTGTGTATCTGCGCATGACGCGTATTTAAGAACGCGATATCAATTAAAATGGATGAATTATGTCCTGCATTATAGGAGATTATATCATGTATTTAAGACATCTTATCGCGTTGAAGCAATCATAACGTGCCGTGGAGAAAATGAAATACCTAACTATGTTTGAATTCGCACGGAATAGCGATATTCTGTGTATAACAAAAAAAAAAAAAAAAAATAATTGATTAGTTTTACTGTAACGCTCGGAGTTTAATCGAATAATCTACGAACATTTCAACTAGATCGCGAATATTTTACTGGGATTTTTTGACGTGATTTTCACGAGTACCTTCGTCAAAAAAAAAAAAAGAAAAAAAAAAAACAGATAAAATTGGAGAAGAAACGGAAGAATGTAAATCACGCTCGATTTACGGAACGCATGGGTGATCTTTTTTATGTTTTATTCAATAGGCGAACGGGAGCATTAATTGCGAACCGTGCCATATTTCTTCCTTTATTTTTTTTTTTTTTATCGTTTCTTTCTTTTTTTCTGTATTTTAACTTTTCGAACGAATCGTCGTAAACATCGATATGGCTCGTTCGCAAATTTTTGGTTTCGATTTTTCAGTTGGAAGTTGATGTCGTAACCTCCAATAGCAGGAAGAGTAAACAGACTGAAATAGTACAAATCGCTCTCTCTCTCTCTCTCTCTCTCTCTCTCTCTCGCTGTCTCTCACTCTGGCGTAATGCACGAGATACGTATTTACAGATATGTAGGTACGACCGAGCCTTCTCGTTCGTTCGTTCGTTGCTTTCCTCGTATTTCGTATTTAAACGTACTGCGCGACTCGGTGTATAATTTATTATACCTAACGACATTAGACGTTCTAATTCGAAACTCGTAACGATATTCGGCACGAGAATGAAAGAGCGAGAGAGAGAGAGAGAGTAGGATCTATGTCTAAGAATGTAATACGATTTTGCAGACGTTCGAGGAGATAGCAATTCATCTCTCTTTAAATTTATCGTTCCTTTTTTTCAAAGATTCCTACAAAGATTAAAATTCCGATTAAAATGTAGGGAAGGAATCGATGTTCTCTCAACACAATTCACGATATTACGAAGCATTCGAATTATATTGTATAAGAATAAAAAATCAATAAGCTTCGCACGAGGAATGAACGAAACACGTATCTCCGATGAAAATAATTATAATCCATTATTCGAAATCGTGCGGGTAGCATATGTCTCTTTAAGCCTTTAAAACTATTAATTTTCCCCACGATCATAGGTTTCGTTTACCTCAACAACGTTGACACGCCTCGAAACGTTTAGAAGCTTGACTCTCGATGGTGTTATAAACCGTAACGTAATTTCGGTGGCGTTTCAAATCGTTCTCGCACGATATTCGACGATTTTACGGAATGCTAATTGATGTGGCCGAGAACGAAGCTGCGGATTATCTTCCGTGCAGGTTACGTCCTTTATTTTTTGTTCTCCTTCTCCCTTTTGCGTCGTTTTTTTCTTTGCTGTTTTCTTTGACGAAGTAAGAGGACCTTCGTCAGGTGTCACGATGATGGATGAACCAGGTAGGAGAACCTCGATAAGTGTCCTCGTAATATTATAGTTCGTTGAACCGTTCTTTCGATACTTTCGAACAAACCAATGTAGTTTAACTTTATCAATTTTTACCTCGTTACGGTAAAACGATATATAATATTATACTCACATCCATACAACGAAATTTCCTCTGAAACATTTTATCGATTAATAATCATAAAACGTTATAATTAAGTTGCATTAAAGAAACGAATTAAATATCAGAATTTTGTCTGGATTTAAAAGTTACAGGGCCTTGCTTTGTAATGGCCGACGTTATCTCCGATGTCATCCACAGAGATTACATTTCAATCTTATCCCTCTTTCCCTCTTCCAGCACCCTTTTGTTCTCTCTTTTTCTCTTCCTTTAGAAGGGACCCGTGCGCACGTTGAGATCCGTCGAAAGCTAAGCGTTAGGCATTATTACTCTTCGTCTCCTACGCATCGGTGACGTATGCTCCGCGTGCTTAATCAGTTAATCGTTTCAACGAGATTGCGATCGCGATGTATACGAAACCGAGAGATCCTCTTGAGTGTGATAGTAACGGGGATACGATTTTAATTACGGAACCCTCGAGTAAGAATCGGAGTGGAGTTGATTGGAAATCTTTCTGGTCATTGGATATTTAATGGGGTAAGGACGGACGATCGAAAATATGTATAGTTTTAATAATAATGCTCATCATCTCGCGAATCTAGTTATAATTAGGACTTTAAGTAGAAATGTTTCTAATTGAATTTGAACTCATTACGAAATTAACGAATTAATATCTATGCAGTTGAAGAATTAAAAACGATCCGAGCATCTCTAATTGAAAAGTACGGAGAAAATGTAGCAAAGACGAAAGGAACGAATAACTAGAGTTAGAGAGAAAACAGGGAAGATTTTTCTCCACATATTCGTTGGAATTTTGATGGACGAAAAACGACAACGGTTGGAGGCAGAGGTAGGAAATCGAAAGGGGGGCAAGGGGGATACACGAGTATGGAAATTTATGTGAAATTCCCATGGTCGGGTTGACTTGCACCCGTACATACGGTTTCGCGTCCCGCATCGCATCATGCGCGGGCGAATTCAGATTTTGCTTTTGACACTCGTCGCCGTTTTCGCAATACCAACCGCACACGCTTTATTCGTTTTACTATTTTAATTACTTTTAACGTCGACGTTTCCGCGTCCTCGGAAGGTATAAGAAAGAAAGAAAGAAAAAAGAAAAAAAAAATTAGTTCTCTGATCGAAGACAAAATATCGGAAGCAGGGACTCTCGTACATGTCACACCGAATAATTCGGTGGTTAAATAAATTTCGCTTTTCGGCATGGGAGGCTGGTTTACGATAACGTTTGAATTACTAATATCTCCATTTATAGCGCGTTTATAATCGCATTGCGTCTATATCTCGCATGGAACGCAATGCGAACGATCTAATCGCTCGTCGCGAACGCATTCTAGGGCGGCTAACAAATATCAAATGCCATAGAAATACCAAATGGGCGCTATAAGTTACGCGTACGCGATAGTGCAAATGATAACACCTCCGGAAAGGAAATAGTTTTCGCTGGATTATGCCGGCTAATCGTTCGATAGTCGCGGTTCGCAAAACTCATCTCCCATGGCCATTTAGGCGAGCGTTTTATAAAAATGTATTTTTCGAAATTGTCAAACGATAGTGCCATCAAAAGTTCATTTCCCCGGTAATCTATATTTGAAAATGTCCAATAGGTAGCCGTCAAAAACATTCGTACGAGAATATAAAATGAGAGAGAAAAAAATAAAGAAAGAAAGGAAAGAAATGATCGATCGTAACTCGTAGAGTAAACGAATTTGCGCTCGAGTTGCCAAAATATCTCTATGTATCGGATACAAAAGGAAAGTACTCGAACAACTCGACTAATCACCGTTCACCTCTCACTCCGTATACGGAAAGGCCCGTTGCGGCAAACTTCACCTCTCCTTCCCCTTTCGAACAGCAGGCGAGCGTGAAACTACGAAAACGCATATACCATTTCGAATTCGGACGTTTTACCGAACGCTCGTCGATTTATTTAACCCGGCAAGCACTAGAGGCTCGCCGGTACGAGCGAGAGCGAGAGCGATAGATGAGCGAGAACGAGTGGGAAGAGGAGAAATGGAGGGAAGGGCGGTTGTGGAAAAGCGAGAGAGGACAGGTGAGGCGTCGGGTTTGGTACAAAAGGGACCGGAAAATCGAGAGAACGAGAGAGAGAGAGAGAGAGAGACAGATTGACGGGGATAGAACGAGGCTATGCGATAGGCGTAAAGGGAAAGAGAGGAAAAAAAATAGGGAGGGAGTCTCTAACCGCTCGCGCAGAGTGTCTACGTGAGTGTCGCGAGAGGGTTGACGAGGGATGGAGCTCGGTGGGAGTATTGGGGGTGTAGGGGCGTCGAGGGGGTTGTCGGACGTTTCAGGTTGATGCCACACCGGTACTGGACGCAATTTGAGAGCAATCGACTGAACGACACGCCGCAAATCAAAGCCGCTACCGGAGCTCGAAAACTCCGCCACCTCCGTAACCACCTTCGCCATCTACTTTCTCTTTCTCCTTTCCATCCATCTCGTCTAACTACTCCGTCTGCACCGTGTCCTCTCTCAATTTCAGAAGCCAGCTTTCACCTACGCACGAGCGATTTTGAATCGAGCTCCCGCGACAGCTGCTACCGTCGATGCATCGCCATTTCCTAACAGAAACAACAATGGCAACGTCATCCGGAGAGCCGCATTACACCGCCTTTATCGTTAATTTCATCGATCCCAATCGGTCCCAAATTTCTCAGATTTACCGAAATCCTATTGCGCTTTGCTCGAGAGTAAGTTTATCGATTCATTTTCGAAACATTCTTTCGAATCGCGGATACGAATGACACTTCTTACGATGATAGATTTGTCCGAACGATTCGAAATGAACGAACGCCTTAAACAATGAAATTGCTTGGAAAATCGACAAATCCGAGTGTTCACCGAGGGTAGCTTATTTCTTGCCTGTATATCTCCTCTCGCAATCTCGATCGACGCATTCACGAGAATAATAGGTATAATTACTCGATTTCAATCGAACCCAACTAGCCAAAAGTTAATCGCGTACCGATCGATAGCGGCTTCGAATTGATCTGTTTACGATAACAGCCGCTATACTCTGGAATAGATTCGACTAGGCACAACCATCACCCATACGAAATTCTCCAAACTTGTAGCTACTCGTGATTTTGAAGAGGGTCCTCCCTTTCGGGCGAGCGAACACGCGGGAGAGCGCGTTTGGACTTCCTGCGAACGCTTTTAACGCGCGTCCAACACTTCTCTTATTCCCCGGTATACTCTCAATTTGTACTCGACTCGACTCGTTAAACGTTTATAACGCTTCGTGTCGCCATAGTCTACCCCAAAAAGCAAAGATTTAATCCATTTTATTTGTAAAATAATTTCTTTTTATTTCTTTCGTGTTGTTATCGGTAGGGGAGAAAAAAGACAAAAGAAAAGAGAAACAAAAGAAACAAGAGGGGAAAAAAAAAAAAGAAAAGAGTCAGACCGCGGAAGGGTTGGAAAAGCGTAGCAGCAATTTAGCGAATACCAAGAGAGAGGTAGGCGTTGTTTGCTTATCAAAGCGCGATGTATTCGAAAAAATATAATCGAATTATAAGAATAAAATACGAGAGGGCGCTGTTGGGCCGCACCACCGCTGCCATCCACAAAACGTTGACACAGCCAATTTTCCTCTCGGAAAAAGTGATCAGCGTCGAGCGAGCGATCGATCGCTACACAATTTTTTTTTTCCTCTCCATAAAAGTCATACTATATCTTTTGTTTAACTCTCTAAGCTATTTCCTTGTTTTTTTTTTCCTTCTCTCTTTTCTTTTTCTTTATAGAACGAAAATTGTAAAAAATTGTTGCTCGTCGTAAATTTTTTTTTATACGTTTTCTCCTCGTCTGTTTCTTTCGTTGCTTTCAAGAAAGAGATCGGGTTAAATGGAACGCATTTAATGACTTCGTTTAGGTCTGGCCAAACGCTTGTTGACCCTGTTTAACGATATACTTCTCTGCCGTCATCTCGACCGATTGGTGAAAATGCAAATTACACGTTTCATCGTCGCCTGGCAACGTTCCTTATTCCGTCTTCTTCTTTTATTCCTCTATTATAAAATTACAACCTTTCTTCACAGGTCTCGTGCGATGCACGTCGACGAAGAAGCAAACCTTTTCCCTTTGAACATCCAGTCGGTTGGAAACTCCATTTTCTACAGTTTTCCGTCGAACCGATTCTTTGCGTACTTCCCCTTACTCCTTCTCTTTTATCATTTTCCTTCCTAACTCCTTTCCTTTTTATTTTCACCCTTTGTTCCCACTTACACCTCCATGTAACTTGATAATTCTCGACGGAAACAAAGTCAACGTCTCTCTCTCTCTCTCTCTCTCTCCTCTCTCTCTCTCTGTCTCTTTCTCATTTCGTTTAATCTTCACAATAAACGAAGAAAAAGGTCAATATGACTTCATAAAGAAACGAGGAGAGTAACTGGATAAGTAATGCCATATGTACGTACATATATACGCAAGTACATATGTACGTGCAGCAAATCTGTTATCAAGCAGTTTTTTCACTCAGACCGTAAATGTGATTTTTTCTTTTATATTCTTTTATAGCAACGAGTAGTAATAGGCGCTATAAGAGCTTTTTTACAATTCGTGTACCTTTGTGTAAAATATTTTTACTTTTGACTATTTTTAGCTCGATCAGATTGCCGGTGAATTAATTTAAAGTAATTCATTTCTTCGTGCGCCTTTTGTACGAATGTATCTGCATCGAGGGATATTCACGAACACATTGAAACATATCGTAGAAGGTGAAATATTAAAAGAAAATGCCGTTCTCTTTTCGCAATCGCGTTAAAAAGTTTTAAGTAGCATGAACCGGGGTTGCCGGTAGAATGACTCTCGGGTACCGTTTTAAACTGTAACACGATATGTCATACTCGAAAGTAAATATCCGGGATAGTTCCAACGCTGAAAGGATACAAATTTCAATTCTTTATACGTAGTACCTATTCATGGAAATGATTTTGTATTCGTAAGAGTGAATATTTTCGACGGTAATCGATGGTCGACCGAAATCTAACTGTTTACGGACAAAAGAATATCAATAACGGCGGAAGTTTGGCGAACACGACGAAGACGCGCGCGCGCGCGCGCGAAGCTGCGACATCTTATACCTAAAAGCATGCCAAACGTTTTTTCTTATCGATAAAAGAGATGCGATCGAAATATAGTACGAATTAGGGTGGTACGAAACGAGTACCGTGAGAGGCGACGATTAGTTTTTGATCAGCGAGGAGTTAATAGCCTCGAGCCGCGCCGATATATAACGATATAAAGGATAACGACATCCTTTTATACGACTATTTCTTAGCATCTTTCAATTAATTTCAATTGGATATTTGGAAAAAAATATACTATCTCTTTTTGCAGATGCACTGAAGCAGATGATCGTTTCGTAAAAGAGAGAGAGGAAAAAAAGAAGAAGAAACAATGAAATTTTTGGCGTTATCGTTCATTCTTTTCCTCCTTAACAACGTTTTCTGCGTCGAGTGGAAACACAGCGCGATCTTGGACAATAATTTTCTCGTCCTCTGGACGCCGGGCGACAAGGAGGTAACTTTTGAGATTCAAGTGAAGACACTCGGCTATGTCGGGCTCGGTTTCAAGAAGGAGGACGGTCGAGAGGGAGCCGATATGGTCATTGGTTGGGTGGACAACAACGGTCAGGTTCATCTGCAGGTAAGTGCTTTCGGTCAAACATTTTTGACGGTAAAATATCCAAACGTTTTTTTTTTTTTTTTTTTTCATTTTACAGAAATTTAATACGATAGTTCTTTTCATAGACGATTATATTTCGCCAAAGAGTCGGGATTATATAGGAAATCGACGTCAATCGGTACGATAAACTAGATCGGAGCAATTATACTCGACTCGATAAAAAATGTTCATAGGCATCTATTTTGAGAACGCTAATGTCGCTAACGATACACTACAATTCTGCCTCTTTCGTTCCGACAAATAAAACAGCAAACGATCGAATCTCGGACGATTATTACCATCCGAGATTACGCATCCTCGCTCGATTACCACAGCCGTGCCGAGAATATAATCGTATAATTATTTCCAAGCTACCGATACGATACATACCTGCATCCGTAGAGACGCGTTTGATCGCACGCATGCGTTTACGTCGTAATACGATTGTACGCGTAGCCGAGTCTTTGTGAAATATCAATTTACGCGAGGGCGAAAGAGAAAGAGAGAAAGAGATGATAGAGACTCGGGGATAATCATGGTCGTTTCATAGTTAAGTAACGGTTCTCTCTCGTTCGATCGGTCGTATCGATAATTATGGATCTCAGCATCGAAAGCGGCGATCCTTTATTAAATCTCGATTCCTCCTCAATTTCGATCCCATTCGCGGCGACATACCTTCTTGATACCTTCTCGATACTTTCTCGAAGAAGCGCGTAGGAGCTTCGCGAAAAGTTATCGTCGATAATCGGTCATCGTTTTCGCGCCGAGCCATGTACCTCCTTCGAATCGAGTATTCATGAATTATTCAGACTCTTCTCTCTCTCTCTCTCTCTCTCCGTCTTTATCTTTCTACAACCGTGCTCGTTATCGCAACGTAAGAATAAAATTTCAAAGCACTCGCTGTCCTCGATGAATATCGATTGTCTCGATCGTTCGATCATTAGCCGTGAAATCATGCTAATTCCTTTTACAAAATCAATGTTCGATATATTAGGCTTTGTCTCGATGGAATACCACTTTTATCTCGCATTTCCGTATCTTCGTTAACGTGTGAGTTATTCGACTGAAAGAAGACCGATATCAAAGAGAAATAGAAAACTTCCTTTAAAAAGCTCTTGAAAACGATTAAGCGCTCTGCCATTTATCCCTGTATCGTGTTTCACGTCGACTAGATGACTTGTTCTATGTTAAATCATTGACAGAGAAAACAGGAGAAAGAGAGATGGGTTCTCAGCATCCGACGAGAGAGAAAAGTAACGGAGTTTAGTCTCTCTCTCTCTCTCTCCCTCTTTTTTTTCTTTCTTCTTTCTTTTTCTCTGTTTCTTTTCTATCAAACTTGCACGATGCCACCTCAGCCAGTTTCTTCTTCAAGATCGTGCCAAGTATACGAGACACGTGATATGTTTTCTCTTCTTCTTCCTCTTCTTCTTTTTCTTCTCGGACATCTCATAGTTCCATTAATGGGAACCCATAAAAGTTTAGCTGTCAGCCACACCATACAGCCGAATATATATTTTTTAACCCCAGCCGCGCGAGAAGTTCCTGTTATTCTTCGAGCCAGCGTTTTTTCTGCTTTGGATCGTTCGCCGTACAATTTTTTGCTACACTTCGTTCTTGCCAGAATCCCTTTTACGAGTCCCGCGAGCCTTTCTCATCTTCGGTTTTCACCAACGCTCGAGAATACCACTCGTGATTGCGAATAAAAAACGAAAACGGAAACTTCGATCTAGGTACTCGTTATATTTTATCATTTAATGGCGTTTCTCTTCGCTAAAAATCAACTAATACGATTTCTTCGCTATCTTGTGAAAACAAAAAAAAAAAAAAAACAACCAGACGCAAACCGTATAGTTCCTTCAATGATACGTCTCCACCGAACTGTCAAATCGCACGAAACGACTACTTTTTCTACGGTTGAGATTGGTTCAGAAAACTGCAACAGACGTCTTCGTATAACTTCTTTCCTCGTTTCTTCTCCTCGTATACCCATACGCTTCTTTCTCTAATTTCTTATCAAATGGAAAACGGTCAGTCGAGTGCCGGCCGAAAGAGAAAAGGAGGTAGATAGGTATAGAGTAGTCGATGCGATATAGGAAAGCAATCTTCTCGTCTGACGACTTCTTCCTAGAAGGTTGACCAAGAAAAGAGCAAACTGCTTCTGTGTATCTATATGCATATATGTATGTGTGTGCGTGCGTATGTATGTATACGTATCCCCGTATAACGCGTGTCTTTCTTTCTCCCTCTCTCTCTCTCTCTCTCTCTCTATCTATCCATCTATCTATCTATCTATCTCTCTCTCTCTATTACCTTCGAGATCTTCTAGGCAGGTAGATATCGCGCGGTGGTAAGGTAGGTAGATAGGTGGATAGGTAGCTAGTCAAGCTGCAGATCGCGTCCGTCTCGCGTGTCCGCAATTTTTCCGCTAGAATCGTTGCCGCTCGTTCCATAATGCATACCGTGCCGCGCAATGCTGTATGCGATGCAGCCATTGCCGGACGTTCTCATACACGTAGAAAGAGAAAGAAGCTGTAGCTAAGAGAGATAGAGAGAGAGAGAGAGAGAGAGAGAGAGAAGCAGGAATGGGAGCGAGAAGCTTTTTCGTTATGATCGTAATCTTAGAACCAGACCAGCCGCGGGCATTCAGACTGGCCAGGCGACCAAGCCCCTGATACTTCTAGCTCTCGTTTTCTTGTCCTCCGTCTTCTTCCTTTTCCTTCTCCTCCTCCTCCTCCTCCTCCTTTTTCTTTTCCTTCGAACTTGTACTAGAAACGAAGACGTGCCTTTACGCTGTCCTTCCTGTTTTCGGACAAAGTGACGCGACTCCTCCTTTTCATTCTTAGACTCGTCGATTCGTTTACTCGCATTTTTCTGCCTCGCTTGCCACCTAGTCGTTCGAATGCTCCAAATTGTTCTGGATATCGTCCAAGATAGGGCTGACAATCTAAAGCCTTTCGTGATTCTCCTGTGTTCGCGAATACCCGATGCTGATTAAAATGATTGGTTTAAGGGTTCGAATAAATGGATAAGAATGCGATGGGGAAATAAGAATGTGCTTTCGATCGCGATACGTCAAACGAATATATACGCTAATTAGAATGGATTCTCGCACGTTTCGCTCGTTCCTCCGATTACCATGCATTTATCCGCATCTAATCGAGACCTCGTTATGCGCTCGAAAAATGATTTCACCGTAATAACGCTAATTCCGTTATACGTCATATAATCGCGGACGCATAGGAAATAGGATAAGTACGTAGGTATACATATTTTGCGTATACTCGCAAACAAATTTACTCGTTATCAAATCCGATGATCGAAATCCGGGCACGATTATTCTCGACTTTAAATACCGATTATTAGCCATCAATTTAACGAGAACGCGAACGATTGAAATTATTCCTATCGCTATCCGTTGCCATCCATAGCTCTCCGCATGTTCGTTCGTTCTTCATACTATGAATTCTCATCGTTAAAGTCACTTTATGACATTTCTCGGATCGATTCGAACGATCGCGACTATTGGGCCATCATATATGCCGCTATTAGAAGTATCCGCTTCTCTCTAGACTCGCCACGTGGAAAAGAGTTGGGCGGTTCGAGTAAATCTCTTCCAAGAAAAAGGATAAAATGTTTAGTGCGACTTATTTCCTAGAATCGAGACGTGTTATTATGGAATTATAGAGTACTAGCGGTATCGCCGATCTAGGCGGTAGATCGTATTTAGTGTCTTTAGACTTTTCTACATGCCAGTCTTTACACTGTCCCTTATCGAACCAAGAGGGAGAGAGGTAGAGAGAGAGAGAGAGAGAGAGAGTGAGGATGGGGGGTGGGGAGAATTGGTAACGCCGAGGAGAAGGGTAGAGAGGTCTAGGGAGATGAGAGAAAAGAGCAGGAAGGTAATACCTCGCGCAGAATGAAATTCTTATTCCGCATTCTGCGTCGGCAGTTTGCCACTGCAGTCGAGTAAAGTGGTGGAAAAGTGTGGTACGGATAAAAATGTGGAAGCTGCCGGTATGCTTCGCTTCTTTCTCCCTTTCTCTCTTTTCGAGCCTGAAATTCAAATTCGTCGGACGAGATAAAAAGCACGAGAGAAAGTCGAAAACTCTTTTTCTTCCCTTGTCTTGACTCATCTTTTGCACTTCGTTCCCGTTTCCTTTAAATTCTGTTATCGATATTTTATTGTGAAATAACGCAACGGATTATTTAATGCGATCAAGTTCCATAGCATTTTTTCTTTCTTTTTTCTTCCCTACTCTTTACTCTCGTTTTACAAATACGCGTTTACGAAGCAAGTAGGATATAGGAAATATGTAATATAATCAAGTAATCATTGAATTAATGAAGAATTATAAAAGGCCAGCGAGATTAACTCATTGTCAGGAAATAAAACGCACGGTACTCTTAGTCACGTCGGAAAGCTGTCTTTCGGGTTTTCGATTTTCGTTCCGTACTTTTTTCCTTGTTTCGTTTATTGCTCTTGTTCTATCGAGAGGTAGAGATATCCATATTCCTGCAGTCGTTTCGTTCATTCAATTAAAATTTACCGTATCGTGAAATTAATCGAAATTAATCACCGTCTATGAGCATAAATATCATCACGGGCGAACATTCAGAAAATCCTCCTCTCGCGCATTAAATTCTCGTCTCGACGCGCGTATCGTATTTATTAATCAACCGTGTCGAGAATTTAATTTCAATCGCGCTCACGTATCTCTTACTGCGAGGAATATATTCTACCCGGTTGTTTTCACGAAAAACACATATCCACCTACTAACGCGTCCACGTTTCGGTTACAATGCGATCCATTTCGTAAGAGTTTCAGAATTAGACCTTTGATTCGAGCCTTTCGACGAAATATATCATTACATTCTGTTCTTGCTTGCGATAAGCTCCGATTCCAGGTCAGGTCTTCGTTTTTTTTATCCAATATCATCCCCCTTTTACCAAGATCAAAACATTCTCGTTTTCCGCAAAAGGCCCTGTATTACCAGCAGTTTGCGATTAAATCACCGATAACCTTTGAAATCGAAATCTGAAAAAGGGGGCATGGAGAAAAAAAGAAAGGGAAACATCTGTAATGAGAGAAAAGAGACGAGTGAGAGAGAGAAAGAGAGAGAGAGAGAGAGAGAGAGAGAGAGAGAGGAAGAGAGAGAGAAACAATAGAGTTTAATAAAAATGCGTCTACCGTGTGGTAGCTTCGCAGTCGTGCACACGTCCCAGCGCGTGCGACTGGCTTTCGAAAAGGGTAGCCATAGAGAGAAAGGGAGTGAGGAGTTTAAGCTCAACCCAAAGCCTAGGTAGAGGGGAGAGAATAACCGTGCAGAGGCTATTCCCAAGGTACTCCTGCCATGGGATCCCTCCAATGCGATTTTACCCAGCGTAAATAGGATTCAGCGTAAATGCAGTTACGTGCGCGTACATACTCGCACTTATATACGTCTATCTATCCTCTGTGCCCTACTTATCGTATGCGTGTGCGTTAGTGAGACAGTACAAATACGTACGCATGACGGAGTTGCGTTTAATGTAGCACGAGGAAAATCATCTCCCTCTCTCTCCCTCTCTTTTCCTTACACGCGTAGCGTATCCCTATGTTTCTATTTTTATCTCTTTCATTATTTCTTTCTGTTCTAATATATGTTGTATCTGTTTTTCCGTTCTCGTTACATTTCCAATAGAATTCTGCGGTAATTTCGATAGAAATTTGTAATAAAGTTGGTTTAGTCGACGATAAGGATGTTGTTTTTTTCTTTTTCTTTTTCTTTTTTTTAGCATTTCTTTCTCGTTTTTAGCTTAGGAAAGGTAACGTTAATTTCAGTTATACCTACTTTCACATATTTGAATCGAATCGGAATAAGAAGTTCTGGTATGGCATTCAAAATGAACTCTAACCGGTGATCGTCTCTCTCTCTCTCTCTCTCTCTCTCTCTCTCTCTCTCTTTCTATCGTTTTCTCTTTTGGTGGTCTTGATAGGGGTGCGAAGTGGTCGCATGAGTGCTCGATGCGAGTAGCTGAGAAGATTCCAACCTCGCATGCTGATTCCACCTTTGAGAGCGTCTTCGGTGTTTTCTTCCGTTTCTTTTTTTTTTTTTCTAGAGTCTGTTTCGGTTGCTTGAAGAATCTCTCGAAAGGCTCGCTCAAGTGCCCCGAAACGACTTTGATCCTTGAGCGTGGAGTTTCACGAAGAGACTAGATTTTCTTCTTCTTTTTCTTTTTCTACATCTTCCCCGTCTTCGTCTTCCTTTATATAAATACGTATTTAATATCGAAAAAATTCTTTTCATGGTCGACGTCGCAAACGACTCTTGGCAAATTATAAATTTTAATTTCATATGTGATATTATCGTTTAAACGCGTTTCAAGTTTCAACGTGTTACACGTCGTAAATCGGGAATTGTAAGAAATATAATGATATTTAATACGAAATCGGAGCACGGTTATCTAATCGGATAGCGCATCGCGATATCGCTATGACATAGAGGCGTTACGTGTTATTCGTTAACATAATACCAAGAGCAATATACTTTTCTCTTCTCTTACGATTTAACTGTCTATTTTTCTCTCTTTCTTTTCTTTCGTACGAATAGATTTACTTTATATCTTTCAGTTTCTACCGGTTTAGTTTTGTTATACGTTGGCTAAACGTTCGCGCCACATAAACTGCATTTACGTGATCGTTAAGAGCTTATTTAAAAGGAACGAAGGAGAATTTCCGGCATTCTCTTTTCCTCCTCGTATCTCAGCTTCTTCTTATTTCCACGTACGCGATATCGTTTCTTCTCCTTTTACTTGCATCTCTTCTTCCTCTACTTCTTTCATATGCCCTCTTTCTTTTTCTTCCGCCTCAGGAATGACTTTTATATCCTCCCGTAAAGCCTCACGCCGATACATTTTTCTTTCTTCGTTGCACACGATGTATCGTAACATACGTATGCGTGTGCACATAACCTACGTAAATACGTTTGTGATACACATAGCCCAAGGATATTCGTGTTTGGATACATATGTGCATATACTATCCGCTCAGATATTTTTCCTTTTCCTGCACGAAACAATAGCGAACCATATAAGCGGTCAGAAAATATTTCTGCTTATCGATAGTTTCTTACGATTCTTTTTCTTTTCTTTGCTTTTCTTTCTTCTTCTTCTTCTTCTTCTTCTTCTTCTTTTTTATCGAAATCGACGGTAAGAACTGGAGAGAGGAGCACAATATTTGGACCCTCTTTGATATTCTTGCGGAATTTGTATTCCTCTCTTATCGGGAAAGTAGAAAAGAAATAATATATGTATACGCATGTAGTAGGAAATAAAAGAAAGTTTGAATTCTAAATATTAGAACGTATGGATGTGGAGTAGACGTGTCTTTGAAATTAGGTAAAATGACTTTTACTCTCTATCTATCTATCTATCTATCTATCTATCTATCTGTCACGAGTAAAACAATAAGAGCGAAGGATAAGAAAAGGACAGAAATAAAGGAAACAGTGTTTCACCTGCATCGGTCTTCGAATGATGGATCGTAGCTCGTTTGGCGAATATAGATCGGTATTATAATGCATCGGTACGCTTCGAGTTCTTCTCTCTCAAATCGGGCCACTCGCTTCGACGAAGCACCGCTACTTTCTCAATAGGGAGTCGCGATCGCTCGAGTCGATACTGTCAAAACTCTCGTACATAGGGCGTGAACGAGTACTCTGCCGGGACCACCGGAATTATTATCTTTTGATTTCCCTCGTGTGCATCGGGTGGTCAAGAATTTTCAACGAGACCCATTTCTTTCGCTTCTTTTTTTTTTCTTTTTTCCTTTTTCTCTTTTTTTTTTCTTCGCCTCTCTCTCTCTCTCTCTCTCTCTCTCTCTCTCTATCTATCTCTTTCTCTATCTATCTCTCTGCCGCTTTTTTCAAAACTCTCGTCCGTTATCGCAGTACGGCGATCCATCGATACTCCATATCGGTTTATCAATCGTGGGAGGAATTATAATGGAGTGCGACGCGTAAACTCATGCTACGTTCTACCGTTAATTTCAATTGATATTTTTCAAAGGCCGTTTCTTATCGATCGCATTAAAAAGAGAGAAAGAGAGACGCACACGTTAATCGTCAGTCGAGACAAGAACATCACTTTCATTTCTCGCGCGTACATTAATCGAGCGATTAAGCGATTAAACGATTAAGCTATTAAGCGATTAAGCGATGAAGCGATTGATGTTCGCCGGGCAGATGAAATGAAAAATCAAAGTACGAAAAAGCTGTCGCAACGATGTGACGATCGAAAAATAAAACGGTAGACGATATAAAATAACAATTATAGGCGTCGGGGAAACGATTAAAGAGATACATTTTTCCGGTCAGCAAGCGAATGATCGCAACTGTCAGGAATTCTAGCGTTCTCTCTCTCTCTCTCTCACTCTCATAAATATGCTCAGCTCTCTGTTATCAGAAACTGATATGTCTCTGACAACTGATCTGATACGAATGCAAATTCGTAGGCACGTAGACACATAGTTATTGAGCCGTGAAATACGATCTGTCAATAAATAATGGTAATCCGAGGCTAGAGATCGTATGGGAATTCTGATTTCACCGTTTTGGAGATACTAGCCGAGATGTAAATCGTAATTGATGCTTATTTTTCACTTGCCCGTCCCATCCCCGTTATCATAAATCCTTCCTTCTTTCGCTACGCTCTCGATCTTCCGACAGATAACTACGTACGTTCGGCCTTTCGAATCGAATCTAAAACGTATGTATATACGGAAAAACAATTTCGTTTGTTTTAATGAAGCTCGCAAAGAATATAAATCGATTTTATCGTCCGACCAATACTATCTCTCTTTCTTACTGTCACATTCGTTTTCAATAGCAAACGTTTCTCTTTGCAATAACTTGGTCGCATTTTGTCTTTCCTCTTAGTACGTTCCGTATTAAACATCTTACGGAAGAAGATACAATCTTTTCTTCCGTCTTATTAAAAAGTTTCTTTATTATAAAGTTATGTGTCCTAACTTTAATGAATGTCAAACAGTTCGAATTTCCTCTCTCGAGAAATGTCTTCGACGAACCCCGAAGGAATCCTACCTTCCTCCTCGCCGTTTTAATTATTTCATTAGGCAACATTGACTCTCATCGGTATCTAATTACGCGGAATTAGATGTTCTCTCTGTGTAATAAGTTGAAACAAAACGAAAGTAAAAGGGGATTTAGAACGACGAAGGTAGAGCCAAAGCGTAACATGCCCGAGAAGAAAGTTAGAAGCGTCCTGTTAAATTGGGTTCAACTTGTATTGGTTTTCTGGGACGATGGTATACAATTCATCGATCGTGTCGGAGGCTAAGCCAATTACCGATACAGGCTTTGTCTTTTTTTATCCGTAAGATACTCCGTTTCTTTCTTTCTCCCAATCGTTCGCTTTCGTTTTCGTTTTAATAGCGGATTCTTTTACCAAGAGAAGAGAGGTTTACGAGCGTCACATCCATGACTAACGTTCATTTCGTTCCAAATATTTACAAAGGATTTACAACGATTGTAATTATTGTCGACGATCGTGCGGCGTGCTATAGCGAAGAATCGATCCGTTAACGTTAAACGTTGTATTATACATCGTGATCATCGAAGATAATATGTATTTCGGAAAACCTTACACGTCGTACGTAACGCAAGGCAATTTCCGATAAAGTTCATTCTTTCTCTCTCTCTCTCTCTCTCTCTCTCTCTCTCTCTCTCTCTCTCTCACACCCTCGACGCTTTTCGTTTCAACTTCCGACGTTGGAAGTTCGTGTCGCGTACGGCTTAATACAACTACCGACGTTCTAGCGCATTCAATTTCAAAGCTTACATCGAAAAGGCATAACGGAAGAAATGGAAGTTTCTTTAACAGAAAAATCCATACGACAACGATACACCTCACCGTCGGTGCCTTTCGATTTCCAACTTCCCTCGCCACAAGTGGAGAACCAACGTTTCGCTTTTTTACTCTTTATATTTCCGCGATATTTACAGCTGCTCTGGATATTTGATTTCCTTTTTCGTGCGGTAGAAAGGAGGTATATACCTCCTTCATTCCCATCGACGCGTTACCTATCTATAGATATATGCGCTAACCTACCTATCTATCCTCCGTGCGCGTGTATACGTGCCAACACTTTGATTTTTGATCTCGATTTTCGTCATTTCAAAATACGTCACGGTCTGCCGTTTCACGTACATAGATATTCCCATCGATCGATCCAATTTATCCACGAGGAAGGAAAGGATGAATTGAACTTTTTCCAACTGACAAAAAGTCTCTGATCTTGTTCGCGATAGGTAGAATATCAAAGAAAAAAAAAAAAGAAACGGGGAAATTTGACGATATTTTATATCGCTTTCAAGTGGACCGTTCGTTCGTATCCTTTAGCAATGGACGAGGACGGAGGAAGGACCGCTTTAAATACAGGTGGCTGTCCGACGAATTCTAGCTCGAATGAACGGACGCTATCGTATCCGAACAGTGCCAGAGGATAAAAGAAAAAAGGGAAGGCGTTATAAGCGTCGACATGACTGTGAAACGAAAGAAGCAGAAACGGTGTGTGTGTGTGTGTGTGTGTGTGTGTGCGCGCGTTTTCAGAAGCGACGTTTATCGAGAAGCCACTGTCACGATCCTATCGTTACGGACCCTTACTCTTATTTTGACAAGTTATTCCGGTGCACGCGTTCGCCCTAATATCGTCGAGGCCCGCTTTGCATTGTGTCGGCTGAACGATCATCGATAGAACGGAAAATGGATTGACTTGATCCGCGTGTCGACCGACATTTTTTGAGATAAGCGAACGAGAGGATTGAAATGTCTTTCGATCGCAACATTTACTTTTAAGGATCAGTCTTCGCTTTCGTGTTTCTTAATATCACCATTGACGCGTATCGTTGTTAATTATTGAACGACGATAAATCGTCCATCTCCATACGAATCGATCCGACGATTAATCGAATCCACATTGGACTTTAATATTCATACAAGTATTCCGAATGAAAAATGTAGGGTTCGACGAAATATTCGTAACATTACGAATCACCATTTCGATTATAAAAGATTCGCATCTGTCTCGTGCGAGGTATAACCGGACGACCGACCATCCTTTTCATAATCGACTTTTATCGATTATCCACTCACCGACCGGAATAAATGCGCGGTTATGCGGGAGAAGAGAATTTTTCCATCGATTACTCCTTATACACCTCTGCCTTTCTTCCGTGCAAGCAATTTCTTCTTTGACAACAATTTCCATCCCCTCCTTTCGTATAAGAACTACCACCTCGAATGTACCAACCACCAAATGAGCGCGACCTTTCAAGACAAAATTCATAAAAATATGCTGGAAGAGAAGAAATATAAATGGACGAAGGGAGAGATTAAAGAAATGAATAGAAACCCATTGACTTAAATGGATAAGTACCAAGCCGAATAACTGGATAGAAAAAAAGAGCACAAAGTTTTCTCGCGTCGAAATAAAAAGCAATTCCAAAAACTTTACCGACATGGCGAGACACAACTCGTTGTTCCTGTAAGTCGCACGTTTGTAAGAAGTAATTAAACAAAAAGGCTTTCGTCTCTTTCTCTCTCTTCGTCTCGTCTTTCTATCACTTTTTACCACTGTTCCATCTCTCCTATAAAGACGATCCATAATATCTGGCGGGCTTAATCCACCGACAAAGAAAGTCTACCGTACACCAAGACACTTATTTATTACCCTCCGTTTGCGAACGACTACGCGAAACCAGCCCTTTTTCCGAGCCAAAACGAAACGAAGCTAGGATAACGATACGGATGAAAACGCTCGTTGCGACGTCGCACGAGTAACTACACCGTGAAAGTGGAAAGAAAAAGACGGAAAATGGAAAATCCTTAATAATTGTTTCCGTTATTTTCGTTTTCCGTAAAAACCTCGAGAAAGTCTAAAAGGTCGAAAAGAGAAGCCGAGCTTTTTAGTCCAAGCGATACTCCCCGTCCTCTCCGTTTCTCCTTTTACACGCGTAAAGCAGGATACCGAGGGACGGTTTAGGTGGCAGGGCGATACAAAGGATCAAATCTGGCAGCTCTTAACGACCACGGCTTAGAATAGAATCCTCGGGGCAAAACTGGCTTACGCGAGGTACCTCGACGTGCCTCGTGGAAGAAGAGAAGGGTTGTTCGTACGGTGAAGATCGGAGGGTGATTTCGAAACGAGTCATTTTCTGTTGGTGATCGTAGTAAACGTCAGATCGCTTTTGGAAATAGATAGAAACTTAGTTTTAGTCGAGGGATAATGGAGAATTATCCTCAAACGTCGCAACCACTTTCGCCTTCCTCCTTTATTTTGTCCTTCTTCCCTACGGTGTGCCTTTACGTGGCCTGTAACAAGCGCGGCGGTGTAAGGTCGACTTTGCCGAGTCTCAGCCTCTCCGACTCGTACAACGCTTCCATCCCTCTGCCCGTTCCCCCGCCATCGTTCTCTTTCTCTACGCTATCCTTCTCCATCTTTTCTCGTATCGAAATTCCCGAGAGTTTTTCTCCTCGAGACGAAACAAAAATGCTCGTGTCTTCTCAAAGACATCGCCAACGAGGGTAACTTGCTCTTTCTTTTTCTCCGTCTTCTTCTTCTTCTTCTTCTACCGAGAGATATAGGAAGAAATTGAGATGCCGCGAAAGCAAAGGCAACAATTTGCGAAAACACGCGAAAGGATTATATTAACGTTGGTTCCTAACTTTCTTCATTTAGAATGCCAGGGGATCCTTTAAGACGGTGCTTTAAAGATTGGACGTATGCTAATTGATGGATTAGAAATAATTCCATTATTGCCAACGAAAGGAGGATCATTATTCTAAATTGTTCTTTGGCTTTCATTAGACATTCTTTTTCGACCGTTTGATGAATTCAATTTTATCTCGTAGGAGAAATGTAATTACTAATTATAAATGCGCTCGCGTAAGATGCACGTTGTTAAATTCCCAAGACTTGGGCGTACATAATGGAATTAATTTTTCGCGGCGCGTTCTCACGATCGAATTAACGATGATTTTTTTTTTTTCGTTCGTTACACGGTTGAAAACCGAGTAATCTCGTTTTCCGTTCAAGAAGATAGCTGCGACAGCCACGTGTAATATATTTTCTCATCTTGGAATAATTATTAGAACGGATTAGAAAGGAGTGGCCGAAAGCGTACGGAAAGAAAATTTCGAACGACGTAATCATTCCGCTGGACGGACAGGTTTTAATAAAAGGATATCTTCGTCGTCTCGTTACCCTTAATATTTTTGTTTTCGGTACGTAGACGCAATGTTAGTGCCTTGCAATGGAACGACGAGGAGGAGCTGAAAAGGATACCGGGCATCAAGATTTCAAAAACCGGCTACCACTTTTCGCTCCGCCTCTTCCATCCCCTTTCTCTTCGCGTGGGAGATACCAAGGCGATATTGCAGGAAGCACGCGCGTGACACGTTTTTATAAGGCTCATTACGATCGGACTAACAGCGAGATTTATCATTTCTTAAGATTCACGTCGACGCTCGAAAGTACGACGTGTTGCCGTGAATTCAATGACCTTTGAAACGGCCGTCAAGTGGTAAAACGATAGGAAGAACGCGAGTGTGCGCGTGCGTCGAGGAGAGAGAGAGAGAGAGAGAGAGAGAGAGAGAGAGAGAACGAGCGACAAGGATTTTAAAATTCTATTCTTAGTATGTCGCACGCGTATCGAAAATCATCGTTAAAATAACAGCCCTTCGATTACCGTCCTTTTATTTCTCTTCTACTTTTTCCTACTTCATTTCCTTTTCTTTTCTTCTCATCCTCGCGATACTCTTTATGATTTCAATCTTCCAGGCTTTGTCTTTTGGCTTTATGAGATCAACGGGCAAGAGATACCGACCTTCCCGACCGATTTTTACTAGCTCGTAGAGAGAGAGAGAGAGAGAGAGAGAGAGAGAGAGAGAGAGAGAGAGAGAAAGAGATACTGGTTGCAGCCTCTTAGGAATCGCCGAGATCCGACTTGATTACTTTGCAGCGATAAGGTCTTAGGTCGAGGACGAGTATGATGGGAGATGAGATCGCCGTGGGTAAATTAATTTCACTCTAGATCGTCTCTTTAAAACCGTTTCTTAACGTAATTGTTATAACGATTTCGACGGCAACGACGAGTAGAAATTCATTGCCTATGACTCAAAGAATAATTCGAAGTAATTAAGAACTTGTTCGATGCCAATTCGTTTTCATTTGGTGGATCGTGAAATTTTATCGAAGGTTTAATGCCCTGGCATGCATCTTTCTGGCACGGTCGCATCGGTATTATCATAAATTTTCGACAAATTTCAACACGCGACTTTGATAGAAGATTCCTTGAATGATCGACCTCCGATAGAACGGTATCTCGCGGAACGAAGATTCGTCGTTCGTTTCTCTCGCTCTTTCTTTTCCTCGCACGCACACTCTTGTCTGATTTTATAAAGCGGACGTCCATATCTCTCTGGGTCCAGCTGCCGCCGCCGCTGCTGCTGTAGTTACTCCCGGAGAGTAAAGATTTCTTTCTTTTCTTTTTCTCCTCCTCCGACCTCTTCGTCCTCGAACGAAAGACTCTCTGAACTCCTTCGTATGTGAATGTGTATCAGGAATGATGCATAGAGGCCGAAGGATGTGAGAGAGAGAGAGAGAGAGAGAGAGAAAGAATGAAAGAAAAAGAGAAAGAGAAAGAAAAAGAAGACGAGGAGAAAAGGACAGAGAAAGAGAGGGACAGAGATAGGCCTAAGGAAAGACCGAGGACTAAGAGGTGGAACTAGTTATGGTAATGAGGAGATGCAATGATAGCCTCTCGTCCGCTCCAGCTTCTCTCTCTCTCTCTCTCTCTCTCTCTCTCTCTCTCTCTCTCTCTCTCTCTTGCTCTTGACTTCTTTAGCCTCATCCTGTTCTCGTATGGCAATGATCTTCTTGGACCGCTTACACCTTTTACGCCTTATTGTCCGGTACGGCTGTTATCCGTGTGAGCCGTAATCTGTAGTATCTTCTATCCTCGTCGTACTCCTTTCTACAATCGTATACGCGCGAGCGAGCACGCTCCAAAGGTAAATGTAACCTACGTACGCCTTCTTCTCCCTCCTTTGTGTGCGTGGCCAACGTCGTATAATGGGACGGCTGCTCACTTTAAACACGGTAAATAACTCGCAGTGGCGCCGCATTATCTGGAACGCGAACGAGCGCCTTCGTCATTCTTTTTCGTATTCTTCCTATTCTCTTTCTCTTTTTTTTCTCTCTTTCCATATTTCTTTCTCTCTTTCTCTCTCTTTCTCGTACACGTCCTCAATGATGCTTTTTCTCCTTTCCTTTGATTTATCTTTGCTCTTGCCTTTTTCATTTCACTCCTTTTTTTCTTTCTTTTCCCCTCTCTTTCGTTCTCTCTCCGAACGCCTTATTCTTCCCTATCGCGATAACTTTCCGCGAGTATCGCGTCGATAGGTATTCGCCGACGAACGATGGAAGGTTCTCGTTGTTTTGTAATTTCAGAGTTACTCTACTCATCTCATGCCTATAAATATATATATATATATATTTGCGTGTGTGTGTGTGTGTGTGTGATAATAACGAGAACAATTATGGCGATGTGGGAGGAAAGTAAGAAATGCGATATTGCGCGACACACAGGACGATTACTCGAAGTAACCATGAGGATCGTCGTTCTTCGAACGACGAGTAAAGTACACCCTACTAGTCCCCGTATAATTCGTATCATAACGTGTACCTGTATCATTCTCAGGACACACCTTGTACGTGTCGCACGTTGGAAATTGCGGTAAGAGAGAACAGGGATTATGTAGATATATGTAGAATTATGTAGATTCGAACACTTACAACGATGTAATCTATTTGTTGACCGTGAGATAGAAAGCAAAGCAAACAGAGAGAAAGAGAGAAGTATCATAGTTACGTGGGAAGAAAACATGCGCGCAAGAAGTTTTCGTCGCGTTGGTAGAAGGTAGTACAGGCAAAAGGAAACTTCGTTTTCGATGTAGTCGCTTTTGCTCCGCGAGAAAGCACGTCGAAGTTAAAACTTTTCGGTTGGGAGCCTTTGAACCAACGAGGATGAGGACGAGGACGAGGACGAGTACGACGAGGAGCGTCTAAATTTATTTCGCAACGTGAAAGAACTCTCCTTCTTCTCTTCGTCGTTATGAACCCACCTCCCGGAGTAACAAGTTACAAGAGAATTTTCTTCTTGGCCAACGGGAACGGCTCGGCGTGCAAAGTGCACGAGATAATTGATTATCTTTCGCGCGCGAAGAGAGCGAAGAGAGCGAAGAGAGCGAGGCGAGCGAAGATATAAAAAGAAAGAAAAAGAGAGAGAGAGAGAGAGAGAGAGTCTCTTGTGTGCGCCGAGTTTCGAGGTAGATTAAAGAGAGAGATTAAAAAATTAAGAAGGATGCGAGATTGGATCTCTGTACCTCGCGATCGCCAATTTATTTCTTAATTAAATCCCACTCTTCTCGGGCGTAGATAATTAAATTAAATCATGCGCGTTCGTCGTCGTGCGTAACTTTTAATTTCCCTTCAGGATATTTTAACGTATCGAACTGTAACATTAATCATTCGACTTTTTATCCGGATTTAATTGAGATCTCCGTGCGATCGAGAATCGAAGATAAAATTCTTTTTCTTTCTCTTTATGTCCTTTTCATCGAATAGAGTTGGGTATATAGCGAGAAGGCGATTAAAAAAAGAAAGAAAAAAGAAAGACGACGAATCGGCGTGTGGCGTGCGGTAAGATCCGAAGAATCTTTGAAATTCCTTTCGCCAGCGGCACGATGCGAAACGGAATTATCTGTAAATTCGACAAATTATCGAACGCGTATCGTTCGTCGTACACATATGTAGGTGCGAGAGGTCGCCACGCAAGAAGAAAAAGAAGAAGAAGAAGAAGAAGAAGAAGAAGATACTTGCGCCTTGTTAAGATCACGGAGTCGAGAAACGGCACGGCCCACTGCTCTTCGTCGTCGTCGTCGGAAGATAAATTCGAGCTATTTGGCTACTTGACTCATATTGGAGTTAATTGGTATAACGGGGTGTATCCCGTTTAATGATTCCTCGCTTTAACGTCCGACACGGTTAATTTTCGAACTCGAGTTGTTCTTCGTACGTATACTTTCCTTATATCTTCCACTCCTCTCATAGTTAATTCGCGTAACTTTAATTAATATCGACAAACGACGAAACAAGATATGGACGTCGATCGATCGAACATTAAATAACTTCTCGTATCAATTACATACCAAGCGTTTTTATCGATTCGTCTGATTTATTCTTTTCCCCGTTTTATTGGGAAACGTCTATTTTGAGATAACGTAAAAAGACGAATGTTAGTACCAACGTTTTGGAATAGAAAAGTCAATATTTTCAACGTTATCTATATTTGATTTGACGAAATGCCCGACAATGTAGCATTTAATGAATTAAAGTTCCAGGAAGTTGATCGTTGGAAGACAATTTACGATATATCATTAGAATTCCATTATTGAAACGTCGATCTATTCGCGATTTATTGAAATATTCGAATGCTCGATTGAGATGGTTCACAACGATTTTACTCGATTGCATAACTCTACGAAGATAAATACGTAGAATCGGCGATACACCGATCTACGTGAATCGTTTCTGAAAACGATTTCGATCGAGCGCGAGAACCAGCTCGCGATCGGGATCGTTTCGTTTCGTTTCTGTCCCTCGTTGCGAACGGATAATGTATCGCGGCCACGACGTGGTTGCGGTCAACCGAGACGCGCGGCTCGTTCGACCGGAATACCAACGGAGGAGACGGCCATGGCAAAGGGAGAAATGACGAGGGGGTGGGAAGTAAGGAGGCTCTCTTTAGAAAGGCAAAAGAGAGAATCCTTCTATCGTACGTACCGTATGTTGGTGCTTGCGTTCCGCGTACTGTAATGACCGGCAATAAGATGGCCGAAAAAAAAAACTTCTTTCGTAAAGAAAGAAAAGACGAGCGGAGTTTTTTACCGAGTTAAGGGCAGCAAAAGACTAAACAAAAAACCGACGAAAAGAGACGTCGAACTCCTGACGTGAGAGGAAACGTAGCGTGATACCGGAGTACTCGCTCATATATCATTCTCTCTCTCCCTCTCTCTCTCTCTCTCTCTCGCACACGCGCGCGCACAAACACACACGGGATTCTTTTCTATATCTCTTTTTATTCGTAGAAAAAGGAAAGACAAAGACGGAGATGCTTTATTTTCGCCCAGAGAAAATGGCAATGTTTTTCTTTCGTGTTACTGACAGTTTGCTACCCTCCACGCTTGCGTTCGAATAATTCTCTCTCTCTCTCTCTCTCCCTCTCTCTCGAGTCGAAAAGGGGAAGACATTGACGTGCCGTCTTTGATATCCACTTTCGAGCAAATGAAAGGTACGGAGAGCGTGGAAATGGTCGAGCTCGTTCGACGAGCTCCGACTGGCCTTTTGTGCAACGAGAACCTTGCACGCTGTGGCCCTTTATGTCCTGTGCCTTGCGTTTCAAAAGTCTGCCTGCATGCATCGCAACCCAGCCGATGTGATTGAACCGGCCCAATGACGGGGGTGTTAAATGCGTTGCTTTCGAGCCTCGATTTTTGTTCTTCTAGTCTGGAAAATTCTTTACCATTTTGCTCTAGTAGCGTGCTGATGCGTAAGTAATTAGACGCGTGATATCCTAGAGATCCTTGCTCGAGACCATAATACTACACAACATTACGCATACTTAATGGGAATTGATAAATGATAGAATGGAATGAGCTTTAATTCATTTTGTATATTATATTCGAAAGTAAGGGAATTTTTATGTCGGGGTGTAGAGGACGGCCTCGAAAGTGGAAGCATTTCCCAGGAGAGAGATGAGAAAGAAACTAGTGGTGGAAAGAAAGACGGATAAATTAATGTCAGCCGCACACTCGTTTTCTGGAAAAAGCAGGTAAATAAGTTATCAAGGAATCTGCCGCAGCATCTTTTCCACCCTTCCCTTTCCCCCTCCCTCTCCCCTCACCCGGCCTCACTCTTTTCCTTCTTCGTATTCTTCCTCTCGTTCATCATCCTCCGAGACATTGAAGCTCATCTTTCAAGACATTCGAGGAGAAATTAACGAAACGCCGTGCGATTTATCGTAAGGCCAATATTTCATCCCCGAAATGATCTCGGCATATAAACTCGCACGATTGCTCTCGTCAAATAAAATGGTTTTTCGCATGAAATCGTTATCGAAGGCAGACGAAACAATACGAACCAAGGAACGATCTTTTTCTTTCTTTCTATCTCCCTTGTCTTGCTTTTATTGGTCTCGTTCTATTACTGAAAACGACGTAGGTATCCTTATTCGACGGCAACTCGTTTCGTTAACTGACTGGCCAAGAAGATTTTATTTCGACGCTTTGGTGGGTCCATTTGCAAACTTTACCCCGTGAAACGCATACGAGATGAAACAGAGAATTAAAAGGAGCACGCAAAACCACTCGCTTTTTTCACGAAGAAAATAAGAGATGGAGGAAAAGGGGGGGAGAGAGAGAGAGAGAGAGAGAGGAAGAGAAAATAAAGATACGTCAAATCGTTTTAGGGAATGAGCCTTAATGGAATCGTCCTGGAACGTAGAACGAAATCCACGTTACGACATATAGCCATGGAATTCGCTCGCTCTTATCACGGTAATTTCACAAAGGACGAAGGATTTTCGGCTGCTTGGCATTCCCCACATCCTGTGTACGTCCTCTCGAAGCCGTAGATGGTTGCCTCCATGGCTGACGGTTTCGCCTTCCGACAGAAATGCCGAGCGTTCGTTCGTCTATGATCTCTCTGTCGTCAATGAGAGAACGAGAGAGGGAGAGAGAGAGAGAGAGAGAGAGAGAGTACTCTATGCTACAGCTACGGAGATAGAGAGAAACTGCAAATATTCTATTTGATCGTAAACACTTCCAAAGCTTAGTAGAACTAGAACCTTTTAGCGGAACATAGCGAGGCGATAGTTCGATCGATTAGATTTTTAGCGACGCGTAATGAAAGAGTACGGTGCAACAGGATCGGAGATATAAGTCACGTGATATCGCGTTTTTAACGATACACGCGATTCATTCTTTATGACAAATTAAATATGTACGAGTCTCGTTTTCTGGCTTGACAGCTATTAAACATGGAAAATAACAAAGGGTCGAATCGATTAATTTCTCGAAATAGCAGCGTTTTATTCGCCGTCGCTCAAACTATTACGATCAATGACAGAGCGTTTCGTTTGCTTTTAATCAATATCAATTAATGTTTATTATCAGCCATTAGAACGGAGTCTTCTATCAATTTCTTTCTAGCTCTCGCTTTTTGCCTCGATTCATCTCTTCTCTCTCATCCAACAAAGCATTGTACAATGCTTTCTCCAGCTCTGCATTCAATCTAAAATATGATAGTCCCCGATAAAAGATGTCAATTCCAGACCTGCTGGACGTTCGTTAGAACGCTTTATGCTGGGTGTTTTCATTCGGCTTTCTGCTAAAATGGCAAAGAATGGTATACTCGTACAACCTTGTATTCGAATTTTCGAGAGCTTTCTCTCTAAAACGAGAAACTTATATTTAATATAAATAATATCCTATCGTATTACTTTGTATTCAATCTCGTATAGAAAGTTTTCATAATTTAATGAATATTTAAAATTATTCTTTACTTTCGTTTGGTCATCGTATTATTTAAGTCGACCAACTTAAAGGGGGAATATGTATCGATCAAAGATCAGAGATATCAATTTCAGTATACTGGATTAACATTCGTTAGAATTTTGTCTACGATTTAGTTCGATTCGTTTCGAAACCCCAAATGCGAAAGAATATGCGTATACACTCGTCTGAATCGGTGAAAACGAAAAATGAGGGAGATAGAGAAAGTGAGAAAAATGAGTACGGAAGGAAGGAGGGGAAACTCACGGAACGTAGGTATAGAAACGTATAGTGGAATCACGGAATATTCTGCGGCTTGGCAAATCGTTTTTCAATAATTGCTCGGCATCGCGTACCACCGGTTACGAATCGCGTCGCAGGAGGCGATGGAGATGGGAAAAAAGATCGGTCGTACGTAACGCGACTGAGAGAAAAGAGAATTTTCTCTCGAGCTCGCCCGGTTTCTTCCGCTCCTTTCGATCGTACCAAATTTGCGCACTTTCGTGAATATCCCAAACGCCGGAGAAGATTCGAACGAACTAATTGTAGGGCAAACGCTCTCTTTGAATTTCCCTTTCGTACGATTTTTTTCTTAACTCGACGGAAATTCTAGGTCACTTTATACAAGACCACCTCCATTAACGGCGACTTATCCTTTTTCCATTAAAGAAACGAGCTCACAGTCGATCGAATAATTTTATTTTTTCATTTTATTTTTCACATTCCATCCAGTCTATTTTCTAATTGTGAAGACATTAAAAAAAAAAAAAAAACAAGACGAATGCTTTCTCTCTTTCTTTGAAATGAGAAACGATTCATCATCGGATAGCGAAGATTACCATAATGTTTCGCTGTGGAGAAACCTCAAATTTACAGTGAGCATCGCCTCGAAAGACACTTGGTAGGTTCCTCGTGGGAATGAAGGCTTGTTTGCCATGGCAAGGGATATCGAGTTTCATGAAAACAACGTCGTGTTGCGTATACCTGAGTCGATGGGTAGCCGTTCCAAAGGTCTTCCCTTTTCTCTCTCTCTCTCTCTCTCTCTCGCTCGCTCGCTCTCGCTCTTTCGCTTTCCGTCGCTCCATTTCTCTCTCGAGAAATTTACTGAAGGATTTTGTATGGGCCATTGTCACGATCAATATCCCCGCGTAAACTTTGATTCAAATTTATTAATATTATTTTATTTACCTTATTCCGTTTGCTCGTTACGGGAGAAAACATGATATACGATAGAAATAGAAAAGTGTTGTCAAGATTGAAAATGAAATTAATTAAGATTCAAATTGCTCGCAAATAACTAATTAAGGAAAGAAAATGATTTATATTCGGAGAAATGATACGAGTTCGTTTGATAAACAACGCGATATCGTTAAGGGCACTTTGTTGTTAGCATCGCATTAAATCGTGGATGTCGCATGAAAATTCAATAAATCTCACCGACAAAGGATTCTCAGCGAGACGTCGGCAATGAGAATGGACTCTCGACATCGAGACGGATTTTTACGTTTCGCATCATTAGCGACTCGCTCGAGCGTTTTATCGTTTTTTCACGCGCGCGCGCGCGCCGACTCGTTGACGTGCCAGCCTTTGCGCGAACGTATTCGCGTTACGTTTAATGAGCTTAATGAGCTGTATCTCTCCTATCGAAATAATTGTGCTTTCGGAGAAATTTTGTATTTCCAAGTCGACGGATATAAAACGATGGGATGCGTTGTTAACGACTAGGACGTTGATTGAAATTAACAAGTTCTTTCATTGCCGTCGTTTTTTATACTCCAAAAGAGAAAACGTTCGAAAGAATCTTGCGGAAAAATGTCTGAATGCGCGAGTAAGAAGAAAGAAAGAAAGAAAGAATGGAAGTAAAAGAGAAAATAGAAAATGAAGAGTCGTCGGAATGCGGATCGATATTTCTTTTTTTCTTTTTTTTTTTTTCTTTTTTTTGTTTCAACGCGAGTCTGCCGATCGGACTTGCAATGAGAAAGAACAATGTCGCTATTTTTCCGTCTGGAATATCATCGAAACAAATTTCATCCGAGAGAAAACAATGGAAGAAATGTAAAATAATCAAGGATACGACATCGTTGTCCCATTAACTGTCCTACGTCGTTCGACGTGGAAAGTCGAAGGAGAAGCGTCGAATCGGCAAAGACGAAGTACAAGCGTATCGCTAATACCTTTCCGAACTCCTTGACGTAGGATTGATTACTTTGTTAATTCGAAAAAGAAAAATAAAATTATATCTTTTTTTTTTTTTGTAATCGTAGTTTTGAATATTCAAGAGAAGCAAACATAAATCTTATGAAAAAAAAAAAAAAAGAAAGAAAGAGAAAACAGAAAATTTCTGGTTATCTCCAACGATCACCAATTTGTTAATATATATATATAACAAAAAATAATTTTTATGATAAAAGGTAAGTTTTGTAGGATGAAAGAGAGGCAGCAGAGTCGTCGCGTTGCCTTTCTTTTTCCTCGGAATGAAAAGATCGACCTCGGTGGGTCGACTTTCAAAGGTATCTTCTTCGTGCTTCCGATGAAAGCTCATTGTCGAATCGTCGGTGAAGAATCACCGAGCGTCTCGATGGATGACGAACGATCTCTAATAGTCACCGAAGCGAGCGATAAGCATCGCTGGAAGGATAGAAAGCTCGTCGGCCCTCGAGAGTCATCCCTTCTGTCTCTTAACCCTTTTTGCTTCGTAGTATCGAATCTCGTAGGACGAGAAACTTCTCGTGCGCGAGTAATTAGAAATTGTTTTCTCTTTCCGGTGACGTCAACGATCGCATTTCTTCCTTCTTCTCTCTTCCGTCTATGCGAAGAATATGTCAACTATTCCAACGAGATTCGCTCACCTTTTTATTTGGATTTTACCCAGTTTCACTTTTTTTCGGTTTGTCGAGAATTATTCGTTTCAGGAGCGCGTCGATGACACGCCGTGTCGCTTTGAATTCGATTATTTGGCGAGGCGAGGCGAGGTGGACGATGGTCGGGATGCATTTCTAGCTTCCTGTTTGATGTTTCCCGCGGTCGCCGTTATTTCTGATCGAATAAATTTCGGGAATGGCAATAGAAAGGTCGAACGAATAAGAAATTATTTGTAATTAATTATATGATATTTCGTAACGTCGACAATCCTTTTACCTATACCAACGTCGCTTATCAAATTTTCTTTGTAATATAATATATTTCTTTTATTTTCCTATATTACTAGATGACTCATCGTTACTTTTATCATATAGGAATTGCCATAATGATAAGATAAAAAATATCTACGTATGTTTCGATCGATTATGTATTTCTTCGAATTCGTTTCTCGTCGTGACAACACAATACGTATCTATCGTTTACGAACCATGCACAAGACTAGAAGACGACCAAATCTTGACGGTAAAAAGGTGGAGCTTCCAAAATATTTTAAGATGATTCGTCGCCTTATTTATTTCAAGTTTTATGGCCACAAAGAGGACGGTAAGCTTTCTCGACGTTAGAAAATGTCGAAAGTTTTACATCGTACAAGTTGGAACGTTACAAAGACGACAGATGCTCGTAAACACCTTTCTAAGCGTCGCGTCAACTGCTACGAAATAAAGAAAATGATGGAAGAACCTTAACCCGATAAAAATATGCCATTTGTGGTAGGTAAGGAAAAAAGAATGGTGTCTCGATATAACGAAAGGAGGATAAGAGCATTAGTACTCTTCTGGGAACTGTCAGAGCAAAAAATCTTTGGCTTCGATCGAACGACACTACTTTCGATATTAAATTGCAAAAGTACCGACGCGTCCTTATCGAAATTGGTCTAGACCAGCCTAAAATAGAAAGGATTCGAAGCTCCTCGATGGAACTACAAAGTTAGACGAGCCAATAACAAAGTTCTTTTACGTTCCGTTTTATCGTAAGATTCGGCCTGTTTCGATTCTATTGCGCCTTCGATACGGACTGCTATCGATTTCTCGACATAGAATATATATTTTTGGGCGCAACATTTCATTATTTATCACCTTCCAGGTACTTTTAGGAGATGAGATTCGAGACACAGAGAGATTTAGAATACTTCCTTAAATATAATCTTTATATTTACGAAGACAAACATTGATATTGATTCTCGAGGAGAACTTAAACTTACAATTAACAAGAATGAACGAGGTCGAGGAGAACGTATCTTTAGATGCAAATTTATTTCGATGTCGTGGTCGAGTACGATCCTAACGCATGCTCCGCATAGACGGTTTATTCGAGACTCGAAATCAAAGTGGTACGACGAAGTGGATAGAGGGAGGGAGGGAGAGAGAGAGAGAGAGAGAGAGAGAGGGACAGTGTCCAGCGCGTCAACCTTTCCTTTCCAATCATCGCCTCGTTCCATCATTTTCCCTCCTCTCGGTGGTCTTTTCGCAAGAATCTCGAATGCGTGTGACTTCTCTTCTCCGTACAAACTCCAAGCCCACCTAGCTCCTCCTCCTCCTCCTCGTCCCTTCGTATAGTTTCACGAGCGACTGAACAGAATCCCGTGAAACCTGCTACTAATATTTATCCTCAAAGTGACACCGAAGAGACTGTGTCGACCTTCGACGGGAAAGAAAGCGGAGAAGTGGAAGGACAAAATTAAAAGAAAAAGGTCTATATTCGGTATCTACGATGTTAGTCAACGAAAAAAAGGCTGGTCTTTTTAACTCGTCATCACGAAACACGTGCTAGGTATATTATATGGACAAGCACACCTTCCATGTTCCGAAAATAATACTATTAACGAGATGAGATCTCGGAGGAATCGTTCGTACTCGAGAAACGACACAATAAATTTCCCCGTTCTCTCCTTTACGATGCTCAACGATAAGAGGATCGATGTCGTGTGAAAATTAACCGAATAGCGAGAAACGAACTTATTTCCCCTTTCGCAAAGATTTATGCCGTCGTCACCGATCGAAGAGATAGGACCGAATCTCGCCTCCCAGAAAGTCCAGCGATTTAATTCACTCAACGGAGGATGGACCGTGGAAAAAGAAACAGAGGGAGAAGTAAAGGAAGATAGATGAAAAGTAAGGGCAGACGTTCAGGTGCGAAATGTTTCAATTTGATTTGCCGCTCGGCCCTTTTCGTGCGTATACAAGGGATTTGCTATCATAAAGTTCGATCTTTCCCGGAGTAGACTCGTAATCCTTTGGAAGCTTCTCAGATTACTCCTTCCCCGTCTTTTTCTCTTATTTACGAGTGGCGTACTCTTTTGACACCCTCCTCGTTTCGCGAGCCCCAAAGGGCTCTCTCTCTCTCTCTCTTCGTCCTCGATGCGTGTCGTACCTGCTTGAAAGAAGACGTTATTGACGTCTCGAAGGTGTTAGAGATCGAGCCGAGTGTTTTTCTATTTCTTCTCACTTTTTTCCTTCTTTTATTTTTCGAAACGAAAGAAACGCGCCGACTCGACCATTTTACAAGCCCACGCCAGAGATCAAAGTAACAGGAAACGACGTGGGCTCTTTGAATTCTCCTGACTGGAGAGTTTCTAGTGAAATTGGAGGCGCGATAAAACGATCTTTCCACGATCTTGAATTTCGTCTTTTCCTTTTTATTGCTCGTCTCGTTTCAAGTAATCGAGGTATTCAATCAATTTCAATACTTTTTTCTTAGATCCTTTTATTTACAATTTGTAGAACTTTTTTTTTTTTATTAGTTTCGGTTTAAAAGAATTTCGTTTATCTGTGAATAAATGACACAGGGATTGCGATAAATCGAGACAGAAGAAAATTATGCGACGTCATGGTAATACACATCTCTTGTCTTTTATTTTCCCCTTAGTCGACCCTTCTCTCGTCCTTTGTAACTTTTTCGAAAATGGCGTATACCTACATATGTCTTTCGTCTCGATAGGATCGCGTTTTATTCTGGCACGATTAACGTCGTTGACGTCCTCCGAGCACGCTCGGGGAAGGCCCTTTGCCTAGCCCTTTCGAATCCTTCCAACGATTTAAGAAGCCCGTGTCGGCGGAGTACGAAGTAGACAATCGGAGAATGGGATCGCGAGTCGAGTTTGGTCTTACAAAACGATCGCGAGATGGGACGAAGGATTTAACGGGCTCTTGGTCGAGCCGCCTGGGAAAAGGTCCAAAGAGAGTCGAAGAAGGGACTGAGGGAGAGAGAGAGAGTGTGTGTGTGTGTGTGTGTGTGTGTGTGTGTGTGAGAGAGAGAGAAAGGCAGAGTCTGAAAGGTTAGAAAATAATATTTCATCTCATAATTTATATGAGCCTTCGTGATTACATATATATAATAAATAGTTCAGTTGTTAAAAATTTAAGGAATAAAGAGTTTCTCTCTTTCTTTCTCTAACGATTCGATAGACGCGAAGATAAGAAAGAAAGAAAAAGAGAGATGAGTAGAAGGTTGGTCCAGTGAAGAAGCAAGAACGAAAAGGACCCGTTATGGAGATGGGTTCCAACAACGGACAATGGGTTTGTCGAGGGTCTGAATTCATAATCTTCCGACCTAACGGAGGCCGCACGAATCCCGAGCCACGATGATCCAAATATGTTTTCTGTATAACAAAACGCTTTTATAAATGTTTATCATCAATTTAAATATTATCTGATGCGGGTGGCATTCAAGGGGTTAGGGAGTCGTCGTCGAACGCCGCGGTAGCCTCGGTATTAGTGGTCCAGAATCTTTCTCCCTTTCTATCGAGTTGGAAAAAGAAAGACGAGCAAGAGAACGAGAGAGAGAGAGAGAGAGAGAGAGAGAGAGAGAGAGAAGATGAAGAATGGCTCAGAGATTTTTCACTGCCTACCGCAGAGCGTCTTTTACGTCTTTCGACCTTCCTTTCCTCGCCGGCAAGTCTCATTCTTTCACACACACACACGCACGCTTCTTCTTTTTCTATCTCTCTCTTCGTCTTTTATGCTCCTCGGATGTAGAAGTTACGAATGAATTAGACCAAGGAAGAGCAAACTCTGCGAGCTCTCTTCTCTTTTCCCTTTCGTCGTCGTCGTCGTCGTCGTCGTTCGGTTCGCTCGATGATCGCTGACTTTTTTACCATGGCTATATCCGAACGTCAATTTTCTTTTGTAAGATCTCTCTCTCTCTCTCTCCTCTCTCTCTCTCCTCTCGCGTATTAATCTTCGCCGTTTCTTCCACCAGACTTTGGCGGCACGATCAAGAGTCTCGGTGGATCTATCGATCGTTCTTTTGACTTCTTTTCAAACGATCGAGAAAAAAAAGTAGGAATGGAGAGTGGTTGTTAATGATCGATCATTGCTTCGTCAACTACGAATGGTATAAAACCTCGTGAATATAAATCATGTCAACGGTTTTTCCTAATAATTATGTCGTTTCGTTCGTTGAACCCGAATCAACGAAATGACGAAAGCGTGATATAACTTTTTCTAAAATTTCTTTCGTACATTCTACGAATACAAATCAACCCGAATTGCAAGTAGACTGCCCTTTCTTATGAGAAACGATATCGCGTACGACGTCACACGGTGGTAAGATAAAACGAAATTTATCCCACGATTCCCTCGAAAGTTGTAACTCTGTCATTTACGAGCTAATGGTTTATTACAAGATCGGTGATCGAGAAAACGCAGCATCGTTCATTTTACAATCGAACGAACGCTTTTTTCCTTCGTGTAATGTTATTTTGGTACGACGGCGACGTTTACATTTCTATTCATTTATTTATCTCTTACTTCGAAATGAAATAAGAGAAAATAGAAGAAAAGGGTCAGGGTAGCGCGCTTCCAAGCGCGCGAGTCAGCATCGAGCGATATTAAATACGACGAGGATGATTTACGAGCGCGATGAATCGCTTTCTGGAATCTTTCTCCTTTTAGAAGCAAGATACGTATCCAGGGACGAAGCAACGAGAACGTACGGACGCTACTATTTAGATTTTTCGAATATAGAGAGGAGATAGAGGATTAGTGAAATAAATTGAGACTGGTAACAAAGTGAAATAATAGATAACCTCATGATATTTTATCGTATATACATATATATATATATATATATATATATATATATGTACATATGTATACATGTATATATAGGATCCTTTAACTATAAATTATTATTAATTTGGAATCGCCAGTACCGCTACGAAATGAGCCGGCAAACTTTCTTATTGCGATTCGATGTAACGATAACTTTACGTAATTTATCGAACTACGTAAAAGACGTAAAGCGTTTTTAGTAGGTACCACGATTAACGTCAAGATGAATCGTGTCTCGAATAATTCTAACCGAGCGTAGTTTTTTACGTGCGAGCTTTTTCCTTTTTTTTCCCCCCTTTATCTCCGTTTATTACAGTCACCCTACATTCCCTTTATCCGTAGCGCTTCCTTTACGTACTTTTTCTCCTTGTCCGCCAAAGAGGCGAGCGAAAGAAAAAACGAAACGGCCACGGCATCCGTAAAAAGCGGTGATTTTGTAAAATCCAGCCTTTCGATTATCTCGAACCGTCGTGGTCTGAATCGAAACGAGGCTGCGAGAGAATAGGGGAAGAGAGACACCATTCCACCGCGTGCATGAATGACACTCGACCACGTTTCATATGATCCATTAACCTTTAACGTCCGGGACCACTCTACCATACCAATTAGCGATCTCGACTTATTACTCGTGGTTCTCTAATCCCCGGAATAGGCATACACGAGCCTTCTTCGTCTATCTATTTTCCTTCTCGAAAGTGTACGTACGTAATGATACCTCATACGAAGACTTTCGTAAAAAGATATCATCGTCGGTATTCTCGGTGCTGGACAATCGTACACTGTTCGGTCGAGTCCATCGAGCGTGACGTTTCTAAACAAGCACCGCGGAGTATCGATTTAATCGGTCTCGAGCGCGTAACAACGCCCTTCTCCGAAGAGGATATAAAAAAGACGCTCCATACATTTTTTTTTTAGAGAACAATACCTTCGCAGCGAATTGTTAGATTCTCATAATTCCATGAATATATTTAAAACGTCGGTTCACACTTGACTGCAAGTTCTCGTTAAATAATTAACACCGTTCGCGCATATCGTTTCATCGGCAGAGGGTTGAGTGACCTTAGTTATAACAATTTCGTGGGATATCGGAAGATTAAAAAATGACATTTCTCCGTTCTCGTGTATCCGCTCACACGCTCGCTCGCGTGCATCTACCACTACCATGGTTCGTTTTAAAGCACATATAACGAGAAAGTAAAGCCGTACTCGCTCTTATCGGATTCGCCAGATCTAGGAAACGAACGTTGTGTAGGAATGGTTATCTCGTAGCGACGATTTCTATGCTTCGTGTTACCTTCATGCAATTTTTTTCGGTCGCGTGTCGATACAAACAATAGCTCTCTCTCTCTCTCTCTCTCTCTCTCTCTCTCTCTCTCTCTCTCTCTCTCTTTCTTTCTTTCACTCTCTACCGCTCTTCTCGTTTACCACGCTTCTCGTTGCTCGACGCGTTATCAATTTCATTATTTCAACAGAATGCGTTGGGATAGCCGTCGTGCGTTTCACGCTCGAGAAAAGTGAGTAAATGCGCTCTTCCTACCACAGATGCATATATAAACACACTCACGCGATTTTCTTACTCGTTTGTTTTCTTTTGTTTCTCTCTCTCTCTCTCTCTCTCTCTCTTCCCGCCCTCCCTTTTGACGTTTTTCAACTTTTACGGATGTAATCAAGGATGAAAAACGCGACGATTACGCGAAGAGCGGCCGACCTCTATCGTCCTTGTCGAAGAATCTAGATGAGAGGGACAGAGTAAATATCATTCTCGTTCGTTGGATCGTCAACGAGGTGGAGGTTTTACTGCTTTGGAGTAAATTGTCGTTTGTGCCTGACGAGATAATATCGCTAAATATCTTTGACGTTTCTCCGCGAGCTTGCACGTTGTCGGGAGTTCTCCTGGTCGACAAAGATGTCAATTTTTACGCTTTCCCGGATGCTTTCAATATGATCACGTCTTTTTCGTACGAAAAGATGATTGAAACACGAAGGAGAGTTCTCGAAAAGAATTTCTTTCTTTCACGAGAATTCTTTCGTGCTTCGCTGACTTTTATTTTTCTTATCGATTTCACGAGTTCCCCTCGCGTTCGAAAAACACTAGAAGCTTTATCTCGGACGATCGACGGCTTCGCGATCTTATACGATTTACATGAACTGGACTAATACAATTGTACAATTTTATAAAGTGGCGCACACGTCTGTACTATTTATTGCTAACGGCAACAAGAATCGAGACACCCGTAATGTTCTATAAAGGATTCAGAGTACCGTACGAGTACGCTTATTTACCGATGCTTATACGGTGGAAAATGGAGAGAGCATCGATCGATTTTAATGACGAATGAAATCGTCCAGAGTACGTGTTAATTGTCCTTCGGTTTGGACTAACTTGGCTTAGAGCGATCGTGCCGAATCGACCTTTTACGTTCCTTTTTTGGAAACAGTCGTCTCGGGTCGAACGCTCATCAAATTAATTGCCATCGATTAATTCGTCATTAGCGTTCTCTCATATAATTCTTAATTGCAATTCTCTTTGATAATCGCATTGTAAGAATCGTTTGAAAGACGTCCGACTTCGAACGAATCGAAAAATTTGTCTATCATATAAATGCTTCGTTAACGAATAATCACGCCGTGTCGAAATGAACAGTTTGATAGTAATTGGTGTGACTGCTTGGACTGCGGAATCAGTTCGGTATGGAATCGGTTCGAATGTGTACCCATCCACGGAAACACGATTTTCCATGTGTGTACAGCGTACGTACACGCGCACACGCGAACAATACATGCATGTGGATACGACGAACTCACGTGCGCTAACCGGCAAATGCGTGGCGATAAACGTGACGTACGGCGAACAATCGGAGGAAAAGCAATTATACTTCTACGCGTACGCGTACGAAGCTTGCGACCTTTCATCGTTTATAAGTTTATATCATCCTTTATAAAGCCGTGTCTCTCATCTTCGTGCCCGCAAACGTTGTAAATCGCGCATTAAAAGTCAAAAGGAATGAACGACGAATTTTTGTACCGTATCATTGTTATCGCAGGAGTACGACGTGTTCGTTAAATGAAAGTATTCAACGAAAGAATACGTACTCGGATATTCTTAAAAGCGTGCGACGACGCATTTCTCTACGCGCGGCATCGAACGTCGTCCCATAATATTCTCGTACTTAATCGTACTCCATCGACGTCGACGAGCACGTGCTTTGATCTCGTCTAGATACGCGCAATTAAACCGCGGCCATTGGCCGGTTATAGCCTGGACCGAAGCGTCGGCCGGACCAGGGCCGACGACACAGCACGAGTCGAGCGCTCCTATACTGTCGCGCCCAGTCTATGACAACGCACGAGCTGACGGAGTATTGTGCGAGCGGCGAATAGCTCCGACATAATTGCTATAATTGCTCGTTATGTTGAATCCCCTGGCGTCGCGACGTGCCTCCGCGTATCTCCTGCTTTTGCTGCCTCTTTTCTAATGGAACATGAAAAGAGTCAAGGAATAGAATTCGACAATAAAAAAGAATTTTTTATTCTTCCTTTTCAATTTTCGTCCAAAATGTATCCCTTTTTCATTAAATTTCAACGAAAAAAAAAAAAAAAAACAAAAAACAAAAAAGACTTCCTTCGAAAGTTTTCGACGAACTAATCACCGTGCGACAAAGTTAGCGAAGAATGAAAAAGAAAAAAGGGAAAAATGAGAGAGAACGAGAGAACAAAAAAGGGAGTGAAATTGCCATATAAAAGCGAGCGAACCGAGTCGTTCTACGATAACGCGCGTGACTTCGACGACGCACGGGATCGGCCTTTGCGGCTAAATTCAATTTTAATAAAGCCTGCTCTGGAAAGTGGATAGGGTAAAAGAAGGTAGGAGAGGTCTGACGCAGAAAGAGAGAGAGAGAGAGAAAGAGAGAAAGTCGACGTAGAAGTTAAAAAGAGAAAGAGGAACCATCTGGTGGAGAAAAGAAAAGGGATCCTTTACGAGCGAACAATGGCATCGAATCGTTTCGAAAGGCGTCGCATCCTATCGTCTACCTCGTGTCGGTCCTTTTCGAGGCGTGCAAGCAGAAGCCGAAGAGCCGCGGCACCTCCGCCACGAGATAATTATATCGAGGCGGCAGTGCGGAATCCACCAGAAAAACTTGTCCTCGAACCTATCGGAGAAGGTTCCGAGCTCGCTCGACGGCTAACTAACTTCGTCTTGATCGTCCGACCACTTTGACGCTTCTCTTTAACAACGAGTGTCTTTCATGACTCTCTCTCTCTCTCTCTCTCTCTCTCTCTCTCTCTCTCCCGCTCACCCCTCTCCCTTTTTCTACGTCATTATTCTCCTTCTTCTTCCTCTCTTTCTTAGTCCAGGACATATTTCGTGTCCTCGTCCGACGACCGGATACAAGACATTTTTTAAATTACTTATCTTTGATTTTTTGTTTTCGCCTTTTATCGGTTCATAAAAGATCATTTCGAGATCGAAAGTTGTTTCTTACTTGTCGTCGCGTTTTAATATTTCATTCGATCTTTGCATTGAAATTCGTTATCGAATTTTTTATGCGCAACGCATCGACCGAACTAAATTGCGGTTTCGAACGTTGTAATTGGCAAGAGAAACTCACCATTGTGGTACCGTCGTTTGTTACAGGATCGACATATGAAGGATGTGAGCAAGGATCCAGAGGTGGATTCGAGCCAAGATTATCGTCTCCTATTGGGTTACGAGAACAAGACGCACACCGTGTTACGTTTCAGCAGAAGATACGACACATGCGACTCCAGGGATCTCAAGATCACGGTAAGTGAAATGATTTGTGAGCGATGCCGAAGCCGACGAACCCTTGGCCGGTGATACAATGCGTTCAGATCTTGTCGCTTTAGCGAATTTCAGATTGATTATTCATCGTTATTATTCCAATAATTGTCAATTTCCAGTAACTATGACAATGAATTTATTAAGCGATTAATTCGTATACGTTACCAGTCAAAAATTTGATCGATAGTTCGTTTTAGAGATAACTGGCAAAGCGCTCTGCTACACTTTAGGAATGAAAGAATAGATTTACGTCGAGTACAAAATTACTTCTCGATCGAATTGGGATGAGATTAAATATAAGAACAATCCCGAACAGAGTCTAAAAGTATCTCTAAAGTCGAAAAGTCGTGTTATCGCAACTTTCTTTACCTCGGAATTCCACTTTGATAACAGAGTAGGATGACCTACTTCTTTATTTCACCGGTAATTAACTCAGAAATAGATTGCACGATAGAACCGCCCACTCGCCGGTGGTGTTCGGTTCAGGCTTTACTCGAAGAAAAGAGATTACGAGCGTGTTACGATTTGCTTTAAGCCGTACAGCCTGGAATTTATGGGGGGCCACGGGTAGGACACGAGAATTCTCAAGGCTGCTGTGCTTCGATAATGCTCGGATCGATGCACATGCCGATTCGCTTCGTTTCCCGTTTCTCGTCTCTCTCTCTCGTCTCTCTCTCTCTCTCTCTCCTTATTTTCCTCGATTAGCCGATTTTTCATCGAACGGAAAGTTTAGACGAGAAGAAAGAAGAATTTATGTCGGGCGGATGAAAAGAAAAAATGAAAAGGATCGTTAAAGAGAGTGGAAAAAGCGTCAAGTATTGGACAAGATCGTAATTACAAAGTTAACATCCAGTGTCACCATGGCAAAAGTCTTTCCGACGTTCCAGCCGAAGATTATCGTTCTGCTTCGGAGTTTCTCCTCGATGCTAATCACCGCTCGTACCGACCTAATGATCCGCTAATACGCGCTTATTACTCCGGCAGCAAGCCAATGAACGTGGCTCGATACCGCGTTGTTAACATTTTCCTCGTCTATGCGGCAGGAAGCCGCGCGGAACACGTTCTTGACGTAATAGTTTCTCTTCGCATCTCTATATCCAAATATAACGTCTCACGTAATATGTATTTATGTATACATGTATATATGTACATATATACATATATGTATGCGTAAACATATAGAATGATGTCTCGTTAAATTCCCGAGAGTACTATTTTTTAGATATTTATTTATTTTCTGTTATTAACGAAACGCGTTGGTTTACATGTTATGAAACGGAAATATCTACATGACCGAATCGAGTCACCCTACAACGCACGAATGCCTCGTATGCGATACGCTTTACGTAAATATTCGATATACATATATCGTGGCTCAAATATTGGCAGCTGATTACGAAGTTGAAATGGTACTTCTACGAACTTCGACATCGATGACGACGCTGTCGATTTTTTCGTTTCGACGTGGTTCGTCTTCTTATGCGAAAAGGAAAAATCATGGTCAAAATTTGTACGAATCGTCTCTCTTTTCTCAACGACAAACTCGTATACTTTGTTGAAGTAGAAGATAAAAAAAAGGAAAGGAAACATCTAATCGCGAAACAAAACGTGACGTCGATCTCGATAGAGAATCCGTAACAAAGAAACTGCATGCCGTGCATGTACCATGATTTCTCTTTTTCTCTCTCTCTCTCTCTCTCTCTCTCTCTCTCCCTCCTTTCGTCTATTTCGCTACAGGAATGTCCATCTAACCGTTGAGTCATCAAAATACTTTCCAGCAAAAATAGAACGAGTCGGAGGATATTCTATTGAGAGAGGACAAACGAACGAGTCTGCCATGTTCCTTTTCTTTTTCTCTTTCTTGCTTCGAGTTCTTTCTTTATCCGTCTCTTTTTCTCCCCTTCTTACGTAACACCCAAACTCGTTGACGTATCGTTTTGCTACGTGTACATCATATTTTCACGTATCGTATCTTCCTCGTGTTCCTCGAGAAGGATCTGAGATTGGTTTGACTCATTGAATGATCGAGAGACGTGTCATCTCTTACCTCTCTTTCCTTTCTTTGTCAAAATCAATAAACAATTATTATCTAATATCTATTTTAAGTTTTGAACGATTGCCTCGTTTCCAAACGAAAGTATTCCATGTATCTTAGGAACGTTCATAATTTTGTATCCAAAAACGAAGCTCGAACACGTTCGAGAAAGTTTCTCAAACGTTCTTGTCGCAAATTCGTGAACTCATTGGAATATCTGTTGGTAGACAGAACGTGCGCGTTGGGAATCGACGACGCTTACACTATCATACGTTCCTCGAATCCATTGTTATTCGTACCGTCGGTCGTGGTGAATTAATTGAATGAACATCAAATTAAGCAACGTTCTGTCGTAACCGGCTTACGTTAGTGTTGAGGGGAGGTAGCTTGGCGAGGGTGAATGGGGGTGCAACGTTTCGATCGGGTATTAATATTACTCGGCTTCCTCCGGCCTGTCTCTTTGTTTTAGTATGCAGACAGTTTCATCAGTGTGACGTGAAATTAAGCTTAGCTATGCCGTAGATGACACGAGTACTATGTCGTCTTGCCAAGCGCTGTTATTCCTCCGACCGTTTCCGTCTCTCTTTCTACAATATACGTATTACGTGATACTCTTTCTCTTTTCCTGTGTTTCCTACGTCTCTAGGATGTTAATTGGTACAAAAACCGAACACGTCATATTCGTTAGGCGTAAGGGCCTACCATCTTTTAATATTTTCCAAAGAAGAAGCTATTTTCTTGTCATTTTAAACGAAATAGATGATGCGGATTTGGTTTTTATCGGGAAATCAAAATCGATAATAATCGGGGAAACGATTTAAAAGTATCCCAACGAGGTATTATGAACGCCTGACGTTAGAATATCAAATGAGAATTGGTAAGCGAAAAACACAGAGGGGAAAAAAGTCGCACGTAAAAAAGGGGAAAAACGCAGGTGGATCGTGTCTGTGGCACGGTCATCACGTGTGCGGTTTCTCACCGAGGAAAAAAGTTGCGGGATACTGAGAAAAGATGGTAAAATACTTCCGTTCATGTGAATCGAAAGATATCTAATGTCTTCTAGGTCGATCGATCGGTCCTACGAATAATTAATTATAATTATTTGAAAACGTTCGAGTTCTTCTCGTTGAAATATCGAAAACCTGAATGAGGAGGTGCTGTTAGATAAAGACTAACTGTCCTACGGTTCGTCGACACCTTTGAAAAATCCTTATGAAATTTTCTCAAGGATTCGACGTAGAACGAGAACGGACTGCTGTATTCTTATAGAAGCAAGAAAAGTTCCAAGATCAGGGTACACGTTGCGTTTGATGGATTTCCCTTGCGAGAGAAATTTGTCGGCAAGAATATAACCAGTCAGTCACTCCTTTTCCCATCCTCTTCGTCCACTCGTAAAATTTTCCAGAGAATGTCCATTTCGAAAGATTCTCGAGAATAGCCGTTTATTACCAGGAGCCTGTTGGAGTCCCTCTTTCGCTCTGAATCCTCTTGAGTGCAGTGTCGATGAGGCAGGTGAGGAAGAGGCAGTAGGGACTTGGTGAGAGGATCGTAAGCTTCCATGCATCGAAGAGGACGATGTCTCTGGAAAAAGGGATGGCTCCAATGAAAGTGGGACTGAAAGCGGCTCTGTGAAAGGAGCAAAAGAGAGGGATAGAGAGAAAGAGAAAGAGGATGAGGGCAATATATAGGAGGGTACTGCTAGGTAGATCGCTTCTACCTTGCGAACGGAATTGGCTAGCTGACCCGCTTCTGCGCTTCTATTCCGCCTTCTATTCGCGGCCGTATCTAGTTTACCACTTTGGACAGTCGGAAGGTCTCTCTCTCTCTCTCTCTCTCTCTCTCTCTCTCTCTCTCTTTTTAACCTTCTCTCTATTCCGGATAGCGGAACCGATCACTATTCCAAATAGACGCTTGGATGTAAAAGGAAAATCGAATTTGACCGATGCTGGTCGGAAGAGAGAAAGAGAAAAGTACCGTGTATGTGAGAGAAAAACGAAAGAGAGAGAGAGAGAGAGAGAGAGAGAGAGAGAGAGCGAGAGAAAGGGCGATGGCCAGCAGGTGCAGCGTTCGATCGTGAACGCTCAAACACGTATATGACTTTAGAGAGGTGGAGTAGGGTGAAGGGTGAACTTGGAGGAAGCTATCGAACGCGACGGGAAATCGAATCAAGGAGAAAGAAGATTTTCGTGCGAGACCTCTGCTTGGGATGACGAACGTTTGAAGAGAATTATACCGCTGATTGAATCTCCGATCGTTTCGGATCTATTCGATTAGTTAATGGATCAGGATGGAAGGTAGGAGAAGGGAAAATTCGGTGATTGATTTGCTTCTTACTGTTGACGGATGAAAAAGAAAAGTTTGCAGACCTAATGATTTCTCTCGACGCAACAGTTATCCGATTCTATCGGAAAAATTGTAATATTTATATCTGCAAGTAATCAATGTATTAGGAAATACGGCGTTATCTATCCGGTTAAACGAGCGAGGCTATGAAAACTATTATAAATACTTTGAGTTAATTTACTTATTGTTTCGTCTGGAGACCCCCTCGATTCACTTCGAGAATATATGTGTCTGGATAAAATACAACTAGCTTGTGTATCTTTCGAGTGAAATAATAAAAATAAAAATAAAAATAAAAATAAAGATACAGATAAAAAGAAGAGAAAGAAAAAAGAAAGGGAAAAGACTAAACGCGAGTAGGACGGAGTTACTACGCGTTCCCCAGAGACGACCTTTCTTCCTTCGCGATCAGTCCCGGAGGCGAAAAAGACGTGGAGGAAGAATTTGATCTCGGATCGTAGGCGCCAGTTGGGTCCATTTATTGAATTTCTATATCCCACGTGAACTCGTTAAAGAATGAAGAAATCGTAAAAGAGAAAAGTGATCCTTTTCCAACAGCATTTTCCAAGAAATATTCTCGGCGGTCTTTTCAAAACATAACTATCTTCCTCTCAGCATCCAAATTCCGTCACCGAATATCCAGTGCAAAGAGTAACTTATTATCAAACTAATTAAAGCTACCTTTTAATTTAATAACCTCCGTCCTCGTTTTATTTAATTTCAAGGCATAACTTTCGCGAAACGATTCCGCGAATTTCCTCTTCTCTCAGAATTATAATAAACTTATTAACTTGTCATTTAACAATGCGTCTACAGTGTATGAAGAAGTTATACCGAAAGCGCGCCTCACGTTCATATACATGATATACTTACATAGACACACACATACATACATAATTACGAGCAAAGTGTTCGTTTGTCAGAATTTGCACAAAGGAATGAAAGAGACAACGGAGTTAAACTATTCGCGTGTTCCTCCCTTTTGGTAGATGTCTTTTTTGTCTTCCTCGAAGCAATTCACTTATTTACATCTTTCTCCCTTGCTTCTTTAATACGTTTGTTATAAAGTGTAAGGCGGAGAAGATTGCTTAGCGACTAGTCGATATTACCGATACGGACACTCTTCGGTAACTAATGACAGTCCGCGAAACTTTTACGACCTTTTCTAAGTTTTCCAATCGGCCAAAAACTCACGGACTGACATTTACCTAAGAGAATTTACTCTACGATATAACGTTATCTCTCTTTTCGCTTTTGCTCTTTCTCTCTTTCCCTTCCTCCCACCCTTTTATCCTTTTCCTGTCTTTCCATTGAAATCTTTCCTTTCAATGGAACACTTCGCCTTTCCAATCATCATCGATGTCTCTCGATTCTCATTCTCTCCTTGTTTCTTATCTGATGGCTCGTTCGAAACTCGCCGTGAACGAAATTGACAGGAGGGGAAAAGCAGAAGAAGAAGAAGAGGAAGAGGAGGAGGAGGAGGAGGAAGAAGAAGAAGAAGAAGAAGAAGTTGAAAGTACCGGAGAAACGATCGGAAGAGAAGTAATCAAAAAACAATCGAGGGTAATCGAGAAGACCGTTTCGCCGAGGGCGTAAATAATTCTTTTTTAAAGACATCTCGAAAATTTATCGAGATACGTTTTATAAGATTTGATACTTGCTAAAAGCTTAGATCGAAAAATTAAATGAAAATTATGAATTCGTATCGGTAAATTTATATCTTCCATGTTTCTATCGAGCAACCGTACGTCACGTTCCATTTGATTCGTAATTATACACGAAACTGATCATTAAATCCGTACGTTGGATTACGTTTAATTCCTTGTTGGAGATCTAATGCCGGGAACCCGAAGAAGGTAAGGATTAGTTAAAGATTAAGCTCCGTTGGATATAGATACTTGTGACCCTGCAGTAATACCTCGTTTAATAGTCAAATTCTATTGCGATTCGTTAATGAATATTTTCTTTCGAATTTTTAAATGTCGTTATTCTTTTTATGATTTTTCAATTTCAACGAAAGCTTGTTTTCGAAAAGCTCTCGCATAAGTTATGTACTCGAATTCGATGCGGTATAGAAAATCCTTAATAATGTCTATAAAATTCAGCTACGCCAAATCGCAAATGTATAGGCTAGGAAAGCGAGCAGGGAGCTTAACTGCTTACACCGAAGCTTAAATTAAGGGTGGCGCTCGCTCGCAAGCTTGGAACAGCGTTAACCAATTTTATCGTGACCGTTGGACATGTAAATTAGCTGCATACAAAATAAGCTAATGTAAAGCGGAAGCTATCGTATTTATAGGCTCCACTATGGCTGGACAGAACGTTCGACGCGAGTAGAGCTTTAAAGGGTACCGGAGAACGATCATGCAATTTTAATCTGCATTCTGACTTAACGGCTCTTGTTTCCTCGCCGTTGTCGTCGTTATAAAATATGTCCGTGCTCGTCGAAAACACCATTTTCATGCCATCTACAAATAATTATTATTACGAATTTTATGGTGTAAATTTGATATCGACATTAAATCGCCCGTCGCATCCGTCGAGGCGTAATATTCTATTTAAATTATTACTTTATCTAACGAAGAACGTAGAGCCGCTAGAAAAGGTTACGTCGAATCGATAAAAGTATTCTTCGTAAATCGAAACGTTAGACTTACGACTCTTCGTATACTTTTCTTCCCACTTTTCGCGATGGAATTCTAACGATTGCATAGGCCTCGAAGGCGAAACGATCTGCATGCTAATTAATCTCCGTTATAAATGCAGAATGCAATGGCGAAGCGTTGGTAAAAATACGAGGAGAGAAATCTACAAACGTCACGCGATCGAGCGTAGACATTAATCTTTTCGAAGGCGACAAGGTTGTTATGATCTCGAACTAATCGCGATTAGAAAGGATTAGAAATTTCATTGAACAAATATCGTTATTAGCTACGCCCCTTGTGTTAATGGAAGGTAAATAAACGTGCTCGTACGTTCTCATAAAATTATCGTACCAGTTTTTTCTTTCTCTTCTTTTTCCCAAATAAAAATACTATCGTTAAGATCGATCTAAGAACAATTACGAGCCGGTAAAAGTTATTTCGAGAATGTAAGAAAGTATAGAGCAAGATTATGCGTGTAATTTATTAAAACCAGATGTTCGTCATGCTCGTATCGGCTCGAGTACAGAATGCCGTGCTCCTTTTTTCCACCGGAAAGAAAAAAGAATGTCCGCGACGAGAAGCGTAGCGAAAACGAGAAGGAACGCTTTTAGGAACGTCCAAGACCACCCACGCTTTCGCTCAGGCTCCGCCACTCTCCGGCAATTCATCCTCTCCCTCTCTCTCTCCCTCTCTCTCTCTCTCTCTCTCTCTCTATCCCGCTTGTACTCTATTTAATCCACTAAAACGAGCACATTAATTAGATTGTAATATTCACGGTTAACTTTATTAATGTCCATAGCCGAGAGAGACGATATAAATCGAAAGGATGTAGAATGCTTTTTACGCAAACTTTTTGTCCGAGCAATTATTATCGTAGTGATTTCGTTTAATGTACATTTTTTAAAGCAATTATTTTTCTTCCTTTGATCCAAAACATTTTTAAGTTATCGAGCTTGATTTAATTATTTTTTTTTCGATAGACTCGTCCGAAAAGAAACTTTGTTAGATATAATTGATTAACAGCGAGTATTAAAGAGCTATAAGTAACGAAGCGAGGAATTTGCTTTTCGAGAAGGGAGGCTTCTAAGGCATTAATAACTTTCGGATAGGAATCGATTGAGTGCTAAGCGAAGCGTTTAAACTGCCCGATCATGTCTTAAATGCCAGATAGGAAATACCCTCTGGCAGCGATAATGCAACTATTATGTCTGTGGTTATCCTTTAAATCGAAACTGGCGCGGTTAATAGCTGTGAGAAACCGTTGAGCTGATTCTGTATTCCCTACATGGATACGTAACCTGCGTTTACACACGTCGAATAAAAAAGAGGCTACGCAACATCGAACATATTAGAATTTTCATGATTAAATCGTTGCTATTAATAACGATTTGAAATCAACACAGGCTCGTTAATCCATAAATAACGAATTACCTCCTTTGAGTTTCATCCTTTACCGTCTATCGTCGTTTCGAGTATTATTCATATTATAATATTCTCAACAGGATTCATTTAGTTAAAATTACGAATAAAAATTGGGTACGAGTAAATCGAGTAGTTTGAAACTGAGTGAATTTTGATGCAAATAATGGCTACCTCATTTTTCTCGGCATTTTTCCATTAAAGTTATCATAACCAGCACATGCGGCGGCGGCGGCGGCAGCGGTACCAGCGAGTAGAAAGCGGCCAGCACGGAGGGAAGAATCGGTTTAAAGGTTCTGTCAGGAAGGTTAGACTCATTCCAGGACTTTTATACTATTTAATGAAACCGCGTTCGTTATCATCGGCGAGAGCAATGACTACTGTTTGATTTTTACCGAGTATACTCCCGGGGATTATACGTAACAGAAGTTATCTCAGAAATTTCGTAACCTCTTTCTCCGTTAATATCGAATTCGAGAAATTTATTTCTCCTTGGATTTTTATATTATGTTCCGATATCCAAGACACCGATCGTTTCTAATTAAGACAAACGATTTTATCTAATTCCTCGAAAGATTCGTTACTTGGCTATTATTCGACGAAACTTTGTAAAGTAAAAAGGCAACAGACTTAATCGTGAATTTACCCTACATCTACGTACGCGAACAACGTGTGAGAGCTTTCACACACGTACGCGTTTATGCGCGAAGATGGAAGACATACGCGCAGAGAGGAAGCTCTCCTCTTTGGCAAACCAACCCCCGAACAGGCGGAAGTTAAACGAAGAGGTAATCCCAAGCAAATATCTCGGAATCAGCGATAGTTCGACTAACTTACGGCCGAACAACTCTTTCTCGTTTCCGCACTCCTGGGTTATCGCGCATAATATATCGTTCTCCTACTGAAGTATTTCCCCCTCTCTCTCTCTCTCTCTCTCTCTCTCTCTCTCTCTTTTCTATCTCTTTATCTCCTTCTCGTTCTCTAAAACGCGTTTCGTGCCGTGGGAATTCACACGTAGTAGGCGCCCTGAAAAGCGTAAGCGTTCGACGAACTCTTTTTCTCTTCTCTAAGCTCGTTTAAGCCAGCTTTAAGATTCTAGAAAGGCTAGCACAAAGCGCAACGATTCACGCTTTTAATTTTAAATAATTTTGCGGTTGTAAATACATAGTTTAGTTCTTTCTTCCTTTTAAACGATCAAACGTTGCTAACTTCATTTCGATTGCGATTTTTCCGAAAGGAGTCGTTGAATATAGAAACACGATAGTATTCCTTTCGCTCGTACCGTCCGACAAGTATCGACCTGTACTACTTTGCTCCACTTCGATATATCGTCGAGTAGTTATATTAATGTAAGAGACGCGGCTATAGTGCGTTTATATGTTTTAAAAGTTTCTGCGATACCGAAAATGCCAATACACTTTTTACATCGCACTGTTAGAAATTCTATAGAATTGAATTTAACCGCCTATGAGAAATGCTTGATCTGTATTATTGAAAAGAGTTGGAGGCATTCACGGAGACGATGAGAACATTCGGAAACGAAATGAAATCGACGAGTAAAACTTGTCCGTCCGTACGCGAGAGACAACGTTTATTAAACAAAGACGAAAAAGTTTTCTCTGCGAAAAATCCAAGACAAGAATGTAGGACATCGATTTGACTTTATTCCATAAAGGAAACCACAATGAGATGAAAGGGAAGAAAGCAAAAACGGAGAAGCCAAATTACATATTGCCGCAATCTCGGGTATTCGATACGAACGATGTACATACGTATATCTGAAAAATATGCGAGTGCATTCCGTACAAGTAGTACTACCGTACGCAGAGTCAGAAGAGCTATCAACTTACGACGTATGAGCAGATACGTTGCAAGAGAAAATAACCTTGTTTATTTTGCAGTTCAAGCTCGTTTCGGAAAGTATTCGCTTATAAATATGAAGGATCTTTGGCTGTCCCGCGAAAATTTCTACAGTCAATTAATACGTCGTTCGAAGGAATTTCAATAATTGTCTTTTCTTTTACTCCTTTTTTTTCGGCTACTCGCGAAGCTTGCGTCACTCGCAAATTAAGAGATATCATCAATAAAAATGTCTTCTTTATCGATGGCGTTAAACCCGATCTTCGTTCCTTTTCCGTTCTATATATATATCTTTTATATACATATCTACGCATATGCTCTCTCTCTCTCTCTCTCTCCATCTCTTTCTTCAATATTTTATTAAAGAAGAAAAGGGTGATTAGATAGTGAAGATATTTATAATTAAGGCGATTTAATAAAAATCTTTTCGAATCCGAAAACTCGATGCACAGATGAGAAGACGTAATTAGAAAAGGAAGAGATTGGAGTTTACGTAATAGCAAGGGTACGTTAGGTACCTTTACTTAGGAGAGGAAGCTGCGTTAAAATCTTGGAGAACGCTTTCGAAAATTGTGGTCTGAGTTCAATGGCGTGGTTAGAAACGAAGTTAAAGTCCATTCGGTACCTCCAGCTAAGAACACGTGTCCACGAATCGAGGTAACGATTACGGTTTCAATCGGAGTTGTTCCAACTAAATCGTTCTAGTGGTATCACCTTTTGGATTATTAACCTTTAACCGTTCTCGGTTCACGAAACTTCCGGTTCTTCCACACATTCCTTTCCCTCTCTCTCTCTCTCTCTCTCTCTCTCTCTCTCTCTCTCTCGCGCGCGCGCGCGCGCGTGGGCGCGTGCTCGTGAGCGGACTTTTGACGCATTATGGATTTTATGTAAAGCGCATTCGCACCCCCGGGCAAAACTTGAAATTCTATTAAGTAGAAGTGCCGTTTTGTGCGAGGCGGTAAAGCAGTTATCGTTTTCTAGAAGGAAAGGACATTAGTAAATAAAATACGAAATACTCGAGTCTTTATCCAGAGAGAAATGAATTATTACATGTACGAATGTATAAATCACGTATGTTCAGGTGTATCACGTATTTGTTACGTGCTATTTTAAACAGGGAAAGGTGGTGAGATTTGGTATTAGGATTTGAAAGAGGAGTAAGTTCACGCGAAAGATGATATTTTATTTGTACCGTGTACGGAGTGCGAGAGAATAGACGAACCGATAAATTTCACAAAGCACGTTCTTTACGAACGTTATATCGGGTAGGTACTATTACGAGTATCGACGAGAGAAGCTAATAAACATATTATTTCGACATGTCAAGCAATGCGACGCGATATAGATAGATAGCTATCGGAGGAAGGAATAAGTATAGAGAAAAAGATATGGAGATAGAAAAAGTGCCATAATCTAACGCACACATTTCTTCTTTAGAACAGTTCTTATCAACGGAAATATAAAGTTCCATACCGTAGTATTCTTATCTTTCTTCTGCCATTAGCGAAACGAAGCTTAATGCTAAGTGCAAAAGACAATGATTACCCGCGAAAGCTTCTTCTTTTCTCTCTCTCTTTCTTTTTCTTTACCTCCATTCCCCCACTCTCCTTTTCTTTTCTTTTTTCTTCCTTCCATCTTCGTCCTTTTCTCTCGTCGGTTAATGCTACCGTTTCGTCGTGACTGTCGTTGACAGGGCCCCTCTTGGATATAAATTACGAACGCTTCTTTCCAGGCATTCTATCGCTATCAAAGCTCGAACGACGAGGACGAGCAATGTTCAGGCCGCGCGATCTGTTTACCATAGGCAAAATGCGGAAATACATAACATACATCGGCCTTTTGTCGATTACCTTGCGCGTCTCGTCGCGACTCGAAAATAACGTCGACCGGAACGAGAACCGATGACGGCCGCACAAAAGCCAACTACGATGACGAACGTTTGTTCTGTTTTCGACGAAGATAGACTACATTTGTGCGGGCTCGAGTATGTGTGTCTTTGTACGTTTGACGAAATTCTCGATTTATGCGTTCTACTGTAAAGAGATACCATTGGGAGAGAAACAGAGAGAGAGAGAGAGAGAGTCTTCGTGAATAATACATTTTTTAATGAATAAGGAGACTAGATTGAATGAATAAAATGTAAGCTACAGGAATTCATGTTTTTTCTTTTGTTTTTTCTTTTTTTATTTTTTATTCCAAAGAGAGAAGAAAGATCGTCGAATTGTAAACGACGACGTCGTCGACGACGACGACGACGACGACGACCGGAAGTCCTTACGAATCAATTCCAAACTTTTCGCGTGCTCGATTTTCTCTAGCGACTCTCTTTGTGTATCTCCTCCTCTCTTGAAAGCAAAAGACGAAAATTGCGGGCGAATTTTCCTAACGTTTTGTTCGACGCAACCCAGGACATTTCATTCCGGTGGATTTCTAAGTAGGTCAAAATGTCGTAGTAAGCATTTTCGTTGCTAGAATTTCTATGCAGTAAACCGAGCGTATTCTTTCGTTTTCCCTGCACATTTTCAGTCCTTTATCACCTTTCCCTCTCAATCATCTTTCTCATCTTATATTCGAGCCGTCTTTTATATCCAATGATCTGATTTAGAAGGAGTCCTATTACAAAAATTCACTTTAACGAGGAAATTAATCGGATCGACGTTACAAATCCCGTTGTTAAATTTTTATACATATTTCATACGTATTTCTTTCTCTATTTTCAAGTATAAAGAAAATGTATGCACAATTTTTCGTATAGGCACGAACGAGGGAGTTGCATCCTCCTATTTTCCTCCGTACACTTGGAAGATGTAGCCCAAGTCAATACACTCGTTTGCACTACCGAGCAGCAAGTACTTTTCCGGTATTCGCCACTCGATCTCCAATTTTGTCCTCCATATACAAAATCCACGCTACAGTTCCATACCTCGATTTTCCATATACCTTTCTAAAGTCCTTACTTTTTCGCTCTCTCTCTCTCTCTCTCTCTCTCTCTCTTCATTCCGCAACCCGATGCTATGGCATCCTTCTCTTACTATTCTTTTCTTATTTCGGAGGATATGTGGAAATTCGCCATTCGTAAATCATGTTTATTGAAACGGAGAGAGACCGTTTATCTCGCCGTACAAGAAGGTTAGAAAATGTAATGGGTAAATTTGTTATAAGAAAGTACTGTTTCGTTCCTTCGCTTAAACTTGGTTCTGCAACTTGGTTTCTCATTCGTACATTAGAAAATAGAAAAGAACGCAGAAAGGTTTACTTCGAACGAGTGGAAAAACAGATGTTTCATTTCTCGTTAAAAAGAAAGACAAACGGGAAACGATCGGTGCCTGTTAGCTCTCCTAAGGAAAAGAAGAGGGAAAAAAAGGAAAAATTGGTGAGGGGTAATCTCGAAGTAGTAATCGAGCCACGCTCGTCCAATCAACGATACTCCGTTAATACATATACACCCTCGATCCACCCCTTTCTCATTTAAACTCGGGCCAGACTAATTACTGATCGGGATAAGACGGGTGGTACTCGCAATGTACAACCCTCCGCCTCTCACCCTTTTCCCTCGTTCTCGAGATTCAACATGGAGAAATAGAGCGGGGTTATATACATTGTTAGCGCACGTAGAGGGTAAAAGGAGAAGGATGTGGGGCGAAGGTGCCGGCCCTGTCCGACCGATGAACGCGCAAGACGGAAAGCAGAAATGAAAGAAAAGAAGGAAGAAAAGGAAGGTACGTGGGTGGGTAGAAAGGCGAGGGTGATTTCCAAGCCGTGATAACGACTGGTATCGCTGGTATATGCGTGTGTTTGTGTGCGCACGAGGTTAATGCGCGTGGAAAAGTAGAAAGAGGTGGTGGTTACTCCTGGTAAAAGGGCTTGCCAGTGAGAATTGCGCTCGCTCTTAAGGGTGGAGATGTACTATACGTCAAGACAATAAGTACCATTAAGATAACGGCTACGAGGTGGTGGGGATGGGTGGTTAGGGAAGCAGATAACCCCCGCATGAACTCCGAGGATCCGCTAATGGAGGATTCCATTTTATACCGACGTTATTTTTATACGTAGGATTCTCGATCTTCCTCTACGTGCTTTGCCAGTTTGATGTCCCTTTAGTTTTCGGCTAACGATCCAATCTTTCGCTACGTTCGAAGAAGGGACCACTTTGCGATTCAGATGGGAAGAGGTCGATTGCTTCATGATAATCTCCCTGGGTTTTAAGGGAGGCCCTTGTCTTTTGTTAGAACAGAGGGACGATTGAAAATCGTCCAAGAGGTAGAGAGGGTTCGCTCGATGATTGGCTTCTAGAACCATCGGTACTCTCCTTCTTCCTCCTCACGATATTGCGTCAATGACTTCCATTGTCTCGGATTTTCTTGTTTTCCGTACTACGCCGTTTAATCCTTGGCGAAGGTCCAATCTTTGCGCTCGCTGAATACGAAACGAACTCCCTCTCCCTCTCTCTCTCTCTCTCTCTCTTGGACGATTGAAATTGATGAAGATTTCTTAATCGAACGCGACCGTTTCCATTCAAAGACGATCTTGATATCGGACGAGTTGTATTAAAACGATTAATACCGATCTCTCTCCGTCTCTCTCTCGCTCTCTCTCTCTCTCTCTCTCTCTCTCTCTCTCTATCTATCTCTATCTATCTCATGGTCTCTATTTACTTACATTAAAATCGATGAAGGGCTTTTCATAAGAGACACGCCAAGATACGCTCGTATAATACGTAGCAATAGTTGGCGAGGTCCTAAGGGAATTCTCGGTTAGTCGACGCGCGACAGTCAACGTCAAAAGTTCGGTTATCTCGATGTCCTCGAGACGCGACGCGTTCTCAACGATTTCGGCAAGCTCAGCACGAACGAAGCTAGCTAACACGACGAGTCTGCGGAACGGTAAAACTTACGTAGCTCGTTTATTCGTTCCAACTCGTTTCCAAGTTTCCTCTCGCAAAATTACCAAGTGTCAGGACGTTCGAAATGCCATAACGACGAATTTCCACGGTTACGTGCGATTACCGTACGAAATAAAAAGAATAATGCTAATCGTCGATAGAAAGAGTCAACGAATTTACGAGTAAATTATAACGCTTTTAAAATTCATCGAATGATTCTAATTAAACGTCCGTGTCGATTATCTTCTCGTAGCAGGATTAACGAGAACGGGAGCAATAACAATAATGCTCCGTCATTCGATGATAACGGGAAGGTATAAGTCGAGGTAGTAAACTCCGCCTATTCGCGGAGAACTCGATCGATATTTAAACAATTACAAAGAAAAGAGTGTGCGATCCAAGCACGGAATAATTCAGTACTCTCGGTATAAATGGTGCATCGGCTTTTGGAGGAGAAGCAGAAAGAGGGGAATGTGAGAAAGGGAGAGAGAGAGAGAGAGAGAGAGGGTGAAACTACGCGTGCGTCTCTTTTGAAGAGAGGAAACACGAAGAAAAGAAGGGCGCATGACGGAGGAGAAAAGAGGGTCTTCTACGTCATTAATTATGCAAGTACCGTACGTACTTATTCGCAGGCTTGCTGACGCGGATATCCCAACCGTGCATGCTGTAGGTGGAAGAGACGGATAGAATATTGTTACAGGCGGGGGCGATAAACCTCGTTCAAAAGTCTCTTGCAACGATCGTTTTTAATTCCGGTTATCGATCGGCCATGTATATTAAGATTCCCGGTACATTGCTCGTTCTAAGAGCTTTCGCAAAGAGTTAGATGATCGTTAAGATCGATATTATTACTGGCCGGTACCTACCTGTAAATAAATCGGCGGATATAAAATTGTTCGTCGTTATACATTTAACGGTGAAAAATATGATCGATAATAATTATACAAGTTTAATCCGAGCGAATATCGATACCGGATGAGAAATGCTTGGAGTATCCTTAAATCTAAAGTACTTACTTCCGACAGGATATCGATGCCAAAGTGAGTCCAAGATAATGGAGTTTCCCAGAATAGATCCTTTCGGGTCTATCACCTTTGTAGGCGGAGTGGGGCAAATAACGCTGCAGAAACTCGTAATCGAATGTGGACAAGGTTCAATATTTGATCGAACGGTTTCCTACCATCTAGGCAAAGAAGGTAAGGTATCTACCGCAATTCCGGACACGATCTTAGCAAGTTTCTCCTGCTGGTTACGTATCATGGTTTCTCCGTTGCTCAGAATCGAGCTTCATCTTCGATCGACCCTTCGGCAAGGAAATAACGATAATTAACTGGGACTCTCCTTTATTTTCATTCTTACGTAGAAATGAACGCGAAGGCACAATTTCGCGCTTTCCACGAATCGATAAACCCAATCGACGTCTATTTAAATTTGCTCGATAAGAAAGATAATAAACCGCTACTCCGTTCGGTGAAAACGACGGAGGATCGTCGAAAGATTCGGCGAAACGTTCGTTCGGCCTATCGGATGCTCGTCCTTTAACCAAATCCTATCGAATAACGTCTCTACCTAGTTACGATTCGTATCCCGCTGGCAACGTTCTCTGATCCGGTTCAGATTTGGTCGAATGCTTAGTTACGTAGGACGCCACCCACCTACCGAAAGCATCGACGAGGAAAGAGAGGATTCGAAGGTGAAGCGAGTAATAGGCAATGGCGCTGGTGTTGGTGTAACGGTAGCGGTAGTGGTGGCGATGCTGGTGTACTTGACGGTGCTCGGCAGAAGTTTCAAGCGAGTTTACTCGTTAATGACTGAGTACATAGCGGTGCTACGTGCTCAGGTATGCCGGTGGCCACGTATTCGCCGATGTTGGTTTATCGGGCTCTACGTTGATGAACGGAACACCGGAAGCATCGTCGATACACCGAGCAAAACGATACGATTCTTGTTAAAACTACTTCCCTGCGTTTCCTTTCCTTTTTTACACTTTTATGATCGTTCGACTTTTTTCAAGCTCCTAACAAACGATGAGAATTAAATTTTTTACGGTTCGTAGGAAAAAGAGAAAACGAATTAATAACGAGAAAAAACGCAACGTCTAATGAATCGGCAATAAAATAAATGTACGAAACACTAAAGGTGACTTCTCCGGATCGACGTTTGCCGCGAATTAGAGGATGGCGGGACACGATTGTCCATGGACGAGCTTCGATCCTTACGAAATAACGACAAGATAAAAAAAAAAAAAAAATAACAAGATACACGTACGCCCTCGCGTGTCCTTCGACGATGCCAAAAAAAAAAAAAAAGAAAAAGAAAGAAGGGTTGGATCGATATAAAATCCGAATTTTACGGTGAAAATTGAAACTACGAATCGGCCTTGTTTGTACATCTCGATCGCAAAGTGCTTTTCTCTCTCGCGTAATATCCTGCCAATGGAACGATATATTTTTGTTGGCTTCGAATATCGAGCGAATTACGAAGTAGGAGAGAGAAAAAAATCAGAGAAAAGTATCGACGGGCATAGGCGAAAGAGGTAACAGAATTCGCGATGATACTGACCTTTACGAACGATTTTTTATGGAGTCCGATGTTAGGGAAAGAAAAAAAGTGCTCGGTGGTGGTTGCTGCGCCGATAGTTTGTATACCTTCGCTTAACGCGCACGCTTTAAAGTCATTATTCACCGAGCAAGCCGTAATCTGCGAACTCTAATCACGCGATTCTAAAATTATCGCATGGATGGTTTTCCCTGGCCTTGCGAAGGTTACGGTTTTACCGAGGATCGTTCCTCTTCGTCAGATCGAAAGAAATTTAACCATAAATAAAATGTCGAATTACAAGACATAGCGATTGATCGGCGAACAATATCTCGTTATTGCTCGGCTAGAATTTCTTTACGATAACTTTTCGTTACTTTTATTTTTCTTTTTCGAACAAATTACGCGCAAAATCAAACGGACTATCCAAGTCCAAGGGCGAGGCGGCCGATAAAAGAAGGACGTGCATCGGGCGACTTTGAAAAAAATTCACGGGTCCCAAACAAAATATTCTCATCGCGTATCTTGTGGCGCGCGCGCGCGATAGAGAGAGAGAGAGAGAGAGAGAGAGAGAGAGAGAGAGAGCTCTCGGTACGAATTTGAATCTAATCGGCGTAGACGTGCGTGCTCGTAGCCGAGGTCGCGACAGTTTCAATGGGAGCCGAGTTACGGATGAGTGCGCTCACCACCTATATGCTATGCATACCCCGTTCACGACCTTTATCTCTCTCTTTCTCTTTCTCTCTCTCTCTCTCTCTCTCTCTCTCTCTCTCTCTCCTTCAAGCAGATATATAAACTCGAGAAATCTCGAAACAACGCTAACTGAAACGAAAATCGAAGATATTTACGAGCAGTACGTTCGAGCGTTTTTGGGAAGTCTTAAAGGTACCAACGTTACTCGACAAACCTCTTACGTTTTAATTATTAATTCAACGAAACGAACAATTTTTGTTGGTTAAAAATATGCAACCGTGCGACCGATATCATAGCCGGATCTGTCTCCAGAAAATTGGCGGTACTCGATTAATCATCTATGACCGAGTTACAACGCTCGAAAGACGAGTATAAATTTTATTACCAAAGCGGGATAAAAGTTTGTAGCAACTCTGACAGAATAGTCGTCGGTGTAGTTCGACGCATGCACGAGATACTCGGTCAAGTACTTTCATTGAACTTAAAAGGAAATAAGTTAAGTTTCTGACTCGAAGGAACTCGTCGTTATCGATTCGGGAAGAATTATGAAATCTTCCTTTTCAACTTGCTTCTTTTTCTGCGTGCATTTCGTGTAAGTAGGTGAAAGATCAAGGAAAGAAGTATAGTAAGTGGGAAGAGGGATGGTTAGAAGGCGAACACACAGATATGCACACGAACGGAAGACGAACCGAGCAAAGCACGCGCATAAAAGGGTTGATAGGGTCGACTAGGAAGAATGGCGGAGTTGTAGCGAGAGAAGTGAGCGTCCAGAGTTTGAAGCTCTTAATTGCTTTTTAAAACTTTCAAGTTCGACTCCCCCACTCTAGCACAGCCACCCTCATCTCGCTCCTCTCCCTTTTTCTTCCTTCTTTCTACGCCGGAAAGCTCGGTCTTACCCTTTGCATTCTACTTAGGAATGTTCAATATTAGTTTTCCCTATCGGAGTTGCGAACACGTTCGGCACGTCGAAGGGGTACAGGTTGGAACAGAAATGGCAAGACGGAATAGTAAGAAAAAGGATGGAGCGATTATGAGCGAACAAGTGTGAGAAAAAGGAAGAGAGAGAGAGAGAGAGAGAGAGAGAGAGAGGAGATGGATAGGAAGGAAGGGCTCGAAACCGTCGATAACTAGCTACCTTGGTTTTTGTACTCGAAGCAATTAACGTTGCCGCGAAAAGGAAGCTACTTGGAGCACTTTCAGCTCGTTTCCTATTGGTTTGTCTATCCCTTGGGCGTTCGGACTTACTTTTCTTTCCAGGGGAAAACTGGAAGCCTCGGGTGTAAGGCGGCTTCTAACTTTCGTTGCGTTGTTTCTGTCTTTCCAACCTCTTTTCTTCTTTTTCTCAATTTGTCTCTCTCTCTCTCTCTCTCTCTCTCCCTCTCTCGTTTCACTCGCTGGCAAGAAAGAGGAAAAGATGTAGCCTCGTCGATACTTTTATTGCTTCCTCAAGTTTCATCCTTACCCTCCAGCGACGATTCTTGATATACTTGGAGCGCTCTGGCTTGTCATGGAAATTAATTAACGCGTGTTACTTTCGTGCCGTCTATTCGACGAAAATTTCATACGGTCTATCTTTGATCGAAAATATTTTCACCGGTAAATCGTTTATATCGAATAATATACTTTTATTCGAGAATTTACCTCGGTTTTATCCTATTTTACTCTCTAGTCGATCAAACGTCGTTACCGAAAGAACGCTTTTTTCTTACTTCCCATTTTCTACCCTATCCTTTCACAGTGAATGATTATTTTCTAGGAAGAAAGGGAGAGAGAGAGAGAGAGAGAGAGAGAGAGAGAGAGAAAGAAAAGAGAGTCATTTGAAAGCATAGCTTTACCTTTCGAAATTGGAACTCGCCCTTCTGTTTTTTCTCCCGCCGGTAGAAAGTTTCATTCGCGAGTAACAAGTTCTGCCGAGGGATAAGGCGAAGGGAAATTAGAAAGAAAAAGAAAAAGAAAAAGTAGAAAAGAAAGTAGGGTGGGACAAAGTGAAGGCTGGTCATGGACGAGTTTATAACTTGGGGTTCACAGGTCAAGAGCCTTTCCAGAATGTTAAATGTTCAATTCTCGATATTTTAACTTTCGAATATTTTTGAGAATCCAAAAGATTTTGCGATTTCTTCTTTGATCCTCCATCAAAAGGAAGTTTCTTTTGATAATATCATAAAAATTAGCCTGGTATTTTTACTTAGCGCGAATAAGAAAAAGCTTATCGGACTTCTTCGACTCTCTTTTTATACCAATTCACCCTCGGCAAACGTAGAATCCCGACTTTACGATCGGAACTTTCCAACGCCATGGATCTTCCCACCCTTCGGGAACTCTTGGAGAACCGAAAAGATTTTCCCGAGCGATCGCACCCGAAGAAAAGGGAAGTATTAATCTAATTCACCCTACTCCCTCCGGCAGCCATAATTTTTACTTGTTCCTGAACATCGATGAAAAGATTTCGTCTTTTCTCTCTCTCTCTCTCTCTCTCTCTCCCTCTCTCCCTCTCTCCCTCTCCCTCTCCCCCTTTCCTTCTTTATTTCTTTCGTACCTTATCGTCAAACTTCAAAATCCTCGAATATCTAGAAACGCGAGGAGTCCCTTTACAACTCCGTAGCTTCTCCAAAAGTCGTTCGTTCGGATCGCGTTTTCGACGTCACCAACTTCGAAGAAGTCGGCCTTAATATTCGTCCTTTATTCCAATAGAAGATAGTTTCTCTCTCTTTCGAGTAAAGTACGAGCCGTACCTTTGGAAAAGTACACTTTTTAAGAAAAATAAGTAGAAAAGAAAGAATGAGAGAAGGGGATCGGCAGTAGGAGAGAGAGAGAGAGAGAGAGAGAGAGAGTCTTGGCATAGCACAGGAAGAAGGACCAAGTCCTAAGAATCGCGTGATTCCTATTCTCTTTCTCACGCGATGCCCGTTTCCTATTATCGACCTTTCATCTTGGTCGGGAGGAAAGGCTTTCCACCCAAAAGACCTACCACGACCTCCAGCAACACCGACTCGACTGCTGGCTCACCCTTGGAATCTTTCGATCTAGGTCGAGCCTCGATATCTATCCTAAACTATCCAATTCAGGTAAACGGGCGCCCAATTGTCTCGACCGACTGAAATAAACGTTGGATATACGGCGGGGTGGGTGGCTCGAAGGTGAGGAAGTATGGAGCGAAAGATCCCAAGGGAAGGGGGAGCGGTAGGGGGAGGGGGAGCGTAGCGGAGGAAGGTGGAAGAACCTTCTCGAAAGATTGCGCTAGTCTGCGCTCAACTCCGTTTTGTCCGTGAGAGCCTTCGGATCAAGGATTTGGTGATTATCGAAAAACGTAAATGGCCGACGCGTGAGTGGCCTGCGAATCTACGATTCTTCTCGATCGAACCCGACTACGTAATTCGTTCGAGCTACCTTTGCCATTGCCACTAATGCTCTTGCAGTTCGTCGATTCTAATTCGTTACAATCGAGCTTTTCTACCCTTATATATTTCTCCCTTTCGTTCTCTCAAACTCTGGCAGATCGGATCCACGAAGGCTTCTCCGTCGATTATTCTTCGGTATCGGCGAACGATTCGTTACACCTCGCGCGTGTTTCCTTCGAGGAGCTCTCGTTCATTGAGTCTCTCGATCACGAAGCCAGAACGAGGATGGATCGTGGTATAGGGCTGTGCCACTTGGCGTGAATACGTTCAGGGAACATTTGATACTAGTAACTTCTCTCCGATACCGTGGATATTATCTCTTTTGAAATTGGATTCGAAGGAAATTACTTTTGGATGATTCGAAAAGGATCATCGGGTACTGTTTCATGAAATAACAAAGGAAAGGAGAACGAGGACCAACATTTCTTTTTATTGTTTCCGACCGGCAAAGGTATCTAAACGCGATATCGCTTCGAGCGATACGAGCGACGAATTATCTTTTAACGAGTACCGCGATAACGAGCTTCCACGTAACCAAGATTTTTGATAAGATCAAAGATTCGAAATTATTTCATCGTACCCCATACCGAGCGGATAACGATCGACGAAGACCCGAGATCTTAGTGGCGTCTAATACTCGAGTAGAAAACGAGGCGACATCGTGGATTGCATCTGGCCAATGCTCCAATCAAATACAATCGTTCCCAATTGTAAGTGGTCCATAGAAACCACCCTCTTAACGTCCTTTCCGACCCTCTAGAATTTGGCACGTTGCAAGGAGATCGGATGTATGTATCTACGTGTTTCGAGCTCGAAACTCACTCCAAATAATCTAGTCTCAGTTGTAATTGGATATCGACGTAACGATGACTATGCCCGTATATAATTATACGCGATCATTATGCAAATATTACCGTGAATTCACTTTAATCATCAAGCGGCCGTGCACACTTGCGTAGTATCCAGTCAACCGAAACTCTACTCTCGCCCTCAAGCCCTGGGGGTCCTTTTCTTCCATTCCTTTGGAGAGGGAGGAAGCTATGCGCGTGACTCCCGCCTCGACGACCTAAACGATGATTATTATTATTATTATTATTATTATTCTTTCTGCCGGTGCCGTTGATGCTCCTGCCGTTGCTCCTGCCGTTGCTCCTGCCGTTGCTCCTGTCGCTGTTATGCGTTAAATGGAATTGATCCCCGAGGCGCGTATCATAAATCTTTGCCTCGAAGTGTACAGGATTGATTGCGCGTTTAAGACACGTGGAGACTACCTTTTGGAGTTATAAATATAAATTAAACGTAAAGAAGAAATCGTCGATGGAATCCATTTTAATTTGAGAATAGAAAATATCTAAGGTCCGATTTTCCTCGCTTTGGGAGAATAAAAAATGTTATCATTGGTATATAATCCAAGACCAGGTGATTATCGACGCAGCATTGGAACAAAGAATTCGTTAGGTATGGTCTTTAATCAGCCAAGGGGACGATTTAATAGCTTCGCTCTCGATCGATCGACATTGCGCTCTCGAAGCGTAACACCTGATACTGAATTATTATTGGAATTGACTTTTCATGCTTTTTTATATCGTCGAAATCAAAAATTTAGGAATTTTATTATCTTTCGTTTTATGAGGCCTAGATTGAAAAGAATTTATTCGAAAAATGGAACTCTTTGATCGAAACTACTCCGATAGTTTTAGACAAAACCAGGTTTAATTATCGAGTGTATAGCGTGGAAGCGAGAAAGAGAGAGAGAGAGAGAGAGAGAGAGAGAGAGAGAGCGAGAGCGAGAGAGAGAGAGAGATTTCATTAATTGATCGAATGTATGCCTTATGAAGACGAAACGTTGCATGGTATCGTCGTGGCTGGAACGTTGCCAAGGATAAAGTAAAGACGCATTTCATGCTAGCGCAATACCAACTGCCTTCCTATAAGATGAATTGTAAATGAATTCGACTGTTTCTACGGTGAGAAACTTCATTCAAAATTGGATTATTTGCAAAACTGACGAGCTTCGACCTCGTTTGCGAGTTCTTTTCAATAACTCTCACATTCCAATTTTCTTTCATAAAAAATCCGGGGTCTTGAAAATTTTGCGATACAATTGGTAAGCCCTAGACTTATTCAATTTTTATGCCAAAGTATACGGATGCTGCATTTTTATCTAATTTCGAAAACCCAATGAGGAGAATTCAATCGTGATAAATCTTTTCGCGAGGAATCAGGAAAGAAATGTTATTGCGAAAGGCGTGCTCTCTCTCTCTCTCTCTCTCTCTCTCTCTCTCTCTCTTCGAGAGCTTCGAATACGATTTATTTGATTCCGTGCCAATCGGTACTCCGTTGCGGATACTAATCGACTTAACGTCTATTTCACTTTATCTCGAATGCGTAGCCCATTCCCAAGAGCTTTTTTTTTTCTTTATCAGGATGCGTAGAGCTTTTCAAACAATTCGATTTATTAACTTTATGTAACCATCGCTGTGTTTAATCCGTAACGAGGGAGTACAAAGGATTGGAAATTTTGTACATTCGTAAAGATTATTGGTTATGTAAACGGAAAATGTTTTAGCAGTTTAAATTTGCGTTCGTTATTATTTCGATCAGTTTTCAATTATTTTCGATTTTCAATTATTTTATATAGGTATCTACGTTGAAATTCTCGGATTTCGAAAGAAAATAAAGAAAATTTGGTAATGACGTTACGAAATTAATTATCAATTATACTAATATTTGTATATTTTAAATTATATTAAAAACTAATTAAGCTTCATCATACGCTATGTGTAATGAAATTAGAACGAGTTGACGTGTCGTATCAATTCCGATGATATCTTATTAACCTTTCAGAATGACACGATGCAAGTGGTTTGGCAGTATCACGCGAAGGAACCCGCTTCAGTGGCTGGAGTTCTGCCTGGTCATGGCGCGGTAAGAGGATCTAGGCCATTGTATCTAGTTCAGAGAGATACACAGCCGAAACGTTCGTCTCACAATCAGGAGAGCGAGTCCATTCTGAAGACTTGGGACGTATTGAATCAGCAGGTAAGCTGTCCGTTCATTTCTACAACAGAGTTATAGATAAGTTATAGTTAAGTAATGCATTTATCGATCGATGCGATTTCACCGTTCACTCAATTTCATTAAATAATTTAATACGTTTTACGTGGAATTAGCGAACGATATTAAAAACGTACGCACGAACACGTAATGGAGAGGACATTTTTTACGAAATAACGAGAAAGAAGGAAGAGGAAACGAGGAAAAAAATTTGAGAGAGAGAGAGAACGTTCTCATACAAATTCATCGGCTAAATTTCGCGAAAGGGCGAAAGAAAGACGATTAAGGAGTTTTAATTGGAGTTTGGCGAAGTGGATCGCGTTAAAATGGCGTATCAGCTCAGGAAGATATTATATTGTATAAGGTCGATATTCGTTACATAGTCGCGAACACCACGATCACACCCTTCAACCCCCCTATACAACGTAGCTCGCACCCATAAAGACAGTTTGAGGGCGGATTTAATGCAAACTCGAATTCTTCCGTATTCTTCTTCTCCTTTTCGTCTTAACCATTCATCGAACCATCGTCGGCGCGATACTACTTTAACACGATTTATATTAAATGACGCAGTACTCGAACGCCTCTTTTTAATCGAAACTTTTAAGGGTCCAGATTTGAAACTAGAAAAATAGCGAGGAGACGTAGGTCCAAATCGAGTAGTTTGGATTCTCGAGATTCGAAATGAAAATTTAAACCGATCCGCGTAATTGTACGCGACGCCTAGGCCAACGCAACGAATCGGTAAGATAGCTGATTTTGACAATTATTATATTACCGTCTTAAAAAACGAGATAGTGATAGAACTTTTTCATTTTAATATTCACGCAAGCTTGCACGTAGGATCGACTACATTGTACGTCTATTTCACAGTAGTTAAATTATCCTACGACTTTATGCAGTATCATTGTCTTAATTTTTTTGCGAGATTTTACCTCCATTCATTCCCTTATTATAAATTCCGTTTATTCCTTCTTTTTATCGCGATTTGGGCTCCAGATTTTCTATAGCTTCGTACTTAACCCTCTTTCTTTCAACAAAACTTTTATTTTATTATCATAAAAGTTTGAAACTATTGTAAAAGATCCATTCATTTTCCTTTCTTCTTTACAACATTCACATTTTACGAGTGTCATATACGAAAGTTTGTTATACTTGTAATTTTATTCGCACAAACCCGGGTCTATGAAGATTTCAGTAGCTGCTTGAAGAAGTATTTAAAAAACTAATTTCCAAGACGATTCGACGCAAAGTTGTGCTAATAAAAAATAATAGACGAATACAATACGATACTTTCTGTTATTTAATTTTTCCCACATCGATAGATCGTGCACGAGTCCCAACGAGAAAGGGGAAATACAGACGTAAGGATCGTACAAAGGACGATCAGTTTTCTTTCGATCTTTCTTGCTTTTTTCCTTCTTCGATATCGTTCTGTTTTTGTCACGTGCCCTAGAGGTTGCATCGAGACGCATGCTGCACACACGACTGCATTTTCTACTGTATCCACGAGCACGTGGATTTTCTCTCTCTCTCTCACACACACACACACACACACACACACACACACTCCCTCACCATCCTCCGATTAGAGTGTGTGTGTGTGAGAGAGAGAGAGAGAGAGAAAGAAAGAAAGAAAGAAAAATCTCTCGTAGCGATGTGGAGGCAGCGGTCGCACGTGAGATGAATGTTCGAACGCGTTTAACGTTCCGAGTATACGAGTGGATTTTTATCCGATGCAAGCCACGAAGCATTGTGCGGCACGAATTTATGACGACATAAATCTTAACCGGGTCACATCCGGCAAAAACTATTCGTTCATTAGCGTCGTCGGGTCATAGATTATCGGAAGGAACGAAAGAGGGAGAGAGAGAGAGAGAGAGAGAGAGAGAGAGAGAGAGAGAGAGAGAGAAGAGCTATCGTTGAAATCGGACAATGCTAATTCCGCTTAGCGATGCCATCGAAAGGCCGTTTATAGTTTATATCGAATCGAATTTAGGCCAACCGAGTGTGTTACTCCAAACGGCTAATTCACCAGCGAGATAATCGTCAATGAGATTTCTAGTAGCGAACATAAATTTCCAATTGGATGGCTTTCAATTTGCTTAAGGAATCAAGGATTCTGTGTTGGATTTTAAAACGCGAAAGTCATTCTATCTTTACTTTTTTTTTTTTTTTTTTTTTTTTGTAAAATCGTGAAATATTAAATCACCGAAATTTTCTTCTAATTATCTATGTACGTACCGAACTTGGTCGTTTTATTCGAGGAAAAGATAAAAAGGGACTACTTTTCATAGGCGAATCGTTTCGGCTTATCTTCGGAAGAAACTTTCCGAGGTCAGGGTGAGAAGCGTTGGTGCTATCAGATAACTCGATGCGGCGCGTTTCGCAAACGCATTTCCACGCTGAAAACTCTCGAGCGTTGCGGTTTTAATTGTCTCGACGGAGCCATCTCTTCGAGCCAGCCGGATGACGGGGAAAGATAAAGTTGCCGGGAAGTTTATCTTCTCTCCTTCTTTCTTACGCGAATGCCACTTGTTTCTTCTTTTATTCGCCTTCTTCTTCCTCTTTTTCTTCTTCATTCAATATCAACTGCCCTCGTCTTTCTCGCTCTCATAAAAGGAAGTAGCCGACCGGTCAGATAACTTTCGTATCGTGCCGTAATGAATATGTATTTCGAGTGTACAGAGGATGACGAAGAGAACGAGACACCAGGACGACATTTCGTTTTCTTGTACCGTTTTTAACTTGATTCCAACATTTTTCTTCCCCTTTTTTCCCCCCCAGCCAATATCCAATTATGATAATTCATATTTATTCGATCCACGCGCAATACAATAAATATCTATCTACCTGTTCATCGATCGATAATACATTTCTAAAGATAGTAACGTCGTTGAAAGCTAATATATTATATATTTTTATAAATCCTTACAATGTATAAATTTTATCATGGTAAAAAGCTGGTAAAAAGAAGATCACGAAGTAAATTTCGAATATGTTGGTTTCGTATCTCGAAAGAAAGGAACGATGGAGGATCCTTTTCTCGGTAATCTTGACATCGATAATTTGACAGAGACGCGTGAGAAAATCCGTGTTGGCGTGTCTAAGCTTAGGGCGAAGAGTTGCGCGGATGTTACAAAAAAATCTCAATTTTCTCCGTTGCGGTGGCCATCGCCTTCGCGTTTGTCCTGCGGCTTGTTCCGTCGCAGCATCTTCGACCGACCGAACGAGAGAGAATCCTTGCTTTCTTATTTTTATCTCGAATTCCGCTCGATACCGAATGACCTCGTATAGATTGTATTTTAAGATAGAAATCTTCTTTTCAATTCGTTTGGATGTAACAAAAAACAATTGGCTTCCAATTAATGCAGAAAGGAAGAAATTAACGGGTATCAATTCCAATTAATTATTAAGCGATAATAATGTTTGTTTCTCAGTTGAAATCTGTCAAAAGCGAACAACACGACGTGCTTTTTTTTTCCGTGACAAAACAGATACGTCACCACTATTTCAGAGGATTAGACAAGAAAGAGAATTGTCACGTCTAAATTTAGCCATCTAACGCGTTCGAAATGTTCGACACATTTCTGGAATCGTCGGTTTACCGGCTTCGACGAATTTTTTACCATATGCATTCGCACACGTTATCACACGGATTAATGCCTATCATGTCAAATGCGTTGCGCGTTTAACAATTATCTTTCGATTAACGACTGTTTCACGATTTTTTGTTTCAGGTCATACTGCCAAGAGACAAGGATTCGTTGCTTTGGTGTCGAATAATAAAAATGCCAAACATTAATCGCAAGCACCACGTTGTCAAGGTAATTCTCCTTACTATTCTCTCTCTCTCTCTCTCTCTCTCTCTCTCTCTCTCTCTCTCTCTCTCTCTAGTTTAACACATTTATGACGCCTTACGGGCGTTTCACGGAGAAGTTAAGTACGTTAACCGAATATGAAATAGTTGAGAGAATTGGAGTAGAAACTACAGGCACCGAGTTGTCTCTCTTTTGCACGCTTCCTGCAGGAAAGTCTCCACGGAAGCATAAAGCTCGTACCGAGCGTGTATCATCGTTGCGAACCTCTTTGTACATCTGTGACAATCTTTACAAGTCTGAAGAGCGTCCTCGTTTTACTCTCGAAGAATAAATAAAAGAACGAAGGTGTTACCGTTTGCGATGAATTTTCAAGGAGAAAGATGATTTTTATTTTTGTACGATAAAACGAGGGAAGAGAAACGTAACAAGTTGCATGAAATAGAATCGTCTTTAACTTATGATTCGCATCTGAAAGACAAGATTTATTTATTCGCGAGAAAAACGCGACGGTTAATTCTGACAATTAATTTAATAGTTTTGCTTTATCGCGTCGAACCGGTCGAAGGACGTTTTTAAAGCAGGCGATGCGAGCGAATGGTTCGTAATAAACGTGGCGATAATAAGGGGAATGATCGTAAAGCTCATAATACGCTTACCGAGCGCTTTATAACGTCCCCGGTGATCTCTCTTGCGTTACCGAAATCATTAATTTCTAACTATATCGCCATTTGACGTTTTCCAAATGAATGGCCAAAATTTACCACTCCTAAATGTCGCTTCTCCCTTCTATTAAATTATGTGTTCGCATCATGATCCGTGGCCGAGCGATTCAAAGATCTCCGAATGTAGTCGCTCTTTCTTCCAGAAAAAACAAAAAAAAAAAATTACAAAAGAAACAAATTATCCCGAAATATTCTTAAATTTGCTTCTCAAGTTTTACCGATTAATCGTGAGAGGGAAGAAGAAAAATATCGATCAAAAGTCGATAATCGTAAAGCCGTTGTTATATTTATTTTGATATCTTTCCTTTCACGACTCGCGATACCTCGAACAGATTCCCATGAGTTCCTAGGGAATAGAGCGTGGTGCAGCAATATACTCGTAGTTGACCTAACGCCAGTCAGCTAGGGTAGCACCTGAATCTCGAACTCGATCGAACGTGACCCAACTATGCGATGCGATTGCATTGTGTTCCATCCTGACAGAGAAACGAGGAGAGACGATTAGCGTTAACTCCGGCGATAACTCTAGTGTTTAAAGTCGAACATTCAACGTAGAAATACTTACTTACCATTCGCGAGAAAGGCGTATTAGTATAAACCGTATAAATCAATTATTCGGAGTAATGTATTTCTTTAATCGTCGTTGCACCCTTGAATCCTAATCATGAGCACATCTTTTATTTTTTTTTTTTTTTTTTATCTTAGTACGAGCCGGTCATCGAACCCGGGAAAAACACGTACTTGCACCATATGACTCTGTACGAGTGCCCTATTAATAATCCTCAGCTCGAAGAAGCTTCGAAAACAACTGGTAGTACTTGTTATAAGGACGACAATGCGACGCAGTGTAACACGATTGCTGCTACATGGAGCTTGGGATCCGAGGTACGTTAAAAACCTTTATTAAAATCTCATAGAAACGATCTTGGATCATAGATCGTTGGCAAGATTCGAAGAAAGTCTAAAGTCATTCGAAGGAACAAAATGACGTGTATGACATGTTGATAAAGAAACATTCCGGTATCGAACGTTATAGTGTACAATAGAGAATTCGGGCCGAGAGCACAGCGCGCGTACGCGTATCGATTTTCATCGATAGTCCGCCGCAAAACCACTCCTCGTGGTTATACGAGGATGGTAACGCGAGTATCCTGCGAAGACGCAACAAATAACGAAAATCTCACGTTCTAAATCGAACGAACGAACGAACGAACGAACGAAAAATTGCATCGTGCGATCGTCTACTATATACTTAAAACATATTTTTTTATCTTCGTTTAGAGCAATAAGATTATGATTCTTTTACGATCCGCGAAAATCGAGTAACGGAAAACTATGAAGATATTTCAAAGGGGCACGCGAGTCGCCCATTAAAATTCACATAGACTTCGGGCTTCGGTTTGGAAGATTTGAAAAGGAGAAGAATCGTTGGCTCTATCGGTAAGGGTCTCTAATAGGAAAGTCGAAATGTTTTTTTCTTCGGGAAGAATCAAAGTTTTCATAATTGCTCTCTATTCTTTACGTTGGCAGGGTTTTAATTATCCACCCGAGGCTGGCTATGCTTTGGATCCCGACAACGGTTCGCGTTACTACATGCTCGAAACTCAATACATCAATCCTCAACAATCAGTAAGCGACAACTTGATAGTCAGCGACAGCTCGGGATTGAGATTGTATTACACCGATCAACTGAGACTTCACGACGCCGGAATTTTGAGCATAGGCATTGATCCTAATTGGAGACACATTATACCACCTGGACAGCCCGAAGTCGTCTCCGAAGGTCACTGCATAGCCGAGTGTACCGGACAAACTATACCTAATAGCGGGATAAACATGTTCGCGGTGATTATGCATACCCATCAGCTAGGAAGGAAGATCAGATTCAGACAGATTCGCGCCGGAGAGGAACTTCCTCCGATCGCATCGGACACCAACTACGATCCCACTTATCAAGAGTATCGCAAGCTTCAACGGCCCGTTAAAGTTTATCCGGTAAGTATGCGCGCGTTGAAAATTTCTCCAAATAAGAGATAATCTTTCCATCCGCATATTATATTATAACGAAGGCACACCTTTCACTTTCTATTATTATTCTCAACGAAGACATCGCGATCTTGTGTAATCTCTGATACCTTTACGCGCACGACCGACCACCTGTAGAAGCGAAGAATAAAACTTAAGTTAGGGCCGAAGGAACGAAAGTTAAAAAGAAGCAGAGTTTCTCGTTGAGAAAAATGGAAGAGTATGAAAAAGTGGTTGCGGTTGGATCGACAGCTGGAAAACGTTTTCTCGGTAGGAAGCCGCTTGGATATATCGTTTGATCGTTTTACAGGGCGATCACTTAGTCGCGGAATGCACGTACTCGTCCGAGTCCCGTTCAACTATTACGCTCGGAGGTTTGATGACGAGACAAGAAACCTGCCTGGTATCCGCTCTTTATTATCCTCGGATCGAACTATCGATCTGCTACTCTTTGCCATCTTTGCCGACAGTCCTGCAAAGCCTCGGCGTCCAGAAAGTCATCCAGTAAGTTCATTGTGATATCATTTTTCTGCCTTTTCTCTTTTTATCCCATAGAGACGACTTAGTGTTACTACTTTTATTTCGTAATCGTCGCTTCGAAAGGTACGAATCTACTTTAAAAACTGTCGTTCGAGTCGAAGCGAAGAACAAATTTCTAGTTCGATAATTCCTACGGGCTCGTTGAAAATCGGTAGAATCGTCGAATTGACCGAAACTGCTTGATGATAAATTGGCGCGACACACACTAGTCAGCGCTATTACGAGAGGTTTGTACGAGTCCTATGTAAACGGACGAGACGATCGCCAGCTTTTACTCTCTCCCCCCTTCCCCTCCTCCCTCCCTCTCTCTCTCTCTCTCTCTCTCTCTCTCTTCCTCTTTGATCGGTTTAAATTGGTCATTAGGGAGCAACGCGTCCCTTAAACGCACGCGAAGAACGCACGAGCACGCTTTAGTTTCAATCGGCTTACGTAACGTTCCGAACATGCTTACAGACGATATCTTCTCGAATAACGTTGAATAGTGTCGCGTATATACGTACGAACGGTACGTACCTTATCGCTTTCTTCGATCGAATATCGAGAATTGGTCGATGTGTTGGTAGTTGGGTCCAAAAGTGGGAACGTGACAAAATTTTCCTTCGATTATTTTTTTCAGAGACTCGTCTTTGGTGAAAATCCAGGAACCTAAGAGCCTTTCCGGTATGACCTTGGAAGATCGTCTGATAAGTTACGACTGGGAGACGAGCTTTCAAAGTTTCCAAGAAGCTACCAGGGTTGGTACGTTCATGCCGCTGTGTTGGACCAACAAGGGTGTGCTACAGGGTACGGAGTCGTTGGTAGCGCACTATCCGCGAATTCTCTACTCCTACGAGGAGTCCAATTTAGCTTGCTCGGACATGGGCTATCCGATGGACGCCGAAAGCGACGAAGCGAACGCGGTCGAACGTGGACAGTTGGTACGAAGCAAGGTATCGAGAAGCAGCGAAGGACCAACCGCCGCGAGTTCTCCTTCGATTTCTGGCCCATTCTCCTTGCCACTGATCCTCGGTACGACCCTTTTAATAGGACTCGCGGCTGGACTGAGGTGAACTATCCTGATCGGAATTCGCGCGATCGTCCCAAATTCGAAGAGGCACTTTCGAGGATCCGCAGTATGAGAAATGAAGAAAGGCGAAATAAGAGGTATACGCGAGCCAAGACGAAGGCGGAGAAGAGGAGTAAGAGAGGAAGGAGAGACTCCTTCCGCCTTTGTCTCTCTCTCTCTCTCTCTCTCTCTCTCTCTCTCTCGCTTTTCGATCTTCGATCGGGGCACTCTCAGAGACGGGATTCGGGTCTGTGCGCTGCGTTGCGATACCGTTTCCGTTTTCGTTTCCGTTTCCGTTTCCGTTTCCGTTTTCCTCTTTCCCTATTGCTCGTTGTGAATCGAGCTAGTGCGCGCGGATCGTCGCGGATGCATGAGATCTCGTGCGCCGTGAGTATATGCCACGACGACGAGTCCTGCCACTTGTCGCTTAAGCTTAAGACGCGTTAAGAATCTTTCTTCTCGACGTTTATCCTTTGCGATGAGAAACGGCTCGAGCTTTTATATCTTTCGGGGTATAATTTGTCAAACTATCTTTCTTTTCTGTTCGTCGCGAAGAAAATCCCGCATGTTTTTCTCGTTTCTGTTTACTTTACTCGAACTTTCACATGAATCGAAGCTCGAGTCGATAAAGAAGATTTTAACGTAGCACGGATCTCGTTACGATCGCGTTCCTTCAACAATCGACGGACTTACGCTTCTGCGATGTTTCATAGCGTGGAATTTCTCGCTAAAGAATCGAATGCCTTTCGGTCTTGAGAGAACGACGTCGGAAAATCAAGAGAAATTCTCCACGAGTATCCGATGTTTTCAAGGGGCTTTAGTTCTCTATTCCGAGCAGCGGCGATAAACGCCGAGATCAAATTCAACGATATCTCATCGAAGAAGACCCTAAGAAATGGGGAAAAAGAAAAATTGATAAAACGCAACATCGATAATAGAGAAAAAAAACCGAGATAAAGCCATTTTCGTCATTTTCTTTTATCCTACTCGAGGAAATTTCTGAGATAGTTACTTTGCAGCTCGTTCATGAAGATGGTTGCGTAATGCGCATGCAGAAACAACGTACAGGTACACCACTCCCCTGTTCCATAGACAAGCAACAACCTTCGATCCTTTTTCGTCGTACCTTGCGTAATGTCCCGATCGAAGAAGATCACCTAGGGGCTATAACATACGTAAAAACGCGCCGATGTAATTTCCGATTCTTCTTAGGCGAGCAAGAAACCTCGTAAAGATATACTTCGAATCGAATCAAGTTATCTTACAAAAGTTCTCTCGAACGAACGCTTTTTTACTTGCCTCCTCTTTGAATTATCTATTTCTCCCTCTTTTTTGCTTTTTGAACGCGATTTTTTTCTTCTTTTTTGTTTTTTCTTTTTTATTATCGAAATCGACCGACGATGCAAGAAGTTTCCCCGAAACGATCCCGTAAGCGTTAAGAAGGACAAATTTTCAACGTAATTGGTTCGACATTTGACACGAACACGACGATGCGAATTTGTTGTTCGATCTCGATCGAAAGGACCGAAAGGTATTCTACGCGTAAAGAGATCCACCTTAGTCCCCTTTAATAATCGTTCCCTTTTTATAACTTCTTTGAAAGAAGTATCGAGATAAAGATTATTGTTGACTGTTTATTTACCGATTCGGAAGTCGAACGAAATATCCCTCTATCTCTTATTATATGAGAACGCAGCTTTTCATTCGGCAGATGTACTTTCCGTTGGCTCGCCTCGTTAACGTTGCGATTCTCTCGCCATTTACCTTTCTCCCCGATTCGTTCGACTTCCGACTCACGATTGTATATTTTGTTAATTAGGCTACGTTGGCAAATGAGTTTTTATAAGATCGTATAAACATTGGTTGATTTTCACGCACGACACACAAGGTACATTCGCGTAAACACACCGACACACGACGCAGGGCGATGTTTTCTACTTTGTAAGCTCTTTCGTGTATCTCGTTATACATTATTTTTTGTTAACTCTCGTGTTACTTAACCAACGTTTATATACGGACATATACACCAACGGATATATGCATATAAATATATATATATATATATATATATATATATATATATATAAATAAATAAATAAATATATATATATATATATACACAGATATATATATACATACAAATAAGAAGTGGAAGACGATTATCTATTCGACGATTCTGTGTAACATTCTGTACAGTTTATTAATTATATGTAATATTGTTAAATGCGCTTTCCACGTGTTCGACGTGTCGAACGAACGAATTATTATTTATTTCTTATTTAATTGTAAAAAGTGAAGAAAAGAAGGGGAAGAAGAGGTTATAATAGATTTGCGATGTTTGACAATTATTTAATTGCCATTGAAAACACATAAACACACGCGTCAACACAATCCACAAATACTCTTTGCGAATTTATTCGTACCTAAAGAAGAAAGCGTGTACCTTTTCCATCCGTATTTACCATCCCTCATGTCTTTCAATGATCGTTCATTCGAATTTTTAACTCGCGCTTACCCGATGTAAGCGAGTTCGTGACGCATATTTGAAAACTAATTTTTAACATACTCGATGCGTCAACTATTCGTCCACCCGATGTATTCTTCGATCTATTAAATTAGACGAAGCAAAGGAATCTGATTACACGTTCGTCGGTAGGATGAAATTAAACGGAAGTAATAGCGATTTAATTACGATTTCTTTCGAAAGAAAATATTTTCTTGCGTTTAGGATTCTATTAAAAAAGACAAAAAATTTTGTCCGCGGAATTATTTTTAATCGTGATACGAAAGTACCTACATACTTTTGGATAGAGTATATCCATTCTAAATAGTAATAATTACACATAAATCCATGAGAAAGACTAAGTTTCGAAACTGCCAAGAAATATCCTAAAGCACGAAAATTGAACGAAGGTACTTAAGAGGAAAAGATTTTGTACAGATTCGTTGAAATTACGTGGATATGAATCGAAGCAAACGATCGAGTTCGATTTAGCGAAAACGGAGAAAAGAAAAAAAAGTTATTACATTGATTTATCCTCCTTGCTTTCAATCCTTGCTCATGCACTTGAAAAAAAAAAATTAGGATTATAATTAATCGAACTAGATCAATATGATACACGTAGCAAGACGTTTTGCAATTTAATACCACGATTATTCGTAAATGTCATAGTAAAATCTATGTATGTAGTAGAGGTACTACTTTTAGAGCAATCATGTGGGTGTCTATCTCTCTCTCTCTCTCTCTCTCTCTCTCTCTCTCTCTCTCTCTCTCTCTCTCTCTTTCTCTGTGTCTCTCTATTTCTATGTCTATCTCTTTCTCCATCTTTCCATTGCGATCGCACTTATCGAGACGTTGCTGGAAGAAGAACTGCCAATTTCTTTTCTTCTCTAATAATTACAAATGTTAATTATTAACAACGCAAATATTTTGGTTGCTCTAAATGACAATGAGACAAAGCAGACCTATCTATATTTATAAATCTATCGAGTCTATTCTACGTTTTTCCGATTCTCTTTTTCTATTACTTCAATTACTAATCTGTGTACGGCGCGAAGAAAAATCGATAATAAAGAAATTCGCCGAGTGCGAATTTTTCGAGCACCAGCTCGTTCGAATTTAGTGCTACGATCTTTTAGAAAAGAAAGGGGTGCGTTAAGATGATTCCTCGGCTCGAGGAGATAAGCATTACGATAAGCTGCCGGTGATATGATCAGAACAATCAAGAGAAGTATAAGATGGAAATAATTATGATAATTAGGCGAATCTCTAGAGAAGGATATTTACGTACTTATAATCGAATCATCCTTGCATCGTGTGTATGTTTAGCTCGTTCTTCGTCACGGTTTCCGCCATTTATCGCGATCTCGCATAAACGTTGATAATTACGAGAACTCTGTATTCGGAGGACGACGAGCTCGTAAGAAAACATTTCAATGCCGTGTCTATAAAAACAAATTAATCGTTGAGCTTTGAAATCTAACACTTGAATATCGGTAGATGAACTACGAGTGATTCGATCGATCGGTACTCTTAAATTCAATATTCCTTCGTTCGAATCGAAAAGTATGTATGCCGGAATCCATTTACCAGGTGTTCTAGCGAGAACGCGATGAACGAAAGAAATCTTCAAAAATTGTATGTACTGTATGTAGAACGATGTAGCTCTTATCACACGGAATGCTACCGACGCCTATTAGTGTGTTATGGATAATAAAAATTATGCAAACAAAAGGAAATAAAAGGAATAAAAATAAAAAGAAACGAAGAAACTGATGATGTATCTCGGACGAGGAAACATTTTTCTTGTGCGCGAATGACGTCAAGTAAGGATAACTGAGCGAATAGCATGTGCGCGTGTATATAGGTACCCTGTATATAGTTTTAGACTTAAATAATAACGTCCGAAAAATCCAAATTAGGCGAGTCCCTTTATCCTTTACACACATAACACAGCCGCGTACATAAACACATAGATACACACTCGACTCTATTTCCCATTGAATAGCTAAATAAATAAATAAATAAATATATATATATATATATATATATATATATATATATGTATATCGTATCTTAATAATTTACGTTAGTATATACCAATATATAGGTAAAAGAAAAAAAAATATATATATATATAGGTACATAAGTGTGCGCTCGCGTGGATGTGTGTACACTGTACATATATGTATGGGTATACGTACGCCTTCGTACGTTTAATATACCTATGTACGTATTTGACACACCGATCACGGATACACTCACGCATACACTCATACAACCCCGAGAGAACCCAATCTTCTCCTTATATTGCTCTTACAATTAGATTTATACCTTACCCCCTTAATAAACACTCGATATTGACATCTAAAACGCTACACTATCATCTACTCTGTAACACACAAATTGTATTATATTTTATATATATATACATATATATATAAATATGTAAATGTTTTTCTATAAGAATAGCCTTCCGATTTTTATTTTTCTCCTTCGTTACGAAAAAGAACAAAATCTCATACTCTTACTCCTATTGATAGCTGCGTACTCATTTATACGATATAATTGTTGAATGGTACATTACGCTTCTCTCGAAAATTTCAGCAGGTAAGTGATATTTTCAAATTTTGTATCGTCCACCTTGAAAAAGGTTTTTCAAAGTACGAACTACGTAGAAGCGTAAAGCATATTGTAAATCTTCTTCACGTATTAAATATGAAAATCATAAATGACGGTGCCTTTGATGAACACTTTCGGATATGCATCGCGGGTTTTACGGTGCAGAGTAATACGCATTTGCATATACATTGCTTACCGTAAACCGTGCTATATCTTTCTCGCTTCCTTCAAAGAACCGAACGCCCCCGACAACCCGATTGTTTTTCTTTAGTCGTTTAACACAAATGCGATGGTAAATTGTAAGGTTATTTTTCTCGTTTTTAATATGCGCCGCTAGGATAGATCCCAATCTATCTACTAAACAATTATAAATTTCTGCAATTAACACGAAAGACGAGGTTATTCATAGAAAGTGCATTATCGAAGGTGATACAACTAATCACACACGTGTATGGATTAAACTGCAAGAGCTTAAAACAGTGGGTTCAGCTGTTGCTGACAGTTTGAATTACCGCACATTCTAGCCGTTAGATTATATCATGGATTTAACAGAACATCTAAGTTCAAGTCCATTAACGGCCAAGTTTTCAGTGAGTTCGCTAATACCATGTGTGTATCTATAATCTGTCTAATCAAACTTTCATGCCAATATCAACGATAGTAAGGTGTTCATTACTTTATCGGTCTATACTAGAATTAATTCGAAATAATTCCTTTGACTCGTAGAAATTCTAAAAAAGGTCATTGAAATTTTATTAATTTCTTATTTTATTAGTATTTGAAATATTTGAATCGTCGACTTGAGCCATATGCAAAAATGTCGCCCGATGAAAGTGCTCCAGGTAGTTCGTTCTCTCTTTCTGTATCTCACGTTCGGGGAGATGCACGCGGACCATTTGCGTAGTAGCAATTCCCAAGCGTGGAGGTGCAACTAATCAGACCACCTTCGCGTCCAGGTAGCAATAAATATCTGCAGGGCGAAACGGTCGGAACGCCTTCAATGAGAACGCGATTGTATTTCAGGCTCCACTCGGCGGCGGACCGTTGATTGAAATTTATGTTCGATGGGACCGCGCCAATTCTAGCTCTCTCTCTCTCTCTCGCTCTCTCTCTCTCTCTCTCTTTCTCTCTCTCTCGTTCGCTCCTCTGCATCGCGATACCCGTCGTTACTCGCCCGTAGATTTTGGTTGTTCCTCCAATACACCCACGAGATCGTGGCTACTAAACTTCCTGGGGTTCAACGTCGATATACCCGTCGAGGTACCGTGACGTTCACCAGGCACGAACTCCCCTGCGAGTAAGAGAGAGAGAGAGAGAGAGAGAGAGAGAGAGAGAGAGAGAGAGAGAGAGAGAGAGAGAGAGAGAGAGAGAAGTCAGCCTTTCTACCAGTTCGTGTGTTTGTACGCGGTTATCGTGCATGTGTGTAATCGTGTCTACAGCGTGGGTGTATGGGTACTCGACGATTCGATCTCCAAACTCGAAATAATTTCGTCGGCTCGTTACCGTCCTGTCCTCCAACTCCATTCTCCCTCTTTCTCTCTCACCCTCTCTTCGTACAGTGTAAATAAATTTGCAAGGAGGATTCTTGAGAAGCGGGATGTAAATTTTGAGGGTGCTCGAGGCTGCAAGATTATCGTGGGACTTGATTTTGATAGTGATACAGGACGATTTCTTCATACCTTTACTTCTTTATATGCATCGAGTATTCAAACGGATTATGAAAAATCGTGTGAAATTGTTGCTTATTCGATTTACTAACATCGCTTTTGTTACTGATTTAAATCCCAATTTAGCTTTTTATTTTTTCTTCCATAAAATCTCCTCGACTACATTTTTCGATTTGTTTTCTCGTACAGGTAATTTTTTTCACGTTAACGACTTTCTATTTCACAACGAAGAAGCGAAAGAACAAATCTGCACTACGGTTTTATGACGCTCCAGAGAATAGCTAGAGGATTAGAGTGCAAAGAGATAAAGAAAGACAGAGAAAGAGGGAGAAAGAAATATCAAAAAGGGGGAAGGAGATAGTCATAAAGCGATAGATAAAGGCAAATTTTTCGATCGTCTGTAATAAGAAATAAATAAAAAATGTTTCGAACCAATATAGAATAAAATATTTTGTCAAAGATATAATAATTTATAAAACGAATTCAGATTCGTCAAATGCATTCGATTCGTACGATAGTCGAAATTTCAAATCAATTTCGATCGAATATAAATATACGCGGAATTTGTGCATTCATGTTTCAAATATATTTGAAATTAAATTCCTCTTCAATTTATACATTTTTCTGTGTATTTCGGAAAATATACTTTGACCTATTAATTCAAATGGTAATAGTCCTAGTTCGCATAGTTCGCTCATAGCTTAATTGTCTTTTCTTTTCAAGTAAAACGTTAACACGATTTTTGTCATATTTAATTTTGTCTTTTTCCGTTTTCCATTCTCGTACGGTAGCAAAACTTGTTTCTTTTCTCCGTGAAGGATATCGAAACAGGAGGACGATTCGAAGGTAGGGAAAAAGAGAAACGTAGGTACGGAGAGAGCAACGGAGGCAGCAACGAAGAGAGAAAAGAGGCAAAAGTCTCTTTCAAATCGCGATAAATCGTCCATTGACCCGGAATGTTGCGTTCGGTCGCGTGAAAAAAGCGAGGACTTACGACGAGCTCGCATAATTCCATTCGTGAATAAAATCGCGTTCAGAGCGCGGTCACGCTGGACGGCATAGAGAATGTTTGACGTTTTTAGATATGAAATATGAAAGAGGAACGAGGAGAGAGAGAGAGAGAGAGAGAGAGACAGCATTGATTACGAGCAATGGAAATTTATTAGCACTGAATGTATTCAGCAGCGTCATGTTACTGTAAATTAACAACAAATAGAGAAACGAAATGACCAACTTTTAACTCTTTCGATCTCTCTTCCTCTTTTGCAGCTACGTATACACGTAGTGCATACATATAAAAAGTTTCGTCCCATTTCTCTCGCACTCACAGAGCAGTTTTTGTTTCGCCGTATCTGCCTATTCGGCTATGAATTAAAACATAAATTTCAATCAACCAGAGCGAAGGCATTTACGTGCTTTAGCTCGTTCACCCGTACTCGAACCAAACCTCTCGTTTTTCCCGCTAGCGTTTAACCACATGGACGCGTCGCCTCTCGCACCTAAGTTTGTGTACGTTTGTGCGATGGCAATCGTTTAAAGAGCGAACCGACCGATCGACGGAAATTGCTACATTTTAGACAGACTTTTTATAACAATTACTTGCCGATCGTAAAGTCGTCAATTTTCGCTTTTCTTTTTCGCCCACTCGCGACGAGGATATTTCAGTCTCGTACTTATTTTTCTGAAACGTGCATTATAAGAAGAAAAAAAAATTTGTATAAGAACGAATTAATACATATCCTTTGCTTTTCGATTCTATCAGAGATAGCGACGATTTTAATCGATACAAAAACAAAAAAAAAACGCGCAGAGGGAGATAATAATCCTTTCACGCCCTTCCTCTCTTTCATCGTCCTCGATCGTTCGCTAATTATTTCGCTGCGCGCGTCGAGTTGGCTCGATGCGTCACGCTCGCTGATTATTTTTAATCAATAGCTAGTTCACGATCACTTGTAATAAGCTGATTATTCTCTCGCCTGTAACAGAAAACCATTAGCGATTAACGGCTCCCCTTCGACGTTTGTTCCAGCGTGCCGATCAAGTATCCTCGATCGGTGCTCCCCGCTCATTCTTCTCCGCCGTTCGCACGAGCAAAGGATGCTCCGGAAAGCATCCATCTGTCTCGTCGATTGCAAACGCTCACGTTATTAATTCTAGACTGTTCCGTAGAATTTAATATAGGTCGTCGATAATAATAGCGTCGGTGGTAGCCGGTGCTAAACAATGAAATTTCGGATACGATTCAATTTGGATAATTCCACATGTTCCTTAAACTTGCATGTCGCAACGATGTCAGCATTGACCCTTATTTTTCGTTATCTCGAGTATTAAAACCGTTCGATGGAAAATTTGCTCAAAAGAGAAACGAGTCTCCTACTTCTTTGCCTACGGCAAACTACATGCGTTCCTCTTTCGAAATCGGATATAAGACCTTTCCCTTATAGAACAATAATCCTCTTCCTTTTCTGCAAATCTAAAAATAGATTCGTAGTGGAAGAAAACTCGGTCGTCGCAAATTCATTTTCAGTACGCTACTCCGAGAACGAGGTTGGTGCTCGGGGCTAACGTTAACGCGAGAAGAAACATTCAGGCGGCGAAATAAAGAATACGAAAGGAAGAGGATATAGTTGAGCGTAGCTAGAACGGTGTGAATTTTAAAAGAAGAGCTTTTAAGAGCTAGCCAGCGACTTTTATCTGTTCCAGTTTCGGTCGAACCTTTCTTACGTGGACGAGCTATCCTTTTTTACTCTTCAACCTCCATGGATCGTTTGAGCGCCCGATGACGTACATAGTCCAATTATTTAGTATTTCTTTTTTTTTTCTTTGCTAATAATAAGTAAGCGGAACTTGTGTTTTTTCTTCTTTGACTCGTGCGATTAGGGCGTTAAAGTGATTTTTACCCGAAAGATCTGATAGCTTGCCTGTTTATTCGGTTTTTTATTATGTGTCTCCGTGTACTTGCGGAAAAACGAAAAAATAAAGGATAACGGCACGTACGCTCGCGTGCATATACGCTGAGACACGCAGAAAACGTGCCCCTTTCATCAAGGTCCAGAATCAAAGCGAACTTTGTTCTGCGAGTTTCATGGTGTGCGATATCGTAAGCTGCACGAAAAAGTAACGTTACCTGGCCGTAATTCGAGCTCTGCCTGGACGAAAAAGTAAAGCGCAGGTAACGGAGGCTACGGAGCCGATTCAATCAGCTTTCATTGTTCGAAAGTGCTGTTCGCAACAGCAACGATTCCGCCATGGTAATCCGACGGCGATCGGAACGTTACCGGGATCTAGGATCAACTAACGCAGAGAAAATTCAAAGTCGACAGAAAGATCAAACGTGGTCGCGAGCGAGAACGTTCGAGCGACTCTTTCGAGATGAAATTTTTTCAACAAATTTCATAAATGCACATATCAAATTTGTACGAAAGAAATTTATATGAAAGGACTAAATACAAGTATATTATTTTACAAAGAAGATTTTTACCTTTTAGAGTGTCCGAGATATCTGAAATAAAAGTTTATACGAACTACGTGGATATGGTATATATGTATTCGCGTATAATAATACAAGTTTTGCATAAGAGCGCCCTTTACAAATACTGCTCGACGTTGAGGGAGAATTTAAAGAGGTCTCTTTCCTATACCAGCGTTGGAGAAGTAGCACCATCGGTGAATCTTCCGTGCAAGGCCGACGCTCGACTTGATCGCACACTGTTCTTTCGACGTGAGTTACATTGACTGCGCCGCACATTAATTACCATTAGAGAGGATTGCTCTAATTCCACTTCACTCTTCCCACCGTTCCTATCCCTGTCTCCTTCTACCATCCTTCCTATTCTAGCCCTCTTTACCAACCTGTCCTACTTCCTCTCGCTTGTGCGTACGACCTCTCTCACCATCTCTCTCTTCTCTTTCTCTTCCTCTCGATCTTTCTTCCCTTCCATGAGAGAACCGGTGCTCCACGCTCTCTGGGAAAATTGCCACGGGAGGAAACTGTGTGCGGGTTCGAGCTTGGCCCTGAGTAAATTTATTACGGTCACTTTGTTCGCTGACTTTCGGAGTTACTTTTTTCTCTTTTTCTTCTTCTCCTTTTCCTCCTCCTCCTCTTCCTCCTCCTCCTCCTCCTCCTCCTCCTCCTCCTCCTCCTCCTCCTTCTTCTTCCTCGTCGTCCTATTCGTCTTCGTTCTTTCGTATTTCTTCTTTCGCGAGATAGTCGTTATGATCGGCATCGAATTTTTGGTAGCAAAAGTGTGCCACGATGATTCATTCTCTTTAACGAGATTTTCATCGAAAGAACGAAAAACTATTTTATTTTTTCTTAGGATCCACATGTAAGTATATCTAACACGATGTAAGGTTAAAACTGTTAGTAAAATAGGACGTTCCATTTTAATTTTCTTTTCGACAACCAGCCGTTCGTTTGGCAGTTGCTCGCCAAATTTCATCTCCGACCTTTCGAAAATAATGCAAGTGGAAACGAAAAAAGAGAAGGAGAGAAAAGAACGAGAAACGATCTCTTCAAAACTTCACTCTTAAAACATCTTTTCTCTCCACCGAAGAAAAGCCGTTCTAACCTCGGTTTTAGAATTTCTCACCCCATTCTTGCGATTCCCATGGAAGAAAGGGAAAAAGAAAAAAGAGGTAAAGCGAAAGCAGTGGCGTATTTCCTGAAAGTACCTCGACTTGAATCACTGTTCTCAGAGGCAAAACTTAGGTTTAATGAAATGGTACGAGTGCGCTATTGCTTTCCAAACGATTTTCTATTACGGAGCTCGTTCGTAATAATTTTTTCTTGCCCATGAAAGTCTTTCTTCCATTCCTCCATCTTCCGGTTTTCCTTGCCAGTAAAAATCGACTTTTTTGCGCTAGTATATTTCGAGTACGTTTAAAGTTTTTCATCGTCGCGAACGACGCGAAGATGCGAACGTGTAATCTACTCATCGCATAGTCATCTTAGCCTTTCCGAGACCGAGAGACAAGAGGGTGTAAGTAAACCGCGTGCTCATTCTCACTGTGCACAACGACGCCGGCCCCGAGTCGGAATATACCGAGGGCGTTATTAAATGTACGAACCTTGGTAAACCCTCTTTGGCGAGACAAAGAGCCAAGCAGATGGTAGGTAGTAACTACAGATATAACCTTTGGTAATTATCGTTGGAACGAAGAACCAAAGTGATCTCGTACGTGATATATGTATTCTCATACATATATTCGGTATATTTACGTGCGCGTGCTTTGACAAAGAATCGACGTTCTCGAGAATCGTTCGGTTATTCGCCTATCGAAAGATGATATAAATCAAACGTTCCTATACGTTTGCAAGATGGCTATATTGTCACCCCCCTTTCCTTGATCTTTTCTCTCCCGTGCAAAAAGACGCTGGAGAAAGGAAAAAATATGGATGATGCAGGATAGAAAGAAAAAAAGTTTCGAGTTCTTGGACTCGGAAAGTTTCTAACTTACTATCCGAAGATAAGTTACGCTAACGTAGCCAGGCTCTGCGAGTCCGAAAGATCCAAGATTCCGTGCTTCGCAATCATTTTCTGAGAAAAGACAATATTCTTGTCTAGAGTACGGCTGATTGCAAGTAAACAGCCGGCTGCAATTCGTCACTAGCGAAGCGCTCAACTTTTATCCGAAACCAATTTTATCCCGCGTTTCTACTAATTTCTACCTATAATTTCGAGGATATCGGTGAACGGTGTCGAAAAAAACGGTGTCGCGTCACGAAAGAAGATTTAACTTCGTTTAAACGAGATATCGACTTGTGTTCCTCAAACGTTAATAGACGACGATATTTTTAAATTCACTTTAACACATGTACGACCTTCTGACGAGATTTGATTTATCAAAAATTAAAAGTGACAACGTTATTTGTGTTTGTGAAATAAATTCTATCGTTGCAAATAAATTATTCTTGGACTAATATAAAAGTAATCTCGATCATCGACGTATCAATTTATTGGGATTTAAAGCGCAGGCTGGAACGATATTCAAATTCCGGATTACGGTTTAGAAAAGGAAGATTTTTGAACTGACCCGAGCTCATACATAATTCCTTCATAAAATGAGATTATTCGGATGGCAAATTTCTCTTCTCTCTCTCTCTCTCTCTCTCTCTCTCTCTCTCTCTCTCTCTCTCTCTTCCCACCAACGTTCTCAATTCCTTGATCCTTACCCTCAAAGACAAAGACACGACAGCCGTTATTAATCGTCGTTCTTCCGGCTGCGAGCAAATTGCAGTAATTTTCGCAATATTCCAGTATTTTCATCGGGTTACGAATATTATTCGAGATGAGATTTGACGTATTGTCATAGACTGTAACGGATGCTTCTATCGCAACGACAAATTTGCAACTATCAACGATATAATCACGAGCGACGGAGTAGATGCAAAGGCGTATGCGAAATGTTGCGTTTCTCCTACGATCGATTAACCGACGAACCGTTTATCCTTCCTGTTTTTCTTCGTACATTATCAAATATTTCCGACATCTAGACCAGTGTTAACAATGGCTCGTGAAATGAATCAAGAATATTTCTTTTCGTTCTATCGATGATTTTTACGATGGTTTCAAATAATGGAGATGATTAGAGAAGAATAGAGAAGAAAATGCAGTAGCACGAGTCGATGAATGTCAGACCAGAGACAGTAGTAGCTTGTCCATATAAGCCAAACGAAGAAGCTTTTTCTTGTGTAGCTCATGTCGACATTATGCCAGTCTTAAGTCAAATTTCGAGTCTAATCGCATCGAGTTATGTTTTTGTAGATTCCTAGAGGGCAACTCTAGCGCGTTCGATCTCGTTGAAACTCGAGCGATTCGTTAACAACGACGAATTCATAATCTTTGCCGATTGCGGAACGAATGGGTTCGCGCTTATCGTACGACTGAACTAAGAGTGTGTGTGTGTGTGTGTGTGAGAGAGAGAGAGAGAGAGAGAGAGAGAGAGAGAGGAAACGACTGCGCGCGAAAGTGACCTCGGTGAATGGGTTGTTAGTGGCAGATTACCCCCAACGCCTTACAATCACAGCGCCTCTTTGAAACGTACGCTCAAGCCTAGCCTATAAGCTATCGACTTGCATGCCAACTAGTAAACTAGTTATCTTCACTTCAGATATTACGACCAACGCCATGATTAATAGCCGATTCAGCGATCTCAAAATCCATTTCCTACCGAGTAATACCGACTCGTTTCGCTCTTCGACGTAATAAGTCGAACGTAAAACCAGTGAAAGGTATCTTATTAATCATTTTTCTAGAGGTATTATAAACGATAGATATATGTATACTATACTTATATACTTTGCTTCAGGAAAATCGAGTATAATCTTACCATTTCGATTACGAGATTTTATATGCTATAAAGTAGAAATAATGACTGCGAATAAAGAGGGAGAGAGAGAGAGAGAGAGAGAGAGAGAGAGAGAGAGAGAGAGAGAGAGAGAAATAGTCAATTTTAATGATGAAATCGATCGATTTAAATGAAGACGATGCCGCGGATTAAGATAAATTCTTTTCGTGGAAGGCAATACGATCTTACATTTATCTAATCTATCGGTGGAGTAGACTGAGTCACGAAGAAAGCTAGATTCATGTGAATGATGAGCCGAATTAAAAAGACTTGAATAGGATACGTTCGAAATGATTAAGCTTGGAAGACAGCATGTGGACACTTGAAAGGATCGGATAAGATTATACCTTCTTTAAAGGATATAACTTTTTTCCTTTCCCTCTACTACCTCTTGTACTCTCTTTTTCTCCTTCTTCTTCTTCTTCTTCTTCTTCTTCTTCTTCTTCTTCTTCTTCTTCTTCCCTTATTCTCTCTTTTTTCGTTTTTATTCTTGGACCATTACGTCACGTCTATATGCTCGTTTTCTCTATATAACAAGTAATATCCCCTCACGACTATATGCCATTTTTACGTAACCATAAAAATAAATCCAATCCGAAGAAAGCGATCTTATTTTTAAGCCGGCATTTTGAGCTCGCATTATGCTTGTTTCTTCTTTTCTTTATTTGTTAAAGCAAGCTCGACGAATTTAAACCGGAAAAATTAGAAAAAATTCATAATATCCAAAGAATTAGCTCGATTTATTTGTTTCTTTCTCAAAGGGTCAAACAAACATCGTATGAAAAGAAACTGTAAAATATAGAGCTTCCATTTAAATGAAAAGTTTTCTTTAAAGTTTAGTTTTAAGACGGTAAGAATGACTTTTAAAAAGTTACAATAATATGGATTCGTCAACGAAGAACCGTTCTCATCGTCGACGTCGTTGTCATCGTAAGTCGCAACGATGACACGACGAAGGAATACAAAATAAATGAAAGGCTAGTGGAGTTTCAACGAATACGCTGATCGATGCTTTTCAAAGATGCAGTAGGATGCCTCTTCAACTTTTTATTAAAACCAGCGAGGTTAACAAGGGTCTCTAGTGCGCGAGTGTGAACCACGTGGCTTGCTTAAGTTAGACAAGAGAAGAAGAAAAAAGAAAGAGGGAGAGACAGGAGAGGGTTGAAGTACGATGAAAGATGAGGAGGACGAGGATAAGGATTTAGATGAGAGCATGAGGACGTTGAGTGAGAGAAAGAGACGAAGAGAGAGCAAAGTGAAGTGCAGGGTGATTTGCAAATTCCATCATCCCTCGTCGCATTAGCTCCTACCTTACCAAGAGTGAAGGTATATATATATATATACATGTACATGTGTGTGTGTGTGTGTGTGTGTGTGTGTGTGTGTATATATATATATATATATATATATATATATATATATATATGTATACACATATATATATTATATATGCAGTCACCATCTCGGCGTGATTGCACGCGACAAAAAGACGATTTGCGGCTTTTCCTCTATCGCGAGCCTTGAGAAGGAATCTTCTTCCACCCTATCTCTCTCTCTCTCTCTCTCTCTCTCTCTCTCTCTCTCTCTCTCTCTTTCTATATCTCGAACTCTTCCTCTCCTTTCTATATATAGCACTCCATTCAGATAAATCCGCTTTTGATGCTAGTACCGTAGCAAAGATAATTTTCCCTTTATACCAAGAATGGAACCATAAAGCGACGTCGACGAGGATGACGACGAGAACGGCGACGACGAAGGCTTCACGGTTCTCTGAACCTAACCGAGATACGAAATTATCCGTAATACGTTTACGATTATCTCTAGCCGACGGTTATTGACAATAAATATCTTATCGGTTCATATACTATTCCGCCAGGTTGTTGAATCGCTTTCCTCGAGCATATCGATTAGATGCATTAAGTTATAGTGGAATGCATTGAGAGTTGGTTATAGCTCGTACTTTGTTTCTCGTTTCCTTTCGATAAGTCAAATTCGAAGAAGGTTGAGATCTATATGAATTTACATATAATGATAATGATAAATGATAATGATAATGATATTGTCAAATTCTCTGTCTCTTTTTTTCTTTCCTTATTTTTTTCGTTCCTTTAATTTTCTCGCTACTCCCTTTTCCTCCTGCTTTTGACCGAATCTCTCAGTCGCAAGTACGAATTTTCTACACGCCTGACCCAATTCCAACGACCATGATAAAACGAATCCGTACGGAGTTACGACGTTATTGTCTCTCTGACGTACTTTCGCTTTGACGATCGAGTTAAAGCAAATAGATGTGGCGGTTAACGACTTAAACGGTACTTACCGGGCTTTCTATATAAACGGTCGATTTAGAAGACCCCCTAGAACGTTCGAAAAAGATCAAGTACCTTGTATATTAAGAATAATCCAATGTATTTTATACTCGAATAAATATTTTACCTAAACAAAATATATTTACGAGGTGAAAAAGAAAGAGAAACAAAGGTAACGTGAATTATTCGCCTAAGTGTTAATAACAATCAAGCTCTTATTTCATAGTCACAGCTAAATAAACTGGCAGACTCGGAACGTAAAATGACCAAGCTTTCGTTGACTTTCGGTCTCTCTCTCTCTCTCTCTCTCTCTCTCTCTCCTTCTCTTTCTATCTCTAGACTCTTTGAAATAATTACGACTGCAGCAGCAGTAACAGCAGGAGGAGCAGTGCTTGCAGTAGCACGCAAAATGGAAGTGAATTCAAACGTGCGAGAGCCCGCGCACGAAAATACAAAAGTGCAAAACGAGGAGAGCCAAGACCGCAGGGTAAGTGCCGTCACTAACGGTGGATTGTGCCGGCTGTACACGGTTGCACTCGTTGCACCGTAACCACCCTACCTACTTACCGCATTGCACACTGCATCTCCTGGCACTAGAGAATGCGAGAGAAAAAAGAAAGGAAGAAAGAACGGGAGAGAGAGAGAGAGAGAGAGAGAAAAGGTAAAGGGCCATGGCAGCGTCCAACAACTTCCGCTATTTCGTTCTCGACGAACCGTGCTTCGCTTTAACTCCCCGCCCACTTTTTCCTTTCTCTTTCCTTCTTTTTCTCTTTACACTTTTCTCCACTTTCCTTATCACGTCAGTGAATCCCTAATGACTCGCCTTCTTTCCTTCTTGTTGCCGTTAGGTTTTTTATCAGTTTCCATTGACCACTTACTATTTTATTCGTGCGATCGAGTAACAGAGGAAGTAGGAAATGCCGAGTGAGATGTGGTATTTAACGAGAAATTCACGACGAGTTGCCGGCTCAGAACCTGCCTCTATGTAGCTTTCGCCCTCATTCCAAGCATAGTGGAACCCTTCTGTTTCTCTCTCTCTCTCTCTCTCCCCCCTTTCTCCCTCGTCACAAAGTCAGTGTACTATATATTTTGTACTCTCGTACGAGCACGAGTGCATTATGCGAATTTGCTTGGAACGACGACGTTAGCTCTATTAGCTTGTTACTTTTATTCGTACTTGCAGGTCTGTTTAGTTACTAGTCGATCGATATCGTATAACGGAGAAATTGTATAATTCATATCGAACGTTTTTTTAAGCATCGGGTCGATTTTGTACAAAAGTAGAAAAATAGAAATCATGCTTAAAAAAATACAACCGTAAGAATAAGCAAGAAAAACGAAAATAAACTTAAAATCTAGGACGTATCCTTCGAGAAGAGAAAGACGAGAAATAATATAACGATATAATGGAAAAGATTTTTGCAAGAAGAAAGAGATTCCCGAATGTCTCTCTATCGACAGTTTAGATAAAACGAGGAAAGATTTTAATTCAAAGTTCAATCTCTTCGCCAACAGGTAGAACGCGAGAAAATCGCGAAAGTTGTATAGAACTCGAAGTAAAATTCGTTAAGGACTTATAACATTTTATGGTAGAGTAAAAAGGAAAAGGGCGTCGCTAGTATTCCGCTCGACCGAATTCTTTCTTTCGCCTATCGCGCTCGACGATATTAAATTGTTTGGAATTTCAATCGTCTCTTTATTTCATAGAAAAAGAGATAAGATAAAAAAGAACAAGAAAAAGGACAAAAGATAATCCCGCGAAACGTATTACATTATTATCCGTATAGAGAACGAGCTATCGATTTTATCGACGATAATACATATTTATAACTCCACCGATGATTGTCCGTGTAGCAATAGCAATGGCGCCAATACGATTTCATTAATTGCCGGGACAAATTGATAGCTAACTACCAGGGCGAAATGTAATGCACTCTAATAACTACGAAGAGGGGAATCGTCGTCGTACACGACAACGCATCCAAATGTTTTTATCTCTGTCTCTCTCTCTCTCTCTCTCTCTCTCTCTCTCTCTCTCTCTCTCTTTCTATATCGATTTTTTTCTCCTCTCACTCCGTTACCCTTCTTTCATTCTCTCCTGCTTTCACTTTAAGTACAGAGAATTCATTAACGTTGAAATACATGTCATTAATGGCAAGGGTCTTTTTTCTAATTCTTCTCATTAAGATCAGAGGAAAGGTATTAAAGTGTAGCTCTTGCTTTTACCAAGAACCTGGTCTATTAATGATCCTCCGTCGAGTCGTAACGTTGTAAACGAACAGGTCGATTAATGAGATTTTCGAATAGGTAAAGCGGAAAATTTTCTTGGCCGCTTTTAGAGAAAAGAAAATGGAAAAAAAAAAAGATAGAACAAGAGGAAGCGATAACGAGAAATAAAGCGAAGTTACGAGAACGTTTGGAGGGTATAACTGATGATAACTTACTGCGCATTTCTATCGCTCGTTTCTACGTTTATATCTATCGCCTGACATTCGTTTCGTCTAGAACAAATGAATGACATTTGTCTGGTGAGATCAGAGATTTCAGTAGTCGAGAATCTGTTACAATATGGCGGTCGTTCCCCGTTCGGGTCGACGTAGTAAAAAAAAATCAAAATCCGTATCATGAATTCTAACACGTCATCATCATTCATCAACAAAAATTAAGAGAGAGAGAGAGAGAGAGAGAGAGAGAGAGAGAGCTCGGTGTAACAGAACGTATCAATTATATTACAATTAACGTAGGTATATAGACTCGTCGGGTAACGAATACGTGTGCGAGCAACTTTTAAAGCAGGAGATTGAGATTCATGAATATCAACAGGTAACGAGTGCCGAAAATAAAACGAAGTAGTCACGAAGAAATTCGCTTTCACGGGAAGTTTCATGATAATTTACTTTGCATTCGAGAGATTGACTCTTCCATATTTAACTGTATAAAATACAAATATCTTAAGCGTCCGATATATATGTGTGTGTGTGTGTGTGTGTAACATACCATGCCTACGTCACGCGTGATCAATATACACACGAACTTTATTCAATTCGATTGTTGTATTCGCTCCTTTGTTCAAAGATTTCAGTTAATAATATTGATAAATAATCAATTCATTTACGGTCGATCTTTTCGTTTCTCTTTCTTTCTATTCCTCTTTTATTGTCCCTAGTGTATCTTATTTTTACCATTCTCGACGAGATAACTCGGTGAAAGCTTCCGCAATTTAAAATACGAATGTACTCACGACGTATAATTCCATGCTAGTCACCGTGATTTTAAGCTTCATTAAATGAGAAATAGTTCCTACCGCTTTTGGTAGGAAGGAACTCTCGCGAGAGCTTTTTTTCGGATACGTCAGTTCGCCGTTAACAAGACAAGGCGAAGCAATTATTTCTTAATTGGACAGATTGATAGTAAATTCCAAACGAAGAGGAGAATGGAAAAGCTTTGATGATAGGCCAATTGTACTATAATGTAGGAAAAAATGTTTTGACGTACATAAATGTTAACAGTTTTATTGACCGTTGACTAATTGCTTGTTATAGCGCCTAACGTGACCCGGTCTATGTACGCCGATCCCTTCCCTCACGGTCTATTGTATTTTCTATAATATTACAATAGGTGTAATATTCGTTAAACTGGATTTATATAAATTGATCGATTGTGCTTACCATGGTCATGGATTCGTTTCAAATAAACAAAAGGTTACTTCCGCGGTACTTCAATATTTAACAGGGACTTAATCGGGACTTAATTATCACCATATAACAACAGGAAATTCAAAAGATATCGAACAATTCTTATTATTTCAAAATCATAAAATGTTTGAATACCTCGCATTCGCAGTCGAACCTCTTATCGGTTCTTACGCTTTGGTAAGTATTCTTTTCGAAAAGAGAAGATTAAAGAAAAACGGGTAAACGAGGGTGAAAGGAAGAAAATATACCAAGAGAAAAGGAAAAGGGGAAAGAGAAAATCTAGAGTCACAAAGCAAACAGAGAAGTTTAAAAGACCGACGCTGTGAAAGCGAAGTTTTAGGCGACGCGACGTTTCATATTGATTTTAGTTCATGACATACGTTTTTTGCTCTTTCTTGAGAATTTTTCAAGAAAGCTTCATTTATTTAAAATTGACAATGCTCCTTGTTAAATATTTTCTCATCTATATAAAAGCTGAATTTGTAAATTAAATTTACTCGTTTAGCCTTCTCGAAACGACATCTTTTTTTATGCTAAGTATCTTTCTATTTTTACATGGAACATCGATATTTTACCAATATTTATACTAATTGTTTCAAAAAACTCTTTTGAACGGATATCGTTTGAAACATCGGTAAATATTTAACAGACCGCTTCTATACCGAGCGAGTCATAAAAGGATACATTTGGATCTTTTCGATATTCACTTATTCAGAATCGAGTCGAGCGTGTGTGTGTGTGTGTGTGTGTGTGTGTGTGTGTGTGTGTATACATACGCACATAGATACGAATAATCTATATACATGTATGTATGTATATCGATGCTACATTTGACTTATCCTTAACGTACTTTGAAGTGTAATATGTAAAGCAGTGTATCTTACCCATAAAAGCTTCCATTACCATAGCGAAAAGTAAAGTTCGACTACGAAACAAAATCCATCACGAAGTAATATCAATGCAAAATATTCGAAACTCCTCTAGTTAGTCGATCGTATTTTTTTCTCGGAGTATTCGCCATCACAATGGAGTAGTTTTTCCTTTTACAATAATCTATCCTTTCAAATCTAAACTTTAACGTCAGAAATCGTCTTTATCGGTCTGCTTAGTTTTTACATTTTACAGATAAGATATTTAAGACTCGTTAATTTTGTGATTCAAATTCTCGAAGAAACCGAGAAAGAGAGAAAGAGAGAGAGAGAGAGAGAGACGAAGCTGTAACACGCATTCGAATGTTAAGATTTATAATTTTCGACGAGATACGAATCCTCGAATATCAATACCGACTCTTGCCAGCTTTATCCGCCTCTACCGAGCTACTTTTCAATAGCCTGGATCACTCCTTTGAGACTTTAGCGTCGATTCCAACTCCTCCAACGTTTTTCTTTTCCTCTTTCGCTTCTCTTTATCCTTTTCTTAGCAGAGTTTTACGTACTGTCGTCGACTGGTGCTTTTTCTGTACCTTCTCTCTCTCTCTCTCTCTCTCTCTCTCTCTCTCTCTCTCTCTCTCTCTCCCTCACTTACTCTTTACCTCGTCGAGAAAGCGAACGGAGGAATCGTTTGTTTCCCGCAATCTGCAGTACGGTAAATTCCGAGCGAGTGGCGTGCATGGCACGGTGTGCTGCGAGATGGGAACGGTTCTTGGCTCGAATGTGTTGGAGGGTCGAAGAACTCGCTCGGTAGGGAAGGAAGATAGAGATAGAGTTGGATAGACAGTTAGAAATAGAGAGGAAGAGAGAGAGAGAGAGAGAGAGAGAGAGGCTATAAGGGTGGAACTATTCGAAGGGACTAAGAGTAGCCTCGTTCGAAGGGAAAAGGGTCTGGAAACCTCCCGGGGAATCAGCTGATCTTCCATGGACGGCTCCCTGTGGTTCCTGATGTACAATCGCTAGCAACACGCTATCGGATTCCAAGGATAGGATGCGTTCTGTGTGGACGTTACGTTACCACCACTCTACTTCTATCCTCCTTTCTACCCCTGTCGGCTTAGAGAAATCTGACGTTTACTTTGCCTTCCTTCCTACCTATCTACACTCTCTCTCTCTCTCTCTCTCTCTCTCTCGTAATCCTCTTGAGCGTGGTAATTAGACTAAGATCGCGATTAGGAGTTTGCCTAAACGTCGGCCCGACGATAATAATGTCAGAGCTCTTGGTTCGATCGATGTTCGAGAGGAACCGAGGTCACACAAAAGAACAGACAACTTTATGTCGTTTCCCGTATCAAAGCGATGCAGATTCGTTTCCTGTTTTTTACATGGAAGCTTTGTACGTATGTACAGCGAGAAGAAGGTATCTCAAATCCGTCTGCTTGGCAAACTTCAAAGGTTTTAAAATTTCGTATATAATAAATAATTAAATGTGGGAGTTCTACATCGAAAGAGATCTTCTTGAAATATGTAAGCATTCAGGTAGATCCTTTCTCTTCGTACTGCCTGCAAAAATGAGGCCACAAGATGGAAAGAAAAAGAGAGAGACAGGTAGGAAGCATGATATTTACGCGAGCGTTTCAACGTCACTCGTTGAAATAAAAATGGAGGGTACAACCGATGAAATAAGAGAATAGAAATAGAGAAGAAATTAAAGTATTAACCCATAAGAATGTTATGAAAGTGAATCTTCCATTGTCGACGACGAGCTTTCCTTTCACGATATATCTACTTACTAATGCTATATTTTTCTTAAGAGGATGAACTTTGTTGGAGCTTAAAACGCAAACGAATAAAACAACGAAAGAAAAATACGACGCGAGGTAATCACGTTTGTCGACCGCCATGATAATATAAAGAGTCGGAGTACCTGTCGATAACTCGCTCGTGAAAAGACCATTGCGTGTCCTTGTCATGTACAAATTAATTAAAAAGTTTCGTAGAGGCGCAGAATAAATGACAGTGAGAGAAAGGGAGAGAGAGAGAGAGAGAGAGAGAGAGAAAAGACGGTTGCGCGAACAAGAAGCTGTATTCGAGATTTCTGATACCACAACGATGACGTCAATTACGCTTTCACAATTAGAAACAAAAGAGAGAATGGGCGAGAAAAAGGCAAAATAAAAAAAAAACCCTTTGAGACCGTTCAATCGTGTTTTTTAATCTCGATGTAACATCCATAGTCTTTTGCTCCAATTACTTCGGACATGATGCTCTCGCTAAATGAAAATTATCATTTCAACGACAACGAAGATTACTTTCCACGAAGCTTTGCTCATCGTGACGTTCGCAAACTCATTTTCGAAATATTACAAAAGGTGTATATATGTATATACATATATATTTTATGTTGGATATTTTACGTCGGGAATATTAGTAGCGTTATGATTTGATTTTCCCAAGAAACAACTATCTCATTTTCTACCACCGATGAAAGTTTAATCTTCTTGAAATATTTACGAAATGGAATAACAACGAGATAATAATTTAAACATAATTTTTATTAATAATTGCGATCTTGCAACGCTAATATACGACATCGATTATAAAAGTAATTATATTCGATGACGATGAGAATCGTCCGCAAAACTTTTTCTGGGCGAAACGATCTCAAAGAGGACACGCGTGCATATCTCTTGATTTACTTCGATCGGGGATACTTTGATCGACCCTACGATCAATTTTAAGTCAATATCTCAGTTTAGCCGTTTCTTCGTCGAATCGTCGTAAGTCCTTTGACCAACCGTTGCCTCCTTTATATATATATATATAGAAGCGAACAATGATACAGAAGAGGAATAGAGGAAGAAAAATAAAGAGATAAGGAGATTCGACTAGCGTACACCGTTTTCCCGATCTCTATCGGTGCACTCTCGAGAACCGGGGAAAAGGATCAAAGAGAAGCGAAACAGGATGGAAGATCTTAAAGGGCTGAAAGACACCGAGTCACGAGTCCATCGCGAAGACAAAAGTTCGGCTGGATCAAAGGGCCGTTTTAGACGATTTTTTTGCGAAAGCAACCACCTTCCGAAGATTGGAAGGGAACGGGCGGCTACGGGCTCGATCTCCTTCTAGCTGGTAACGTATCCGCCTGATCCAACGCCGAGTTCGACTACTGCGCGCTTTACTATCCAACAGACGTATTCCACTTTCCCGACATGGCACGCCGCAAATCCGTAAAGCTTAAATCCTACCGAGTCTCTGTGGATTTGTCGAGAGGGCTGCCTCGTGAACACGCTAGGCTAGGCGAGCCCCACGATGGCGGAAAAGGATAGGTTTGGACGAAAAGGAGAGGGAACAGAAGGACGATGCGAAGCCGTGGAGAAGAAGGTTGGAAGAAGGAAATAGAAAAAGCAAGCGGCTCAGACGTCGCAATTGGAACTACAATTCGGAAGCCCTTCTCCGAAAGGAATTTGCACCCTTCTTTTTCTCCTTTTTCTCCATTTTCTCCTTTTTCTCCTTTTTCTCCTATTTCTTCTCTACCTCCTACATCTTCCTGATCGATCCTATGAATATTCGATATCGTCCGCACGTACAAAGTGTCTCTCGGAGGAAACAATTTTCTTCTCTCTCTCTCTCTCTCTCTCTCTCTCTCTCCACCCGCTACAATCACTATATATCCTGGAGGTAAATTTAACTAACGATAAATGAAGCAAGACATACGCGTATGCGTAATTAAAATAAATCGTGCTTCTCGTGCGAACGTTCATCCTTTTTTCTTTCATATATAAAAGTTACATCAAAATGTCACACGAATGTTTATTCGACCGTAGAAAAAGTGTTAGTATTCTCGTCGCGAGGTCGTTCATTTTATGATGTAAAAAGAGCGATAGCCCTTAGCAAATACGGCATCGTTAATAGACGCGATTATGGTTAGATTTGTAGTCGTACCGCACAAAGAGAATAAATCGATGGAAAAGTAGGCAGGATAGCGGGGGAATAAAGGGAAAGAAAAATAAAGAGATACATAGCGAGGAGATGGATCGGCGATACATTTTTCCCAAAGCACTTTTTTCGAGTCTTTGACGAGCTCTCGCGAATCGCTAGCACGAAGCGACGAGTTCGGAGCTTACCGTATCGAAACGAAAAACTCGTTCTCTGCTCGTTCGGCCGACTCGTTCTGAAAAATCCTTTCGGGGAAAATCGGCGCGTCAATTTAAATTTTCCATCGCTTGCTCGCCACTCTCGAACCTAATCCTCCTCCCCTTTCCTCTTCGCCATCTCCACCATCTCCATCACCTCCATCCGGTTCTCTCGTAATCGAGTAAACCGCTCTATTTCGAGAGCCGAACGACAAAAGCCGACGGCGAGACACGCTCGAGGAATCTTTCCTTCCTTCCTTCCTTCCTGTACTTGCGAGCTTCCGAATGAAGCGTTCTGAAAATGCAAAATTATGCATAACGTTAGGTTCCGGTCGACACTTTGCGAGTCAATCTTCCAACGAGGAAAACACATCGCCGCTGCTCGGGTAAGCTTCAAATTCTCTTCCTGGAGCTACGCCTTTTTTTCCTTTTTTCCTTTTCTCCTTTTTAAAAGCGAGCAAACTCCACTGTTATTTTATTTTATGTCGGACCGAAATAATGATCTCTTTGAAAAAAAGAGCTTTGAATTCGATCGGAGAGAATTAATAAAGCTATCCATTTCTTTTTAGATTCCCTGCGGATATATGAAATTTTTAATGCAATTATTTTTTCGTTTTACAAAATTCGAGTTATACGATATATTTCAAGCAGCGAGGGAAGAGTTATAATGGATTAACAACCTAATTCTTTATAGGAGATTCCTCGAGCGAGATAGTACGGCTACAGTATTCTACGGAACTGTACGTTTTCTTTTTGTTTTACAAAAATCCAAACAAACAGTACTTTGCTTAATTTCTTATAAGGAGACTTCTTACGAGAGAAACGTGGTCACATGTTTAAGTAAGTTTGTAAGTCACGGCACGCTTTGGTAATCACCGAAACTAGTCCCAGGAGCTTTCGTAACCTCGTAACTCCATCTCGCTCCATCGCGTTAGTTTAATATTACTCAGGTAAGTTCGAAGAAAGGAGCGAGAGTACGAAGATTCCTTGGTGTGGCTCAACTCACTCTTACACACGGACACGCGAGCACAAATATATGAGGTACAAGCAAACGTAGAGAGACATGTACGCGCGTATATGTACGTAGATTGCAAGATGTATGATGGTAGGTAATATATGTATGTATATATATATATATATATATATATATATATATATACCGAAATAGTACGTACCTAAAGGATAACACAGGTACGTATCCTCCTATGCAGACTCCTTGGAATTCTCTCACGAAGTAATCCCGAGTACGTCGCACGATAAGGCCGAGCGGAAGAATATACGATGGCATAAAGTAAGCGAGACCGGCCAAAGCCTCGTGCGGAAGATTCATTTAAGGCTTATGAAGAAGAGGAAAAGGAAGAAAGAAAGAAGAGGAAGGAGAGAGAGAGAGAGAGAGAGAGAGAGAGAGAGAGAGAGAGAGAGAGTGAGAGTAGTCGTCCTCCTCAAAAAGAGAAGATTCACCGTGCCTTCTATAGTCTAGTCTTCTCTTTCCTCTTCTTTACTATCGTTCTCATCCGCTTTTCTGAACACGCCACGCCTCGGATAATGGAGAACCCATCGTGAAAAAGTGAGAGAGAGAGAGAGAGAGGGAGGGGGGGGAGGGAGGGAGGGAGGGCCGGAGAGGCCAAAACGTGGAAAGATAGAAGGAGAAGAAAGTTCGGTGGCGAAAACTTTGGATATTTTATTCGGTGCTGAAATAACTTTTAATATTCCCCTCCCTTCCTACAGGTTTATATCAAGAAAAGATTCCAGTCGCCCCTTTTTTTCCTCGAACCTCGCGGCGAGCACGACTCAACGCGACTTTTTTTAACCACAGTTCAACATCGCGCTTCGCCGAGCTTTGTGGAGTTTTTAATGAAGAGTTCGAGCTCTCCCGCTTATTGGTTTTCTGCTCCGAAGGAGGAATATTCAACTTCGATTTACCGTGTGGGTATCTGTATGTGTACGTGTACGTTCAACGCCTCCGCATGTGATTTTTATATGGGTTTCAAAGGAAAGACGTTTTGGGGTTTATTAAACGAGTAACCCAGTTTCGCTTTCCCACCTACGAAAACTAAATGTTAAGGAGTCGAAGGCACACCGATAGTCTAAAGTCCTCTAAGTGCGAACTCGTTTGGTTATACTTTCGACCTATCATGACATACTTTGATAGTTCCCTTTTAAAAAATGCGATACAATGTTATATAGTTTGAAATTAATGAACAGATCGAATCAAAGTCGGATGCGAAAGAGTCATTGTCGATGATAACAGAGAGCAACGAGATTCTCATCAAAGTTCCTACTCACTCTCTTTAAAGACGTAGCTTAACAAATTTAGGATGTAATCATACTCCAAGTTCGATGCACAGACTCTTTAGCCGGTGTCTTAGTTACGTAGTCCGCCGGCGTTCCTCGCCAAGTTCGCGTTCGTTCCCTCTCTTGCTCTCTTTGCGAGAGAGGAGAGTGGAAAGGTGGTAGATAGGTGGAGAGGACGTAAGAGAAGACTAAGTTTCTAATCCGCAAATCGGTGCCTAATATACACGCAACAGCTCGGGTGATGCATGTTTAAGCCAGAGACGGTTTATGTCGTAAAGTTCGTATTGTAATTCTAAGACCAGAATACTTGAGGGGGTGGCATATGGTTGTACAATTACGCGGTTGGCTCTTACACATCGTCACAAGTTTATCGATAATTTAAGTTTTAGCTCGCAGGACATAGACCTACATGCAATATCGAACAACGGAGCGTTACTCCATCCTCGCATTTCCAATAGAATTACTATGTGTATCAATGTCCCCTCAAGACCTTTTTTATATCTCTAAGGACATTGTGTATGCTCTGTCGTCAAAGTACGTCCAAACTTTAAATCGATCAAGATGTTTCAAGATTTGAAACGATGCAACATCGATGGCGATCGATAAACAAGGTTTATACCACATACACGCCGAAAAGCCATACTGTCAGCAGAGAAATGGAAGACACGCTAGTGACGCAAATAGGAGTGTAAGAATATAGCGATAGCGATTCGAGCCTCGTGAACGTAGGAAAGTAGCTACGGTAATGTCGAATTTCGATCGCTTTCCTCTATTTCGCGAGTAATGAAAGTAAGTAATAACATTAACGAGTTTCTCTTGCGGAAGAACGTGTTCTTCAGGTTTAACGCGCGTGCAACCGCGCGCGCGCGCGCGCAAGAGAGAGAGAGAGAGAGAGAGAGAGAAACAACAACGTATTATATTTTATTTTTATCTCCATTTCTTTTCGTATCAACACACTTTCCTAAGGTCAAACCTGACAAGAGGAGAAATTGCACACGATGTAATTCTATTGTTCTTCGGCTAAAAAGGGAAGAGGTGCAACGAAGACAAAGCGAGGAGCTAGGTTTCCGACGTGCCGCTTTCTCGCCAGTCGCCTCCTTTAAAGACAAAACTATTTGCATAAGCGTGAAACGCGGCGAATCGGAATTGCGAGCGACGAATTCATTCTGAATGCGCATTTAAGTTGGACGCCTTGAAACATAACATAGAGTCAGAGACCTATCATTACGCAAATTTAAAGCCAGACTAAACAGACTGCCGCGCTGGGACGAATTCTACGCTCTTTCTACTTGCTAGACGGTTCCTATAAAAGAAAAAGCTTGATGTGGCGAATGGGAGAACGCGAACGAGAGAGAGAGAGAGAGAGAAACAGTATTAAAGACATTAAGTCCACCTGCTAGCGGTACTCGGCCAGCGCTCATATCTATGTACAATGTTTTACTACTCATGCCAAAAATTTAATAAGCTCATGGAAATCAGGCCCTTATGTAAATTAGGAATATTTCATGGTTTGCCTAGGTCAATGGATCACGAGAGACGTACCCCTTATTACTATAATATAACAAATGCCTCTTCTTTGACGAAAATTCAGCACAAGGTTCTCGATGAATCATTTTCACGAACGCGATCTATCTTTTGTTCCATCCTTCCAAGTAAGAGCAGCGGTATACCATACTCGCGATTTCCGCCAAGTCTACAACGAAAGTCCATTCGAAGAAGCAGGAAAAGAGATGAATAGATTTGTATTATTCCAACGATTGATTGGTGCATGGGGCACCACCGGTAAACTCTTTTGAAACTTTTTGACTTTGATTTCGTCCCACTACCGACAGAGTCACTCGATCTGCTTTCCAGTGTTTCGTGATAACTTTGTGATAGCTGGGGGTAAGGATTTTCCGCGGAGATACGTTGAAAGCAAAAGGCAAACAGAGACAGGAAGAGAAAAGACGAGAGTTGGGCTTAAGTCGTCTGATGGAGAAGATCTGAAGAGAAGAGAGAGAGAGAGAGAGAGAGAGAGAGAGAGAATGTGAAAACTTTGTTTCGAGGAAAACTCTACATTCGCGAAGGTGTTAGGAAAGTCGTATATCCACGAAATGATCCCTTCCACGATACTTTCTTCTGCCTCTTGTTACTTCAACGACGAAACAATGCACCTTTCCGTTTATAGACTTTACGATATGGCGGAGAAGTCGTTTCGTCGCAACATGTATTCTCTCTCTCTCTCTCTCTCTCTCTCTCTCTCTCTCTCTCTCTCTCTCTATCTATCTATCTATCTATATATATACGTGTATATATATATATATATCTGGCTTATCCCTGCGAGATCTTGTATTACCAATCGCAGCAACGAGATGTACACGATTTTTGCATGACACTCTTGGAACATGAAAGCGAGCTTTCTCGTAGTAGACAAACTATTTGAGAGCCCTCGTAAGTTGTCCTTCAACGCTTCCCTGTAAATTGCCTCCGTGCAGCGACGGTATCTGGAAGTAGATAATAAAACATGCGACAGCCATGCGACTCGGCTTTCATGTTTTTTCGATACCTCGATTTAATCTGAAAACGTTGAGTCGACATTATTTTAATTTGACGATAAAGTTTATGTCGATGAGTAAAGTGCAACTCTGATATAATGTACACGAGATTCTTTCGTTTCCTCTTTTTCTAATTTGTTCTTATTCACTTGAGAAAATAATTTGACTGTATAACTGCATCTGGCTTTTCTTAGGCGTTATACTTCGAGTTTCTTGAAAACGTCGACGAATATGATACGGACGTCGTCGGTAGGTTAAGATTTTCATGAATATTCTTTGGCTTACAATAATGCACTTTATAAATATGTATTAAATTCCTGGATTTTACTGTCTCCCTACAAATTAAGCTTTCCAGCTGCCTTAACCCTTTCACTGTTCGTATCTTGCAATAACGTTACGAAATACTCGATTGGAATAGTAATTTACCTTTGCGATCTCCATCGGTCCAAGCTACCGTGAAACATTAAATACTCCTTCGAGCGGATTAAAATTTTCTTTCATTTTTATCTCGAAAGAAGATCTTGGATAAACTTGGAAAAGCGAGTAAACACGGTCATGCTCGAGAAAATACTTCAATATTTAAAAAGATCAGCATTAACGATCCATCGAATACGTTCATATGTTTACGATGAGATATGTTTACGGAATACCAACGAAATCGATCGTATTAAAGTTGTAAATAATTTCTTATAAATTATTTTGTTTATAAACGATTATTTGTACGGACTAACATTGTATAATCCATGTCCTATCTTGCGGAAGCAAATATAATAGCTATTTAAGCGGCTGTATTCGAGAATAATTTGATTTACAACGACAAAGCATTTGAAAATTATCATTTTACGACATGATAATTATTAACGTAATATCGTAGATTCAAAACGGTAACTGGCAGGATCCGCTTTGATCGTTATGTTCAATTTGACGAAATATTTGGCAAAATGGGGTAATATATATTAACGTTTTAATTGTTCGATGATTAATAGCATCTAATTATAATCGAATTTAATGAATCGTAATTGGATATAGTAGTACGCCATTCAAAATTTCATTATAGTAAAGATTCTGGAGTTATCGATGATACATTTATAACATTTGAGATTTAAATTCATACTTTTTTGCGTAATATATAAAATATTTAAATATAATTTATTTAACTCTACCAGATTCAAACTTGAAATAGAATTTTTAATTTATAATGGATGTTAATATTGAATCAATGAATAAACAATGAAGGATTTGTACGGAAGTTTCAAAGCGTACAAAGATATTTGTCGGATCTTGATGCGATTTGCAATATTGTCGCATTCTGTCAGTTAGATAAAAGTAAATAAGTTAGTCTGATGGTTAATTCACGTACATAGGTAGATACCCATTTCATGTTCTTAATCATGATTTCATATTCTCTCTCTCTCTCTCTCTCTCTCTCTCTCTCTCTCTCTCTCTTTGACCGAAATGTTATGTGATACGTAATTGAAATTATATGCACAAAGCTATCGCAATAACCATACATTAACTCGTTCCGAAACAAGAAAAAAACATTATTCAAGGATCGAATCTACGTTTCATTTGTGATTCAACGATTAGATGAATAAAAATTGTCGTATGCCCACTAATAAAATCGTTCTATGCTTCCTCTGGCAATTCTGGGTCTCGTCTTTGTATGAAATAGTAGAAGAGCGGAATAGGTCGATCGGTCTCACGTAATTCATTGTCGGACGAAAGCTGATCGATATGTTCGATTAGAGTTAATGGTACCTCAAGGCGCGTTATCGATTTTCAACCATCCAACGCGTCATATCGATGATAACGAACGTATCTTCTAATCACGTACATCCGAGAGAAATACTAAATCGAGAGGAAGATAAATGTATAAAATAGTATTTTGTGATAACGTAGTCGAACGAAGGGAATAGTCGCTCGGCGAATAGCCGAGACGTCGGTACCAGTCCGTAGCGGATCCGTCCGAAATACCAATCGGCGATAGCTATAACGAAAGTTCGGTAAGAAAAAGTTTGCGCGAGGTTTCGTCTTTAAAAGCAATTAAGCCAATATAAACTTGGAAACTACCAACGTACTTACAGAGCCACGGATAGAAGTCCGGTCCGTTCGAAGTAACCGGCCAAGTAGTCGCAGGAAGCTGGATACAGCGCAAAGTAACTTTATAAATCAAATAAAATGGCCCGTGCCACCGAACAAATCAAACAACTTTTTATATGCTTAACTCCACATTGTTCGTCCTTTCTAGTTCTCTTTATCGAGGAACAATGCTCGAAGCTTTGTAAACGTTGCGACGATTTCCAAACTTTGATTTCGTTAACATTAGGAGAAGAAAAATATCTTTAACGTATCGAGAAAGAGATTCGTTTATAATCCAAATTATTTATCATTCGAACGATATCAAACGCGACGAACGACATTTGTAACGTAAATCTCATCGAGGGAAAAAAATGATTTACGAACAAAGTGTCAGATTAGATATTCGTAAAAAATGAAATCAGAAGCGTAACGTAATGCCATCGAGTGGAGGAGTGACGAAGGACGTAAGAATTTTCGACGAACCGCGAGGCTATTCTTTGCTATTAACTCATTATCGTTCGAGCGCTTTACCAAAGGGAAAGGATTATCTCGATAATGGGTTTCACGTCCAACTCCCGCCCGAGTAACATAATTTCACTGCGAGCTCCATCGACGAACTCGAAAATTCTCAGAGACGAATGTATCGTTATTATCAATTATTACGAGTCAATGACGCTTCCCTTGGAATATATATTATTCCAAGCGTACACCTATAAAAAAGCTCGCGACACCCTACCGATCTAAACGAGTCGACACGAGAAAGAGGTCGCATCGATTAGGCCTATAGGCAATTATTTCCTATATGCAACAGAGGGGCTTCTCGGGATAAGAGATACGTAAAGGGTGATCGCGGTCAAGGATCGACCTTTAACCGGTGACCGAAAATTCTCGGCAGCTCGAGGCACCCTCCGTCGGTAAAGGGTTCGCGAGCCAAAAACAATTTATATCTCGTACCGCGAGAGATCCGCCAAGGTCTCTCAATCTCCGGGCACGGTTTGTTGGATTACAAATCGTTTTGGCTGGCGACGCAGGCAACCGGTCGTTGGCGTCGCTTTTACAACGCTCGCTTCCTACGGAGAGGGGCGGCGAGAGAGGGTGGCGAGGAGGTGGAAGAAGCAAGGAGGACCATGAGTAGCAAGATGGCGTCAGATGGATGCCCCCATTAATTAGCAGTCCCTAGCTAGCGCGGTTTGCTCGCGCAGCTTGCTCGCGCAGTTCTATCATTCATTCGAGTCGTTCTACCTTCTCGTGACTTATGGTTCTTTCGCTCATCGAATTGCATCCTATGGTGAAATAAATCCGCGATGCCGGGAAGGAAACGTCGGAAACGGGAAGAAAATACTTAACCTTTCCTTTCTTCGCGCTCCTTCTTTCTTTTTTCCTTTTTCTTTTTCCTTAGAAAATATGTACGTCGTGTATCTTATGGAACAAATCTCTAAGCAGAATATATCTACTTCGTTTCTTTTTAATCATTTCTACACGAAGAAAAGATCTCCTTCGATCGTAATCGCGTCGGACGTTCGACTAATTCCGTTCGATCAATTCCATTCGATGAGGTAATTCCGAAGGTACATCAATTAGCATATAATTTCTATCCCATCCTTCTTCCTCGCTCCTTTATCCATTTCATCCTGACTCTTCCTTCCTTCCTTCCTTCCTTCCTTCCTTTCTTATGACCATCTTACCGTTCTTCATAGAAAAATTGTATTTCAGGAGAGTTTAATGAGTTTATTTTGAAAAATTTCCATAGCTATCGCATTTTGCACAAGGACCGTCGGCCATATGCTACTAACAGCGTTATTACGAAGAGAAGCTCCGGGCGGTATTTCGAACGACTTAGAAACCCCTTTCACGGGGAAAGAACGAATTTTAATCGAGCATTGGCGTAAGCCGGAACGAAGAGAAACGTGCATTAAAATTCGAACGATGCGTCGAATCGATGAATCTTCCTCCGATACCACCTGCTACTTCGTTACGTTACTTTATAATAAAAACTGTAAAATCTAACGATGACGGGAAAAACAAACGCAGATGTCGACTAGCTTCAATAATGTTGGGATTAAGGCGAGCAATGATGATTTTCAATCGTCAGTGAATCGTAATTAAAATCGAATCGCCGCGGCCACCAAGTGCAATATTTATTATCTACACGTACAATGAATATTTCATTTCGTTCGTATGCCCAATTTCAACGTTTCTGCTGAATTTCCTGGATGTCATTTTAAGCTTCTGCGCGGTCGCGCACACAACGAGAGTGTTTAATTACTGACATGGATCGTGCCGATGAAATTTTATACTCTCTATGTATCTCTTTCTCTCCCATTCTCGTTCTCGTTCTCGTTCTAGTTCTCGTTCTCGATCTCGATCTCGATCTCGATCTCGATCTTTCTTTTTCGACCCAACTGGTCACGTATCGAATTATAGTTTTATTCTTCTCCAGTCATCGTCGACATTGCTTTCGAAACCTGCACCACGCGTTCGTTTTTACAAAAATATCAATGACGTTATCAGATGGAATATTTTTCTCCGTTCAAAGATAGGAGGAGCAGGAACGAAGCTGATGGGACGAGAGAGAGAGAGAGGGAGAGAGAGAGAGAGAGAGAGAGAGAGAGAAAATGCCGATCGAATAACATCCAAGAGGAGTTTCCCGCCTTTTTTTTACAGATTTCAATATCTCCTCGTATTGAAATTGAGTGAAGATCGAAGAGAAGTCGGTCGTATGTCGAAACCGAGGAATATCGAAATATCAATCGAACTTAACTACTTGAATAATAATCTTAACTTTACTTTCCATTGTTTTATGACGTTGTTCCGAAGCGTGGAATTAAATCGATATTCTTAATGAATCACCGACATATCGCATACTCGTGTCATCTCGAGTGAGAAATCTAATGAGAAAAGAAATAATAAAAAGAAAAAAAAAAAGAAGAAGACGTACAACGACGTAACGACGCGCTTCACTGACCCAGTTGCATCGATTGATCCGCATCGCGTTGGCTTTCACGTTTCGAGAACTATCACAAAGCGGTGCCGCCTATCAGCAATTATCCGGACCCGAAGATATCGGAATTCCTGTGGTCGGTCGCCTCGATAAAATTAATACTGCCATCGAACGTAATGTAATTAAAATGTAAATTCAAGCGTGAATGACCGTTTTCACTCTAATGCCGGACGACCAAACAATTATCACCTATTAAAACGCATCGTGTCGTTCGTAAAAGTCAAAGGAATGCCTGGTGCAAAAAAAAAAAAAAACAAAGAAAAAACAAAAATAAAAATAAGATTCCAAACATTCTAACGAATTAATTATAATGTCCTTTTTCAATAACAAAGATATAATCCGCCTAAATACTAGGTCCTCATTAGCTTCGATACGTCGCTAACTGTTCCGTCCCCTTTGATCGTCCGTCCTCGTGTACGACATGACACTTTACCAATACAAGCATGACGTACAAGCACTGGTCACCGTGTTAAGCGAAGCTACGTCGTTATTAGCCGAATGAAAACACGCTTCTAAGCCGACTATTTACTGGCGTGCTTTTATATGATACGCTCCAACGAGTTATCCACTTGACAGGACCATCGTCGTATGATATCAACGAGGATAGGAGAATTTTAAAAATTTTACGAAGTCGACTACTTTCTTTCTCTTTCTTTCTCTCTCTCTCTCTCTCTCTCTCTCTCTCTCTCTCCCTCTCTGTTCGTCCTCTCTAGCGTATATAAAAGCGTTTATAAAAGAAAAAACGTCCGATATCGAGAGAGCGACGAGAAGCCGTAGGATCATTTAACATTCTGTCTGTAACACGAACGATAAATGCTATATAATAATTACATTTGTGGTAGATTCATGTCGCATAGCACCGATAAGGTGTTCCTGACAGGGTGATAATTACGAATTAACCGCGAGTAAAAATATGAAATACGTTCCATCGCATATAAAACGAAAGATAGTCCGCTTTCTGACAGTTATCGAGGTATCAACGACAAGAGTTTTGACAAAAGAAAAAGCAACGACGGTAAGTCGACGATAGGTAAAAAGGAAGGAAGGAAGGAATGATCGTTCGAAACTAGTCTTGATCTCGTTAACGGTACGGAATAAGAGTACGTTAAAGTGGATACAAACTCGGCAGGTAACTGACAGTCGGTCCACTTTATCGTAGATTCCCACCCATCGACCTTTCAGAACGTAGACCTTTGCGTGCAACGATAATTAAAGGTACTGTCGGCGCCGCAAAATGTTGAAATCGAGTCGATCCAGCTGGCGACCGGAAATACATGCTTAACGGGCATGTATAATGGATGCGCTACGATTACGTGTGCTTCGTGTAAAGGAGATTGATTGCCCTTAACAAGGTCGATCCTTATCGTTCTTCTATTATTTCGTGAAAGTCTTGGACGATAATGCGATCGATTTGTAACTACGTAAGCATACGTATATGCATGGATTCATTTTAACCGGATTGCATCGATCTATGAATTAAGCCAATAGTAAAATAAGAAGTAGCTATCTTTATAACCCGTAATTAATATTAAACGATAATCATATTCTATTTCAGTGCTACTATCGTTGTTATAATTTTTCCGATAATATAGTCTTTTCGTCAAATCTTTTCGATACTCCGATTCTATATATACCTTATCGAATCTCTCAATTAATTGATATTCAATGAAACGTTTATCATCGATAAACGCGGTGATACGCGATCTGGGGAGTGGTGCACTAGGAACGCGCATTGTCTACGTCATCGATCAGCTTCACGTCGGACGTTTCGTGGATATGTATATCCATCTCTACCGATGTTTCCATTAGAGTTAGGAAATGAGATTAGCGCAGCTTCGATGAATCCTATCTGCTATCTGGGAACTCGTGAAGGCATCGTCAAGTAGATCAATATATATATATATATATATATATATATATATATATATATATATATTTCTCCTTTAATTTTATCCTGTACTATCTATAGAAAGTAACCTATGTAAATTTTCTTTTATATGTCATTATAAAAACACATAATTAGATGATTCAAATAAATAACGTTATAAAGAAATTGAACGCCAGTAAATCCAATCTTTCGTATCTAGGATTAGATGGTCAAACGTCGAAAGAATTCTATTAATTCGTACTATGATTGATTAATTAAACGTTATAAATTGGATTCAATTGTCAAACATAGAATCACCTACATATATATGTATGCGCGCGCGTATGTGTGCGTAGGTGCGTGCATAGCGAGAACGCTGCGTCTAGATTTGTCACCGGGTTACCAGTTAGTATATAGGTACCTACATATTGTACATACGTTACCAACCGCGGTATAATGCAACCCAACTACCTGTGCAAACACTTAACGCGATCCCAAAGCGAGCGTTTGTTTAGTTACATCCCCCTCTTGTGCCGTACTCCTAGAGTATCGTCATACGCAGAGCGACGGTGTTTCTACCGAAAATACATATGTATACTCGATACCGCTATCAAACGTATCCTTCTCTGTTCGAAATATACAGAGTTTTCTTATTTACGGAGAATCGTACGAACGATTTACCGTTAATATAATTTCAAATTATCTTATGCGCTTAACATACCTTAAAGCTGTGTATTAGCTCTGTCCTGTAGCGATAAAAGCAGTATAGGATGATATCCAATTCATAGGGAAAATATGAGATACAAGAGTATTACGAGAGAACAGTTGCAGCCGCTATCGTGCTACTCCAGCCTAACGGAACGTCGCAGACACTTCTAATCCGGTAGAATCATGGAGTACAAGTTTCAAAGCTTTGCATCTGCGAAGGACGCCATGTCCGAGCCAGTTATCATACTTCAGGGACAGTCATAATCTGCTACCCGCAAGATTGCTACACTCTATATACATATGTGTGTGTGTGTGTGTGTGTGCTGTCGGCCTAGCGATGCTGCTTCAGGGTGAAAGTTTCAACACGTTGCGCTGACTTCTCTTGACGATTGGCCTCTGTCGATCTTGGTAAATTCTCACGGTGAACTTGCATCGCGATCCATGTAAAACGCGTCGAATAAATGTCGAGCTTAATACGAGCATCGAATGTTATCTCCATTACGTTTACCGTAAAATAAATTTATACCGAAATATAATCAAATATCGTAATGCGTCGTAGAGATACCACAGTCATACGCGTACGCATGTACGTCCGTTCTTGATAGCGCGAGATCTGAAACTGAAGACGTTAGAAAATAAACACGAAAAGGTCGTACGGAGTGTACATAGATAGGTACACGCGCGACGTAAATAAGTACCGTCGAATGTTTTCCTCCGTCAATGGCAATACCCCACATGCTCTATCAGAATCGTATATGTAGACCTAACGACCTACATACATAGGACAAATAACAAACGATTATTTATTTTACACGATCGATCATTTTTTCGCAACATCACTTTACGTCTCAATACAATTTTATCGATAATTACTCTATAATAAAAATAAAGTTTAATCGTAATATACGCCTTAACGATGTAATGTCAGTATGTAGAAACAGAGTGTACTTAATATTTAAGTTATCGCTTAAACATTACAAAGCTAATAACTCTCAGTCGTTTAATATTAAATAATTTTATTTTATTCGTAGGCCATATCGAAGAAGAAAGGGTTTGTGCGACTTCGATAGTTATCGATAGCATTCCAAAGAGTAAACATCGAAATTCATTCGCTCGTACTAATCATACTTTCATATATAAATAGGTCAAACATAGTGAAATTCTAAAATAATTTCTTTGAGAAACGCATTCAGTCTAATATCTTTATTATTCTTATTATTTTTCATTTATTCCTGTTTATTCTGATTTACGCTTTTCAAGTTACATACTATATTTTCTATTCTACTTATTTTCACCGTCGTATTCGCGTATTTCAGAATTCAAAATATACGTCAACGTTTCTCCTTCTATCGTTGTGTGCTGTTATTTCGTATACGTTATATTTCATTTCTTACGTATTTCACCGCAAGTAACATCGAGCTAATGGTTGCTTAAATACGCTTCATCTATTTGTATGAGTTTAATTAGAGACAAAAAATATAAAATTTGTACAATTAACAAATACTTATCAATTGATCCATCTTTCGAGAAGTATAATCTATAAATCTAATTTGTTGACGTATAATCTGAAATATCATTTTTACTACGATATAAACCTTTTTCTCGCATACCGACTCGATTGTTAGATCATTGAGGGATATAATTGACGCAAGATTATACAACAGCGATACAATATGCGCATAGTGGGGTGAGAGGTTTCCCCTGTCGCGTTTCTAGTTTGTACTCTGACCGTACCTGTCCTAAAAGTTTGCATTTATTCTTTCTTCATGCGAGAATCGATCGTGAGCTATCGTAATGATACGAGTCGTCTGTTAAAATTAAATCATACCATCGTCTTTCTCAAAATATCTTGAATAATCTGACATCGGTCGTCCTTTTATCGACTATCGTATATATATAATTATTGTAGCAAGAAATAACTTCCTTAGATCGATCGTATCCCGATGAAAACTAAAGCTCGTAAGTACTCAACGTTTCTCTTTCGATTCGAACCGAAGAGATATTTATTTGATATATTGTACTTTCGAAAAGGATTCCTCAAATAAACGTACATCTTTCATCGTGAATTCCATTGATATCCGAACGTTATCACGTAACCAGGATAGAAACGATACGTAGGTAATATCGTATCGAATCTAAGAAGAAATGTCCTCCATTACAACAACAACAGAATTATAGAATATGAAAAATCATTCTTTTCCATTTGCATCGTATAAAAGTGTAACGTAACGTATCGGCAAAACTCGAATACGGTATCTATTTATATACCACGTTAAAAAGTATATTTATTCTTATCGGGAAAAAATATTCAAACTGAAAATGAAAAGTTCGCAACGGTACCGAAAGAAATACGAGAAGTAACGTAGGAAATCACGTTGTACGAGAAACAGCACGTTCTGAAAATTGCAAAATAAATGAGCGGAATCGTCGGAATTTTTGTCGATCATCGGACGGACAAGGAAGTACACCGAAACTATATTATCGATCGGAATGTTTATGCAGCGTACTTACATTATCCATACGTAATCCACGTCAACTAAATTAACGCGTACTCCAACATTAGGGAGTTCGACCGATAGATCGTGATATAGATCGAGGGCAAAGGTACGAAAGGACGAAACGTTATCGGTCCGTTATACCGGAGGATGGGCGGCCGGGCGTCTCGAGTCTTGCCATTTGGCACGTTGGCCAGATGTCCTGGGTTGGTAGAATAACTTCGGTTATCCTACGGTGCCGTAGGTCGAGAAGAGCTTGCGAAGAGGAGAACCGGAGGAAGGAGGAGAGCGTAAGAGGAGGGACAGCGAGTTGCATTTGGTAGGCAAATGCTCGGAAACTCTGCCGTCAAATATTGAGACACGTACGCGCTGCTACCTGCGTGCACGCTCGACGTTGAATGTTACGCGCGGAATCTCCGCCAGTGCAAGCTATTTATGTAAACGACAGTTCCCAGGAGCGTTACCGCCGCGCGTTTGCTTATATTTCCGGCATTTTGTGAACATTACCGTGGTATTCAGGTGACATATTCCTTCTTCTCCCTTCTCTTCGGCTTTCGTATTTTCCCGTGACTGAACGACCTTCCACCTCCACCTCCGCACCATCCCTTTCGAATAGCGAACCTACGTCTCACCGCACTATTTCCCCTCTTTCCTTCCGTCTAGCGCCCGTCACAGCCCGTCGACGCGAAACGTTACGTTCTCAAAGTCTTTTCATTTACCTTTTACTCTTACCCTCGTTCCTCCTTTCAACCACGTGTATCGGTTCGTTTTCTCTTCTATCGCTTTGCTCGCGATATACTCGATATGCTCGATCGATCTTTCCATCGGAATCCTTCGGGAGGCTCCTACTACTCTTTTGGAAATTCGTCTAGCTCGTTGGATAAGGTATTTGTCATCGCTTTCAATCATCTTTATCTCAATTGAGTGGAACACGGGAGAGCGCCATAATGCGTGTGTGTGTGTGTGTGAGAGAGAGAGAGACAAAGGTTTAATAAATTTATAATCAACGGTTCGAAGCACGACATATACCTCGTACACGCGATAACACCGTACATTTACATATTGAGCCGCACAATTGCACGCGTGCCGTGACGCACATAACTATGAAAGTACATAAATATCCCGAACGAGGCAAGCTCATAAAGCATCGTCGAGTGGTCCTACATGAAAAACGTCTCTCTTTATTCCATACGCTTCGAGTCGCTCTCTCGCACCGACGATAGCAATGAGACACGTCATTTGCAATGCTATTACTTCGGTCTTCGGTATAACAATGGGTAATTTGAATGTATTAATTCCACGTTGACACGGTAACGCTCATTGTTCGGTTTAGACACCGAATAAAGGGAGAAGGAAGGCAGCGTATATATACCTATCTTGGGTGGACGGGTGGTATATAGCGAGAGAGGGACAGAGAGGACCTACTCCGAAGTAACCACGAATATATTCCTGACGAGACCGAATATAAACGCAGCGAGTGTGCCGGCCAGTAAATGCATGTATATTGCTTCATGAATGCACTCGGCGATGAGCTTGCAGTTAGCCTTGGTGGCATCGTTATTAGCACGGACCATAGCTCGCGCGTTCTCTCACGAGCGCCAGAATCCATCCTGACAAATAACTTCCGTCCTTCCCTTGGATATCTATCTCTTATAATTTCCGTATCGCGATCAATTTCTAATTTCCAATTTTGCGGCGTTTCGAAAACTTGAAAAAAGAAGGAAAATAGTAAGGAGGAATCTTTTCTGACCTCGTGTACCTCGAAGCGAATCGGCGAAATACTCGATTAAATTCACGATGCCGTTATCCCATAGTATTTGCTTTGTACGAAATCTTAATAATGATCATTCGTGCGAACGTGTGTACGTGCACGGCGGTTTACCGTCTTATATCTCCGGAGTCGTTTCGTTAAAGGGATCCAAGACCCTTATACCCTCGTCTAATAACGTTCCAGCCCGAGGCAAGGATAGCCGGGTAAAAGACAACCGAAGAGACTGTGTAATCACCGGATCGACGGTGTGTTGGAGGAAGACGCGCGGAAAATGTGCGCGTTGAATTCGTGTAATTTCGTGGCGATCGATCGATTGAAGCCTGCGCGACGGGGACAGATCTTTCCGCGAATCTCTATCGAGATCGTTTTATAAGCTCGACGTCGGATGGGAGCTTCCTTATAATTAAGAAGCCGATTAGATTCCACATAGAGAAATAAAGCACGCCGTATGAATTCCTTATCGAGTTATCGGCTCGATGCATCGGTCCAAAATTTATTTCCCTTCTAATAGCGCATAATGCGAGATTCGATTTTTGTGAGCTTAAAGTCGAAGACCTTTTTACAAAACGAACCGAGTATTATTAAAAGTCCGTGGCCCCTTCGAACGAAAGAATAAGTAAGAGACTTTGGATAAAGAGCAGCAGCGTCGGAGGGGATGATCTCGAACGGATGAAATCAGTACCGGTACTTACTCGACGGAGAGAAAAGAAAAAGAAAAGAGTTTCGGAATTACGTCCCGAGAAATAATATTCTTTATCGCATTCTACCGCGATCCGATCATTGTCAGTCGATACATGGAAAGAGCTTTACTCTCGATCCCCTTTCAATCTCCTGATGGGACAATTTCCTTCGAAACGGCGAGTGATCAGCCAATATCTATTTCTCTACCTTTTTCAGAAGAGCGTCTCCTGGACCTATTTCTATTAGCCATTTATGGTCGATGAGTTGCTTTATGTAGTTACAATGATCTCTTCGGCCATTGGGATTCCCTTTCGATATCAGGGAGTCGGAGTAAATCGTTCGAGCTAGTTGTTATCTCGAAACTGTATTAGAGCAATTCGATCGGCTGATAAGTCCCGACAGACTCTGGTCTAAAGAGAGAAAGAGAAAATAAGATTTCGTTAAACGAGCTCGAGGAAAGACGAATCTTCGAATAGTCGAAAATCCGACGATATCGACGATATTGCTAGTAGCGACTAGTTTTCTATTTATATTTTAATTAATGACGATTCGAACGGCGCGACGTACCTACCGGCACACGTTATATTCGCAGAGATACATACCGTATGTATATTACCCGAAACGAAAACCTTAACGCACAAACGCGCTTTTTCCTGCAAATATTATTTCGAATTACTCGGCAAACACGCTTTGTTCAATTTTATACTGCTCTCGGTATTTAAAATTCAGCAAATAATATTCGCCCCTACGAGGAGACGAAGGTGGTGCTGTTGGTAGCGATGATGGTGGTGGAAAATGAGGTGGGTGGAGGAGATTCGATTATAATATTCCAGAACACGTAATACAGCCCGATCTCGAAGTCACGTTCGGCCAGTGAAATTATCCCCCATTGCAATTTGCATCAACAACATACGTACGCATTATAATGCGCGATACGATGTCGCGGTCAGGATCTTTTCCAAAGGGTAACGTGAGACGAGCTCGTTATTTTTACACCGCGAATTTGCGGGGAAACTTCATTGCGACAAAGCTGCGTACGACGTGGGAAACGAGGCAGATGTAATTCCTTCTCTGTTTGCCTCCCTCGGAGGAGCAAGACGCAGACCACCCAACTACATTCTCTCATTCTTGCTTTCTTCTCCCTCTCTCTCTCCCTCTCTCTCTCTCTCTCTCTCTCTCTCTCTCTTTCTCTATCTCTATCCATCTATCCATCTATCTCTATCTCCCCCGCTACTTTCGCATGACGTTCGTAAAACCTGTTATTTAATAATAACAATGATGTAGAATCACGGCTTTGCATCATTCGAGCTTGCATGCAGTGAGTACGGGAAAGGCAACCGAGTTTGTGTAGGATAATTGCAGCGCGGAACATCGATTATCTTAATTGAAAAGAGCTAAGCATATTTAAAAAGAAGTTGAAAACAGGGAACGTTAATTAATTAAATACTTTAATGTTCCAAGTTTTATCCACGATGTCTAGACATGAAATATGAAATAAAGTCTCCTAACCATAAATCGTCTCGATTAAAAGAATATTTTTTCTGATTTAGAAAAGCTATTCTCTAAAAACGAAACAGTTTTCGAGCGCGTTAGAATCGATTTGTCAGTCGAACACATATCGAGTCACGAGACTAAGACATCCCAGCGGAATTAAAACTTGCGAGAGTTTCTTGCCGTCGAGAAGGAAGAAGCGATAAACAAAAGATTAAACGTAATCCAGCAGCGTCTTGAACTTCCTTTCTTGCGGATTAAAGCGGATATATCGGCAAGTATTCGATAAAACTTTCTAGGAAACTCGATAGTTCTCTCCATCTCCTCCCCCCCCTCCCCAACTCTCTCTCTCTCTCTCTCTCTCTCTCTCTCTCTCTCTCTCTCTATCGAGGAGTTCAGATAATATCGACTTTTCGTAAAATGACGCGAATTTTAACAAGATTTTCATCTAAGTGGCGAGCTACAATGTTACGGATGCATTAGAGCTCATGCATATAGATACACGCTGCGATCCCGTATCGATTGCTAATTATACGAGAGTTAAATCCATAAGGAGCAGCGACATTAATTTATACCTAACACTACCTTCTATCCCAACGTTTGCCGATCCAGTTATTATCTTAAGCAACTCCACTGGGTCCCATAGACACTCTGTTCTTTATTCGAACCGCATCGATCAGCTACCTTAACGTTTCGTATCCCTTGAATTTGCGTTCGTTGTTGCTCTCTCTCTCTCTCTCTCTCTCTCTCCCCCCTTTCGAAACACACAGAATAACTTGGATAAATGGAAGGAAGAATTAAAAAAAGAAAGATGATGAGATAAATTGGGGATGGCTTTTGAATTCGCTACTCGGTCACTCGAATCTCCAGCTTTTACCCGTTATTTTCAATTGCTGTTATTGCTTTCAGGAGTAGACGAACGAATGTTTCGGAAAACGTTATAGTAGGTTTTCGTACTATACGCCGACCATCTCCCATTAATGGCGACGACGACGAAAACGAGAAGGCTGGAATATTTTTAATTGGACTGCAAGCTCGAGCGAGTCCAGGGGAGGGACCTTTGCTACGAATTTTGCTGGAAAACCTACGTATGGAATTCGCACAGAAGGCGATACACGCTTTAGTTCTGTAGCTACAGCGGCACCATCATCGCTATTACAACCACCACTATTAATACCATTCCCATCAGAGGGAAACCCGAGCTATTCCGTGCTTTTTGACTCGTTCTTCTTTCCTTCTTTTTCTCCTTTTCATTTTTTTCTCTTCCTTTCTCCTTTTCGTTTCTTTTTTGTTTTTCTTTTCTTTTTCCTTTTTTTTTTTATCTCATGAGAGGAACAACGAGAGCGAGGAATCTTGCAGAGTATATCGCTTGGCCGGGCATAAAATTCTCGGGGATGTGCCTTCCGTACCACTACGTACATATCTTCTACAGAGTGTGTATCTCTTTGTACATACATAGCTTGTTATGGTGAATGCGTAGTACGTCGTGTCGTATGGCCGGTACGCTATGCTCCGGTACGATGTCCTATAACCGCGAAAGAATGGGGCGTTCCGTTCGACGAGCGCGCTCGTAAAATACGTTCAAAGATGCTGGTAGTCTTGCGTGGATGCGCAACTTTGAGAATATATATAACGTACACATTTCAGATTCGAGATTTGGTATCGTACGTAGTGTGTATGTACCGTAGATCGGTAGGTAGGTACGGGTATGAAGATGAAGGACACGATAGATTCCGTTTTAAACGCCGCTTTGATCTCCGCGATGTTCCATGAACAAAAGACCCATTCTGTTTTATGCTAAAATAGAATATATGTATAGCGTGGGCGCTACGAATGGTTTTTTTATGTTTCCCGTAAATGCCAAATTTCTCTGTCGTCATGGATCGTTCGATCCTTCCGCAGCCTACGCAAGGTACTTAGAAACGATTTGTTTTTTTCTTTCAAAAGATAGAAACGAAGCAAAGTAAACAAAAATTGTCTTTTCCTGTATCGTTTTTGACTTGTGTCAAAACGTGTCACGGTTATCTCGAAAATAAAAACTACTTTTCTCTCTTCGCTAACGTCGGCTCATTTTTGTCGAGACAAAATGCTAACGGAACCCGGTTTACATTTAAATTAACGTTTTTAAAGACTAGATAGTAGAAATCGAAATTTACTTTTTTATCGAACAATTAATTTACTAGCAAATTATTTTAATTTTCAAACATTTCGGTCTTTCTTTCTAATTACTCGAAACGAAACTCGAACGTAATTCGAACTCCCAAGTACGAAAAGCAATAATTTATACCGTAAGCGATCTCGTTTCATCTACCTAGTTTACTAAAAGCTGCACGTCCAAGGTCTTCTATTATAGTAATTAAACATCGTACTTTCGACTTTGATGATATTAGCAAATGTTACTATATGGTAGCCAAGGCAAGGCAAGGCAAGGCAAAAGCTTTTAGCGACACAAGATTTGGGAATCTCTGCTTGACCAAAGCACTCTGCGGTTCAATGGTTAATTGTCTCTAACGCTGTCCCTAACCATTCGTCCTATTTCCCACTGAAAATATGATACAGTGCCAATTGAACTCGCAATCAAATTATCGAACGATGCGTTCGAAATACTACAAGTTTCTTCTTGCCTTTCGTACCTGTGTAACGTTAAATAGATTTTTATCCTACACCCTCAAGGAATAATAAAAAATGGGTATGAGACATTTTAAATCGAATGGATGCCAGGGATATTACGAATAGTTTCAATAAATGCCTGCCTGTGCGTCTCGTTTAAGAAGTCGTCTAAACTAGTGCGGTATTTACAATGAAACGCGTATAATAACGTAAACGCGTTGGAACGATATATATATATACATATATATATAAGTCGCGAAAGTGCCACCGGTTTATTATCCTTTAAGGCACACGCACATTCGTGCAGAGGACGGGCGCGATAACGTGCGCATGGAATTTCCTGAAAGGTTCTCCCTTCCCCCCTCCCCCACTTTCCATACGTGCACGCTCTCTCTTCATCCTTCTCTGCTTCTCATTCCGTGCCGACGGTACTCGTTCCAGCAAATTGAATGCCAGTACGGGCGTATTCACGCACGCGAAAGAGCCAGGTAACGTTCTATTTGTTTTCTTTGCGTTAAAAAGAAAAAAGAAGAAAGAAAGGAAACAGAGAAAGGAACAAAAAAGTGTGTGAGAGAGAGAGAGAGGGAGAGGGATATACGCCAGCGCGTATCTATTGAGACTTCGATCAATGCAAAAAGTGAGCCGTGCCTCGACTCGGTTTCATTAAAGCTTCATTAACTAAAACGATCGCGGCGCATCACTGGCCGTTCTCTTTTCGAGTTTGGCCTTCGAATCCTAGCGATTTTTCATGCACGATTGAAACGTTACCTTCGCTGACTCCAAGAACGCGTCCATGCTTTGAAACGTGAGATAAGAACGATCGCATTGACAAGCATCGTTTTCCTCATGTGATCTCGATACTTGGGCATTTGCAAACTTTCAAAAGCACTCGTTGTTTTCAGTGGACAGACGTATACGTAGCCGTCTACGCGTTTCACTTGGATGCTGCTTTTTCATTAGTAGATGTATGTCTTTTAAGAGCCACGTTGAATTTTATAATTATCGAGATCGCTAGCCATTTCAAGATCTCTTTGCTTTTCATGTCTGTGTCCGTATGAAATTCAATGACATCTTTACATCTTTGTACGAATAGTAGGTCAGTTTTTCAGAAGGTCGAAACCTAACTCTCGTATCTCGCGATGTCGTTCGCGCATAGCTAATCCGTGGAAATTCCTCGGATGTAAAATTATGCAATAAGTGGTACGAAATGGAGCCGCGTTGAGGCGAGTCCGGCTCGCGACTGTGGCTGGAGAACAACATATTGCCTGTGTTGGACACGACGCGACCGCGTCCCTTTGTCCTGCGGTACGTCCGAGGTTTCACACAGCAATTGAATAAATATTCATTAGTGTAATTAGCATGCACGTATGGAGCACTAACCACCGCACTGCCGCTACGTCTTTAATCGCGTCGCTGTGTTTCTCTCTCTCTCTCTCCCTCTCCCTCTCCCTCTCCCTCTCCCGTTGCGTCATACTTCTTTCTTCTACCCATTTTTGAATGCCTGTCCCGGATACGAATCGTTATAACAATACGGCATTAATTCGAAGCTCACGTGTACGGTGTCGGGCTTGAGAACGTATCGTCGACTGGAGTTAAGCGTAAAATCTAAAATATGTAAAAGCGAGAAAATTTTCCTAGAATTCGTGTTATATTTGAGGCATGTACCTATATATAATAGGTTCTATTTCTATAAGTAATATCGAAATAAGCACGATAATGACCTGTAGTTGAGAGTAATATCAAAAATTCATCTTGTCAAATATATTCATACTTTTCACTCTTTAGTCAAACGCTGTCTGATATAATCCTTGACATTTGTACGCGCGCGTACAAGATTATATGTAATATAATTACTTATTAAAATAATTAGAAAATTTTCTTTCCGCGTGCTTTACTTTCGAACGTCGCTAAAAGAAATACTCTAGTGGGACAGGATTTAACAACTTTTTTTTTAACCACGAGACTCTAACGTCGTACATTTTCATGTTGGTCACGTTAATTGTGTAAACTCATCATACGCTCAAGCAGAACATCAATCATAAGTCCGATAACTTCTGTGCTTTTTGAACGTGAAACGTGAGAGAGCGAGGAAATGAGAAAAGCGGGGAGGTCGATAAGAGGCGAAGCGAGTGAGTGAGAGAGAGAGAGAGAAAGGGAAAGAGAAAGAAAGATGTTCCGACAGCGAAGAATTTCATAACCTCTTAATTGCACATACCACGAAAGCACCACTCATTTACATTTATATATCGCATTCCAATAGCATAGCGAGACGGAATAGTTTACTCCTTTTTTTTTTTTTTCTTATCAAACCTGTCTAAAAAACATAGGCATGCACGCGTATGCACACGTATAGAGACAAATTTTCATAGCTTTCGCGGAAAGATGGATTTTGTTCTTTTGTTTCTTCGTCGTCGAGAATGATCTGTCACGATTAAACGCTCGAATGTAAATGTCAACTATGCTGGGAACGGCGTTAAGGGACAAAAAGATATTTAGTTACCCTATTTGCCGGCGTTACACCACCACCGTTCGCGGTATAGATAAACTATATCTATATAACATAGGCAGCAGTCGATTTTTACGAAACGACTATGTACGAGCAGAGTCGACTTACGAGAAAAGGTTAATGACTCTTGCTGACATTTTTGTCGAGCGGAGAACTCAAAAGTTTAACGTTTATAATTCGAAATATAATGCTGCAGAAGCGCTAACGTAAAAAGCAAGCTTTCTGATCTGTAAAACGTTTTCATCCGCACCGCTCGTTCCACGTATTCGTTCTCCCAATAGTTCTTTTGTAAAATGAAACTTTATCAACGGTAGCCGAATCAATGATATTTCTTTGGGATTATACGGACGAGAGATTTCTCGGGTGATTCGAGGTAAACATTTGTCTGGCTTTCGTATACCGTTAAAATCCATTAGCGATTAAGAAAAGTGCTACGAGACGGAATATTTGACAGATCGGTAAAGTTAATTCTACGCGTAGTATCTTCGAACGTGTAAATAGTTTGATCGACTATGCCTCCAACGAATAAACGAAAGCTCCAACGATTCTACTACGGTCTCTACGGTCTCCTCTATAGCCATCGCACGCTCGCTCGCTCGCTCGCTCTCCGGGTGCGCGTCTTTCCATTTACGAAGGCAAATACGTGCCTATGGCTTGCTGCAAACATGCATTTATGCATCTTTTCTTTAGCCGAGTTCGTACATATGTAAGTACCTGTGCTTTTACTTGCAGACTCACGATCGATCTAAAATAAAGCTTATCTCAAGGCCAGTAGGTAATATCGGTTTAACGTATGCTCGGATGCATCAGACCGATTCAGATTTTCTCGTCTTCCGTAAATTTAAGGTACAAGATTATACGTAACGTACGTTACAGACGAGGATACGTCTAGTCACTACTTTTCAACGAAATGAGGTCCGAGAATTCCTAGCTCGCTCGCTTGCGAGTATTTCGACGGTTCGATTACGACGTCCTAATGCGACAAAAATAATGAATTATCCGCGATAACGAAGCTACGTAAGAAGAAGATAGGGATGAAAAGAAGAAGCTCTCCAAGTTAAATAAGGATTAAATAAAGATATTCGCTGGTGAAAAAGGCAAAGAAAAAGAAGAAGCGGAAGAAGAAGAAGAAGAAGAAGAAGAAGAAGAAGAAGAAGAAGAAAGAGTCCTCTTGAGGTAAATTAAAAAGCCGCGCGGCTCATCTTTTCATTAAATATGCTAACAAAGTTCCCCTCCGTCTGGCTTATATGATAAAACATCCTTTAATCGTAGAGACTAAGAGTTTAAAAATATGACGATTCTAATTATTAATGGCCAGTCGGAATACGCGCTAACAAAGGATATCTTTGCTGGGATTTATTTCTTTGTAAAATACAAGCAACTCGTTAATGGATCAAAGCTTTTCGTAAAAATAACAATAAAATAAAACAAAGACTACGTTGCTCTAGGCAGTCGCGCGTGCGAGTAAAGAGCATCGAGTAGTCGACTATTGACCTGCTGACCTGTGGGGGTACATGTTTTTACGATTTTATCGATTCGACTCCCATTCGAAATATTTTCTAGCGATTGCACTTTAAAGAGTTTGGATAACTAACGGACGGGGTTGGTAGATGCAACGTTCGAATATAACGTAACTTTAACGGTAACAGTGAGACCCGAACGTTCGAAGCTCCATGAATAATAAACAAATTTCAACGAGAAGGCGTTATACGAAACGAGATTAACGTATCATTAAATGAGGTGGATTTCGATTTAGGTACGAAATCAATCCTAAATTCCATTCAACGCTCTCGTATCGGAGTTTCTATGTAACGACAGCTAGATCTATTTTTAATTCGACGACGAGAGCAAGTGAGGGAGAGAGAGAGAGAGAGAGAGAGAGAGAGAGAGAGAGAGGGAGAGAGAGGCAAAGGAAAAGGAGAGCTTCGCATCCACCATCTTTCGTTCCCTATTCTCATTTTACCTCGCAAAAGGGATATGTGCAATAACGCCGGCGTGTAAAAAGTACCCGTACTGCTTTCAAAGAGAAACGTCGCGAAAATCTTCACAAGGTAAAGGAAAGTAAAGAGGAGAAATGGCGATGATAATGGGTTAAGCGTAACGTTGTATTAAAATTGTGTAATGCAATAAAAACGGAGGAAAAGACGAAGGAAGAGAAATAAATATAGGATAACTGTCTGACGATAAATGTACAATGTACAATGGAAATGTGACTTTAAGAACACGTACGATGCACAGGTGCGTCGCCGGTAAGCTGTGTTCCAGTCTTCATGTTGAATTCGTGCATCGCATCGTACCGTTTCGAACGAGATACACGTACGAAAACTCCGCCGAGCGAACCCACCACTGTAAACACGCGGTAAAAGTCCATCCATATTGGTTCAAATGGCGCATAACGTGCGATCCCTTTTTTCGTGCAATTAAAAGCTCGTCTCTCGTACTCCGCTCCGTACCGAATACCGAAGGATTACCAAAAGGCTACGTTTAGAGCCTGAAAACGTGGAGCTATTTCTCGACATTTTCTCTTCTACCATGGTAAAGAATTTCTATTGAAGCGTCGTGCGACATCGAAAGTATCTCTTTCGTTATTCTCGCGTATATCCATTCTCGATACGTGCCAATATCGTTACCATGGCCCCGAATACCAAAGAGACGTATCAATTTTTCCGAGAAATTGATAACCATCCTGGTACAGTCGGTTGCGTCTACTATAAAGAGTAAAAGTACATTTGGCATGGATGTTCTCTTTGAGAAAGTATTGCGTAGCTACGTGCGAAGTGCCTCGCGAGGCCAAACTCGACATTCTTTACGAAGGCATTTGATATGCGGAACGTCAAGTCTGCCTCTGGGTTCGTACAATCCTTCCTTGCTTTACTTCGTCGACTAGTGGGAGTCGCGTAATGGGAGGTAGAAAAGAATCCCTTGAAAGGATAGAAAAATAAGAGAGAGAAGGCCCATGACGATAACTACAGAAACAGAAACAACAACGACAACCTCGAGGTAAAGCAGATTCGCGAGGACAGGAGAGGAAAAGAAACGAGAAAAAGAAAGTAATGCTATTGCTGCTTTATTGCAGGCAGCTTGTTTAAAAACTTGGGAAGCAGCGCGAAAGGGATGTAACCGAGACAGCTACGGACTCGCTGGAGAGAATAATAGAAAAGTTAGGCGCTAGCGCGCATCACTGCTCTCATCCCCCTCACCCCTCCCCCCTCCCCCCCCCTCTCTCTTTTTTATCTTTAAAAGTATGCTCGTCCATGTATGTACGTATATGTACGAGATTGCTCAATAGAGGAGAAGAGAAAGTTCCTTTCTTGTCTAACTTTGTCTATGAATAATTTCTAGTTAGTTTACTATGTACAACGTACCCGAGTGTTTCTCAATCGAATTCATCTATCAGGAATTCTCAAATCTTTGTAATCGTGAAACGAACGCTAAATGCACGCGTAAAACGAGCCTTGACTTTCGTGAAAAATTAATTTTCTCGAATTATTGTCATTCCACTTTTACGCGTACCTGTGCATGTGGCGAGAGGAAACGTCGTGTATAGGGAACCCGCCTGCTCGTATCTACATAATTCATCCCTCAACCGCTCTACGATACACTTCCGCTGAAATAGCGAGAGTAAGGGTGGGGGAGGTAGAGAGAGAGAGAGAGAGAGAGATACTCTCCGCGGCAATTAGGCCGCTTTTCAGTCGCTTGCAACCAACCGACGTACACACGTACTACGATTTCTGCTTCCAAGCATGAAACTTGAGCGAAACAATGACTGGAAAAATACCCTCGAAAGACAAATTACGTTCGTATGCTAATCTCGGTACGAGATTCGCATTATTATTTCGAATTCACTTTGTTGATCCCGACGACGTTAACTTTTTCCCCGTACATTGCCTTAATAATATCAATGAATGCGACTAGGTATAAAGTTTGTAAGAAAATGTGACAAAAAATGTCGAATGTTTTATTAATCATCGAGGACCTCTGCTCGCTTCGAAATATTCTTTGATTCGATCGATTTTTGATTTTTCGTTGAAAACGGTAAAGGACGCGCGTACATATGCAAACCGCAGTTAATCGTCGATGCTCGATCGACGAGATACTCGATCGTCGAGTTCCTAACTATTCATACTGTGTATAGGGCATGAATATTGCGTGACTCGATCGTACGTAAGCGGTTCAACATCAGTCTCCCAATTTCCTCCGAGTGATTACCTTAATACGTTGCAATATTTCCGTTCGGATAAACCAACGTGATCGGTGGTGCTTATATATAGATGGATAGATAGATAGATAGACAGAGAGAAGGAAGGGCGGCTATGTCGATGCATCCGTCTTCTCGCCGGAATATTAAGAGCCTCTGCATGAATACTTTGATCTAACGAGGATGCCCGAGTATTGATCGTGCTCAACCGTGACGCAATCCGTGAAGTTTATGTCAAGTGGGGTGATAGTAGAGGGTGATAGATTTCGTTGCCGTTTCATACGAAACATTAACTCTTGAAACGCAGATTTATTTTATCGTTCTTGCTCAGAGAAGCCTGAATTGATTTATCGTACGCGTTACGTTTGTCTTTTGAAATAAAATTCCGCGTGCGTTGTTAATATTTTAACCCCACCATATTCTCCGCGTACTTTTTGTCTATTTCTGCTCTCGTTATTCGTAGGACTGGACAACGATTAAACGTTCACCGTATAACAGCGATTTTACAACGCGATTGTTCATGCAAATAGAGATGATCGCAATGTTTTTCATTAATCCAAATTCAATAAAAGCCACCGAAGTGTGTTTCCTAACGTCCGACTACTTTGTAAGATGAACGAGCACTGACTCGACAAATTTGTTTATCAAAGGAAAGCAAAAGAAATAGTCCTCTCGTGCGTGCTTAACCGCTATGTAAACAAATACAATAGCGACGAGCACTTTCACGTTCTAGCGTTCCGACCTTTCGAACGACGAATCTTTCGATTCTATTTACGTACATAATGTGATCGTTTATTTTCTTCTCTTTTATGCGAATATATCGGTTATATTTATCTACGCATATACGTGCACCGAGTCGAAGTTATAAATGTATCTAGCCGTATGCGTTGCGTGTGTATAGTGGCGATAACGCGTGTGCGAAAAAGTAGGGCTTCCTAACGAAAGAATGAAGTGGAAAAAGGGGTAGGGTAGTAGATCGAGCGTTAGTATCGGGATTCTTCCAAGGAACGAAAGGCGGAAGTGCTCCGCGCGTCGTCGTGTCTTATCGCAAAGGTTTGCCAGGCCACGACACGCACGATAATTCGTACGTGTGTCGCTCGATAATTTCCGGGTTAGCCGCTAAAAGAAATACGATTCCATCTCTGTGGACTCTGTATCTACATATATCTACGTATGTCGTGTACGTATATACAAGACGGTATTAATAATGTTTCAGTCATCGAATCGATAAAGTTTTTTCTCATAAAATCTCTAACAAATGATTAAAGTATTTCATCGAAAATTTTCTTCTATTCCCCGTGATACGTCGGAGATTGATATAAATCGTCGTCATTCACCGTGCTCGACAAAATATTGGTTTCGTTTCATTTAAAAGATAAACGAGAGAGGATAAACCGGCGCTGTTGGAAAATAGGTAAATGCCTGGAGAAAGGGTCAAACCAACCGGTCGTATCGACATAAATTATTTCAGCTTTACGCAAACAAGCTAAAAGGTTCGGGCAATACGGCCGAACGTTACAGATCGCCGTTGGTAAGTGCCTCCCGAAAGCTTACCTAACGTACAAATATTTAAGTATCATTGCCCTCTTTTAATCTCTTCGCGAAAGAAACGTTAGGAGTCATGGTCTTGAAACCATTTTGCTCGAGTTGATAAACGATTAACGAGAACGTTGTTATTCGTTTCGTTAGAAATTTTTATTCGTTTCGTTTTTATCAGGTCGGCGGAGTAAAGTACGCGTGTGTACGCTTTGATATCTCGGTTGCGTGGGACTAATTGTGGGAACATTTTTTCGATCTCTTTACCATCGTTTTTTTTCGGTCTCTCTTTTATCGTTATTCTTTCTAGCAGAACACGTGACATATCCTTTCTTTTTACTCACTTCGTTCTTATTTCTTTTTCTTCGTTCTATCCTTTAACGCTGGCGGACCGTCAAACTTGTGTAAGTTAATTCAACGTCGTAAATTAATTGTTGCCTTCAATTAACTCTTCGCTCCCGCTTGTCCTCGTAGCGAAAGGCAGTCGGTCCCTTGGTGAGTACTTAAGTAAACACCATAATTATTTAAGGTCCTCGCGAGTCTGCTCTCTCTCTCTCTCTCTCTCTCTCTCCCTCTCTTTCGTCTTCTCCTCTCCCTTATACTTTTCTCACTACTTCGGAGAAAGTAGATGAGAGGACCTGGACAGAAAAGAGGGCATTGTTACGTTAATCGCTATGTCAAGGTTTATTCGCGACTGCCAACGACAGAGATCGTAGTCTGCTATTGTACGTTGTCGCAAAAGCGGATTACGTTTCCCGTTCCTGACGACGCTGCTTCTCGCCGAAGCATCGCCTTTAAAGAAGGTAACGAGTCTTATTGTGTTGAAATTTAAACATAATTTTGGCGGTATCGTTCAAAGAAACGATTACGTAAATTGTAATTGACGATTAATCTTTAGTTCTTTCTATTCCATTCTCAAAATATGATTCCATTAGATGTAACAAATATCGTATAATCTAAACGAAACATTGTCGTGCGTCCTTTATGTATATTGATAAATAATATCCTATCTAAAAGTTCGGTAAAAGAAAATAAAGAATAAACGATAGATAAGCCTCGACGAGTATTTATACTTGACCTACTTCGATGAATGGACGATGAAAAATTTAATCTGAAAGAGCCTATCCATCGTGGACGATGACCGAACGAAAGGAAGCGAGGGGATAGGCAGAATGAAAGATCGGTCATGATCGTACGAGTATATCAATGAGCCGAGAAAAGGGCTGATTATCGACGAAGAAGGAGAAGAAGAAGAAGAAGAAGAAGAAGAAGAAGAAGAGGAAGGAGAAGGGTGGAAGAAGGAAAAGCAGAAACGGCCAAACTCTCTTTTCGTCCGAGGACGATGTTAAGCAAGTCACGCACGCGCAATCTCCATACATCACCGTCCGAGCGTGTAAACTTTCCAACTCCCCTTTCGCATATCCGCCTACTACAGGAAAAGCCCTTTTTCCTCTCTTTCACGGTGAAATTTTCTTTCTTTTTACTTGTCCACGTTCAAGGTACTAACGTCGGTAGTTCTCTTCCAACCCTTTTCCCATCAGTTCGAATCGATCTTGCGAATACATCTCTTTCTTTCTTGAACGCATTGGCGCAGGGCCACAAATAATTGAAGCTCAATTGGAGCGAGTTTCGAAGGGCTCGGACCTATCGGACGCATCCTCATGCTCTCTCTCTCTCTCTCTCTCTCTCTCTCTCTCTCTTTTGTTCGGATCTCTCCTTTGTACCAACCGATCCTTGGACGATTCTCTTTCATTCGCTCCTTCTGTCTCCTCTATTTCTATTTTTCATTCTATTTTTTCTCTTTGTCACTTTCCGAGATCCGGATATACGGCCCGTTCCATTCTCCGGCGTTGGTGTTCTTTACCATTCTGCTTCTCCACCTCCTCTTCGGGTCCATCCCTGGAAACCTTTCCTGGTACCAGGATTATTCTAACTCCCACGAGGTAGAAAGAGAAATGCCGTGAGGGTTTAGAGATTGCCCCGAGACTATCCGGGGGCACCTCGTATCGCGCAATTATTTGAAATTTCCCTTCGATATCCCTCGAAGCAAGCGAAAACTTAGTTTAACCGCGATTAGTCCGAACCGAATGGAGAAACAAAAGCATCTTGAAATTCAACGTAACCTCGAATTCCACGCTGTGCTCGTGCACATATAATCAACGTTCCATCGTGAACTTCGAGCCGATACTAATTTCAACAACGATCGCGGCTTCTTCGAGTTCATAATGTTTTTAACGGCTGATCCTTGGCGCGAGATCCCTCGAACTAGCTAGAAATACAACGAATGTAAATATCGTTAAAAACTAGTAACGATCCATAAGCTCTCGATCATCGGCTTTAGTGAAATTAGGACGGTGAGAGTTCCTAGTTTCCCCTGGTTGAACGTCGACCGACCTAATCGATGATAGAAAGTAGGCTTTAGTTAAGGTTTAGGTAATCCCCATCCACTGGTCGTCGCGAGTATCTCGATAGATTCGACGTGACGCGATCCAAGTAAATCCGTGAACGAGGTTTAGGTCTAAAAACAATCGGCAGGCTAAGCCAAGGTCCGCGCGAGCTAGGAGAGAGGCACTCGTCGAAAGTCAAAGTATCTGCATCTAAAAGCAATTCCCAAAAGGGGTGAGGGTGTGGGTCTCTATTACTCTAGGATTATGGCACGACGTATAAACCAACACGTAGGGAGGCAGGCACATAGACGTTCTCCATAGCGAGACGATTCTCTAGGGTAAGCCTTTCCTCTCAAGACGGACTTAATCCTTTCCCGATCTGCGTATTCCATAATACCTCATTTCCCCTTGTTACCTAGGTCGCTCGAACTTTGTTTCCGGCGGAAAGTGTTATCGATTTCTCCCACGCTTAGTCCATCGGAGTTGGTTCGTGGCTTCGCGCCGGCTACACCCTCTCTCCACCTTTTCCCTCTCCTGGTGCCTGAAGTAGGTACGTACCTAATACGACTTAGAAGCAAAAGCTTCCTCCATCTCTTCGTACAAATTGCTACTTTTTCAATTTGCGAATATATATATATATATATATATATATATAATTATTATAAATATATATATAATTATTTATATATACACACACGTCTCTTTCTCTTCCGCGCTTTCTCTTTTACTCGACAATCACGCGCTACGATTTACTTAAACGAAAGGTATCGTTGGGGTTCGATGTAAATATGCAAAGATCGACTCGACGCTTAATAGTAGCGTGTCTTGTTAAGTCGCTACACTTTGGTATCGTCGCAAGAGTAAATTGCTTGTACGCATACATTCTGCTCGCCTGCTTTTACACGAACGTCTTACCACCGAGCCCTGCGATGTATGTAAGTACTATGTATATGTGTACGCATATACATTTACCGGCAGGATACTAAAATTGCAAATGCGAGAAGCATCCCCGTCGGCCAAGTTCAACGGCGAATAACAAAGTTAAAATCCTCTTCGTTTCCTTTCCTAAATTTACCTTGAATATACCAAGATTGTAAATATGGAAGTCGCGGAAATTGAAATTGCTCGAATTATAAAAAATGAAAAATATCGAGAGAGAGAGAGAGAGAGAGAGAGAGATCCTCTTTTCTCGATCGTAGAAGAGTCGAACGAAAACGTGAGAAAGTAGATCGAGCGAAAGTCCCGTAGGATCAACGGCTACTCGTAAGAGACTGCGAACGATCAAAGAAAAGAGGTTTAACTCCGAAAGAGCGTCGGGATCGATTATGGCGATGATCTTAGAAAACGATTGCTACAGGAAATGCTCGTAATAATGCGTATCCATAAAGGACGGAAGACCCTTGTCAAAATATTAAACCTTTCCCTTTCCAGATCATGTTTCGAATAGTTTCACGTCATAACAAATCCTATCCTCTTTGCTCCTCCCTATGTCGTAATGAAAGTGAGAGAACGAGAACGAGAACGAGAACGAGAACGAGAACGAGAACGAGAACGAGAACGAGAACGAGAACGGGAAGGGGAACGGCAGCGAGCGTCAAGGGTTCAACCGGGTGGTATCACCTTACAACAGCTTTCCACGCGTTGTACCCCGCGACTTCAGGAGGGAGGGTACACTCCATATTTCCATTTATTTTTGTTCCATCTTTGAAATCATACACCTTTTATTACTGGATCGTAGCAATGCGGTTCGTCTGCCCCAGTACAGGTACCTGCAAAATTCTCGACTCACCGTGCGCCTCTTTATTCGTTCCCGGCAATAAAAATAGAACGAACGAATAAAAAAAAAAAAAAAAAAAAAAAAGACAAAAGATCCATTTTTGTATACGCAAGTACGTAGAGGTTGCGCCGAATAAAAACGGCAGGAAATCACTCTTTTCGGAAAACGCGCGTCGTCTTCTTTTTCGAGATTTAGCGCGAGCGAGAGACGCTTCGTGCGGAATGAGTTCTCACAGAGCGAGACCGATGGAAAAGCGTCTAAATAAAATAAAACGACCCAAAATGCGTCTTTATCGAAGAATCACACTCGGGTGAATTTCATCATTTGTCAAGGATTATCAGGATGCTCACGGACCGTGTTCGATCCGTAACGCAATACCTATAAATAGGGACTTTATCGTCCCTTCTCAAACTTGTCCAAATATTTTGCTTTCATTCGTCTTCGAAAGCCTCGACGGCCACGGCTGTCTCGCTCGTGAAATAATGGAATTTTCATCCTTTTTTACGAGCAACCTGTAATTCGATGCGAGGAAACATATTTTCCTGGCTCTCAATAGCTGATAAAATTGTTTATAAATGTCGAATACCTTCTCGAGATTATCGTCCTCGATCAATGACGATTATTGTCTTCTCTACACGAATTCGTTTTAATTAGAAAATTGAACAAACTCTGAAGATTAAATCGACGCTTATTTGTTTTCATCCAATAACTCTTGGCGGTCATTTCCGCCTGTCATTTCTCTCTTCCCATTTAGGCATATCATCCCCGGGAATGTCTTATTTCGAGCCCCGACGACGTCAGATATTATTATTCTAGCCTGGAGCAACGGATCAAATAGCGATTCTTCTACAACGTCACATAATAACTACGGAAATAGAAAAATAACGAGGCGAAACTGGCGGACAGACGCCATTTCGCCAATTCGCTATGTGTTAACCGATAATTTTAAGCATTTTCGTACGTCATACCAGCTAACTTGGATTCATTTGGTTGGCCAGGATTCAACGTACCGTCTGACGATTAATAATTCCGAATCACGAATATTAATTGGCATTCAAATTCTCTCCGCCAAAAGGCATATATTTCTAATCGAGTGTACGTCGAGTGGATGTCCAGCTTGAATTTTCCAGCTAGACGAAAGTGAGGATTTTTCTTCGATCGTAGACAGCCAAGTATTAACCTTTCTACCTGGTTCAACGATTATATATACACATAGGTATATGCATTTTTCTTCGTCTTCGGAATAAAAAAAAAAAAAAGAAATGAAAAAGAAGTAAATCTAACGACGTTCGAGGAGGATAACGTACTAATCGCGTTGCCGTTATATCGTTAAAAAAACCGCAGTCTCGAATTTAACACACAAGTACATACATATCTACCTACACCTTCACCCTTGTATATTCCCAAATGAAACTACTTTCGTTGCATATTTTCTCTAATTTCGCATTCCTAGTAGGAAGAAAAAGGAAAAACGGAAAAACGGGAAAACGTAAAAACGAAAAAAAGGATCGTGAAATTCCATCTCAAACCGTGAACGAAAGCGTTCGTTCGAAGATAATTCTTCGTTTATTACCGTTGCAAGAGACCCGACAGAAAACTTTTCAATTTTCCTAATTTCTCAGATCTTAACGTGAATCGGAACGTAAAAATTATATTTCATTTTTAACGGAGAAAGAAAAAAAGAGAGGGACGTGGTATGAAACACGCAACGGTATTACTGTCTCGGCATTGTTTAGCTTTTGGAACAATGCAGCGTACCAGGTTCGTAGAGTCCGTAAAGTTTCGCGCTACCACTGCCATCTGCACTAATCGCGAATCTGTACGGTGCTGTCTAATTCAATGTAACAAAGTTCCACGGTGGTCCGCTATAAGTTCGGTTCACCCACCGGCTAGAACGATCGTTATGCATGCGAATGTTATAACTTCCGACTGGGAATGAAATTTCAGGTTAAAAAGTAATCGCCAGAGACGAAACGAGAGATGCATATTTATATTCATCGCCTTAAGACAGTAAGAAGTAAGTCATCCTCTCTATTCGAATTTAATCCTTTGCGGTTCGCATCCTTTCCAATAATTCCTTCCGAATAATTCACATTATTTCGCTGTTGATTATTTTTTAGCGACGTGTCCCACGATATAGAATTATTTCCCATCGAATATGTTGGATATAAAAGAACTTTCTTATAGATAATCCTATTAAATTCATATTGTATGAAAATGGAAATCGTCCGATATATGAAGCTTTTCTATTTTAATCAGAATAGAAGTATAAAAGCATAGAAATATTACTTATGCTCTGATATGTACCGAGATGGAGAGAGAGAGAGAGAGAGAGAGAGAGAGAGGGAGAGACGTTCCTTGTGTTGCTCCCTTAAAACGCCAACCAATTCCCAATCCCATTTCCCGAAAGGGCAAGCTCGTACATCGAAAACTCATATTGACTTACAAGTGACCGTTTCCATGCATACGTAAATGGCACATACGTATGTAGAAGGCGGTTACACGGAACGAATTTAGCTCGGAGTAACGCGAGGAATTCGTGCCGGCCTAAGGTATTGCGCCTACGGCCATCCCTCTCGTACTCTTCGCCTACACTATATTCTCCGTTATACGCGTACGAACTGTACGAATGGATATGTATGACGCGTCATCGTTCGAGTAGCTGCATTTCAAAATTCGTCGACACTGTCGTCGAGAGAGGCTCGCTCGATCGTTCGAAGAATCCCAACGCTTTTTCATCGGAATAACTTTATTAATGGGTATGAAAACTGTACGACGATTTATGTTTGTCGTAACGACGAGAATAAATCGATTTCAGCCAGCAAGAATAATGAAAAATTCGGGAGAATTGAAAAATTCCTCTTTCATACCTACATACATACATACATACATACATACATACATACATACACACACACACACACACACACATATATATATATATATATATATATATATATATTCCGGTAGTATACGCTATATAATTTAAGGGAATTCGCGGTACAACGATGGTCCTTGCTAACGAAGAAACTTTTTAATTTTCAATCATTAATATTTAACGACTTTTGATAGTCATTATGCGTTCAAGTAGGATAGAGCGATAGACGGAGGAAAGTATCGGTTCGAAATCGTTGACAAATCGCTTTTAGCGTCGCCTATACGTCGGTCGATCCATCTCTTTCTCGTTCTCTGGACCCTTCGTATCTCGTTAAATCAATATTGAATATTATTCTCTGGCTATACGTTAACGGAACGAGGAGGGTTGCAAGTACTTTAAAGTAAACATACCACTCGAGGAATCATTATCCAGCCGCCACGACCGCGTCCAGCTACGTCGATGTAAGGTAGGAACGTATCTGTCATTCGATACGTCGAGATATTGATGTTTTCCAAGTGGTGCGCTCTACTTTCGTACCTACTTTCAAGTTGGCAACGATACTCGTTCGAGAACGCTCGAAAATTTATGATCATGCACCGATGGCAGTTGCATCTTGGGCTCTTACTACATCCTCCTCCTACTCCTCTTCCTCTACGTCTTCTTCTTATTCCACGTTCTAGTATCTACTCGTTCAAAGGAGAACTTTTCATCGTGGAAAAAGCAAAAATAATGTTACGTACGGCTCGTCGCAATCCGCGGTGGTATCGCCATGATAAAAATGTATGTCCCCGACAGGTTGTTCCTTTCTGTGGGAAAGTGCAGACTCTATTTTTCGACAAATTCCGAGACATCGTCATCCGTACACGTACGTAGGTACGTACGTTAGTACGTACATATGTACATACGTAGGTATCTCGACGGGACGAAATCCTTCCACGTTTCTCGCCCACGACATCGGCCGGACAACGACAGCCTTATCGCCGTGTTACATTCTCGAGTAACGAGTTACATGCTCGTCGAACAAGACCAGGCGACAACCGTTCGGTCGTTTAACCAAAGGCGGTTGTTCTCTTAAGAAACGATCAAGTAGGGAACGTGGCTTTGAAAATCGAATGGAAATCTCTTTGCGAACCATCTCGCTCCTTTCCAAAGTAACGCAATGCAGCACGTTCGAGTGAATCGCACGAGACGAGTTCTTTCGTTTATCCTAATACTCCTCGACCCCGCAGACATCGGCGGTTTATGGACGGAGCAGCATCGAAGAGAGTAACAGTTCCAACGTCGAGTTTATAATTACGGCGAACCCCACCGGTTGGTTTTGAATGCGAAATTAAAGCGCAGCGGCGGTAGCGTCGCGCGTTTAGAGAAAGAGCCAAAGTCGTGCGCCGGGCAGCTCGACAAGGGTGTGTGTACAAGGAGCGTTCTTCGTTCTTGTTCGCTTGAATGAGAAACGAGCGAGAAAGAACGAGAGAGAAAAGCGCTACCACCACCACCGGCAGCGTCGTCAGCCGAGTCGCTCGGTCAGCGGAGCTCTTATTCAAATAATACGAATACATTAGCGTGGCCGTAGTCGGCTCATGAATACCTGGAAGAGAGTGTTTGACGTAGTTATTTTTGCACCGCGGCGTCCTCGCGAACGTATATATATATATATCGTAAATGGCTTTATAATGACGGCTTACGCACCAACGTGGCCCCGAGCGATTTTATTTCCTCCTCATTCTCTTCTTCCATCTCTTTCGTTGTTCCCTCTTCGTCGTTGTCTCGTCCTCTAACAATCTTCCTTCCTTTTCTTTTGTTCACTTTAACATTTTTTCGTAATTTCGCAAGTTAATAGACTGCTTCTGCGAAATACGTGATTTATCTGCCGAGCGTATCGTCCACGTTGCCCGCATGCAAATTGCCAAAGAAGAGTGCCAACCGTCGAACGAAAATGCACTCGTATCGAGCACCGAGTTCTCCGCGTAAAAGTGCCATTTACGATGCCTCTCTTTCTCTCGCAATTTTTCATATTCCTCGCGCGTCCATTTCTTCTCTTTGTCATTCAGCCATTTTCAAACGATATCGAACCGTACGTCAATTCTTTTAGAATCGCTTCTCAGGTGATACAAGAAAACGCTTTTCTCAATTTTCTTTGGAATTCATTTAAATAGAGCTCAAACCAAATATATAGGGAATAAATTTATCTCTATCATCTACGCTACCTCGAATATTATCAATTATCCGACGAGTGATAACTCTCGGAAGTTATTGATTCGACGCAATAGAGTTACTAAAAAAGAAAAAATAGTGAGAGAGAGAGAGAGAAGTGCTCACATGTTCGGGCTTTTCAAAGCTAAAAATCCTTAAATTCGATCCGATCGAATAATTATAACAAACGGTTCGTTCGAGTTAGCAAACTTTTTTTATCCTCTCGTAAAATAATATCAAATGCATCCGAGCGTCTTATTTTGCGTAAACCTCGACAAACCTCTAAAATTGTATTACTACAGCTGCAACCATTGGTGAAATAATCATAATAATAATGGTACTTCGACTAATGAAAAAGAGAAGAATCGCGAAGAGGGGTCGACGGCTGGTGGGTGGATGGAAAAGTGGATGGTACGTACGATTCGTCGTCGAGGGAGTCGTACGTTCAACCCCTTTGCGTCCCTATCCGCGAACGATGCGCGAGCCCTCGACTTTATCTCCCTCTCTCGAGCAACGAGAACACCGGTGCACAAATTTAATCGCCTACGCAATAAACTTCCACCGGCAGACTCATTTACACATCCCTTAATTACATTTTGATACGCTCGCAACACGATGCACTTTTTTCCAATTATGAAAAGGAGCGAGACGAACAGAGAGAGAGGGAGAGAGAGAGAGAGAGAGAGAGAGAGAGAGAGAGAGAGAGCGTGCCCGACGTATGCCACCCATTTGTATTTTCCTGAAGAAAAAAATATATATAAAAGAATATGTGCGTGTATAAGTTAGTATACGCGCATACGCGTAATATGATTGTGAATACGATGTTAATGCGTCCATTACAATTTCTCCTCTAGCATCCGATACACGGAAATTGCATATCCGAAATTATCGCAAATTTTAATCGGCAATCGACCTGCAAATTTTCACCAATGTTTAAGCGCTTTTAACCGCACACATCGCTTATTTTCTATATTCGATATATTATGGTATACCAGGCATATACTTGACTATGCCAACTTCCGGTGAACTTACCCGTTAGTTTCCAGTACAGATATCATTCGATTGTTCGAACCAGTCTCGCTTATTGACCATCCATTTCCACCCGTTTTTGACCTGATCTGCTGTGTTCCATGATAACTGTTAAGCGTTAACAATAACATTACGTATCAAGAGAGAACGTCGAACGAGATATGTCACGGGCGTAATATGGAAATCAGCGCAGCGGTTCGAAGTAATATTATTGTTACGGCTTCGATGCGTCAAATCCCGGATTTCCCATATAAGCAAACCAGAAAGTCGGCTACTAAATCGGCTAAAGGTTGGAAGGTCCGACCGTGCTTACTTTAATCTCATCCGATAATTCGGGCATTAATGATAATAAATGTTTCCAAGAAACTTTCTAATTGCTTAGCGGCAGACCGAAGAGAATTTTCCACGAAAACAATTGCCAATACTTGAAATTTTCTTCATTTCACTCCTCTTTTCCCGAAATTTTCGGTTTCGTGTTGTCACCGATCGCTTCTCAAAGTACCGACTATCGTAGAAAAAAGACGAAGAAAACATAGGAAAAAGGAAAAGTAAGTTACACGGTGGAGGAAGGAAAGTGAAAAAGACGCGAGAGGTCGCTCGAAGCAAAAACGCGAGCGAGAGAGAGGTTCGATCCAAAGGAGAGACCGACCAAGTGTACCGGCTGATTCCCTTGCGACTATGTATATATATGTGTGTGTGTGTGTGTGTGTGTGTGTGTATGTACGAAGGCAAAGAGGAGAGAGAGAGAGAGAGAGAGGGGAAGGAAAAAGCGAAGAAAAAAGCCAAGGAAAAAGCGAAGGAAAAAAGAAATAGAGTCCCCTTTTCGCGAAAGCCGTTACTCTTGAATTTGCACCGGTATGAATGTTTAATTTTCCTGTACTTTACGACGGGCCATTAAAAGTACACAGAGTAAGATGGCGGAAGAGGGTAAGGTAGGGTTGCGTCTGGGGTTTGAACGAAAGGCGAGAGCTCGCTTATCCGGAAGTGCGGAAGAAAGCGAATGTATATCCTATGGAGCCGTGCCCCAGGGAATCTCCGATGAGCTTGTATTTTCTCTTAGCGTACCTCTGACTAGGCACTACGATTGCCTTGAAATATGCTATCTCACGAATTTATTGGTGTATAATACCTTCCGGGGAAAATCGACCCAATGTGCTGTTTACCCTGGCTCTACAAATAGAAAATCAATGCGCGTACTCTAAATATCCCATCGTATCCTTCTTACGTGTCCCTCCTTTACGATTTGAAATATGTAAATATATCTGAAACATGCAAGTATAGCCTGACAATTCTTCGATTCGTTTATCTCCAATGTCTCTCCGATGGAGAATATCCCCTCTACGTACAACAAATATGATCTATTCGACTCGAACGGTTTCACGCACGAATAAGATGCCTAACGAGCGCTCGGTGACGGATCTTGTGTTACCGAGCGCACGTGTATTTGCCTCGCCGACTTTAAAATAATCCGCGGGGTCGATGCTCTCTATAACGGGCAAAATTAATGGGTGAAAGGTAAACACGCGCTACGGCATACTTTAGTAAATATTACTTTTACGATTATTCGCGTTCGAAAAGAAAGAAAAGCGTAAAAGTAAGTGAAGTTAATGCACGAGTTGCGCGTTAGATATGAAAAATGTAATCAAATATTCGTGCGTCTGGAAATTATACCGGAGCATTGTTTCGAAGATAATAGCGTATGTAGATATACGCCTGTAATGAAAAATTACTGCGGCTAACTTTTCGATCCGTTTTATTCGAAATGCCGTGTCCGCATTGTACGTATAAGTACCCATGTACGTGTGTATGCTCATGTACACGGATATGTGTGCCAGCCATTTTGAAGCGATCAAACATTTTGATATTTACGATCCGTTGATGCGATAAAGCTTGACTTTTTCCGCTATTCTCGTCCACGACGATTTTTCAATAATAAAATGACACGTTTCGATACGGATAAACTTAAAAAAGAAAAAAAAATGCTTACCTCGCTAATTATTACGCGATGCATCCAGCGTGATATAAAATATTAAAATATGTTAATCGGTTTAATGAAAGATTACCGACGAATCTCGATATCGAATGTAATAATAACACGTACTCTTTGTAAATAAAATTACGTGCATTATTTCAATGGCACGAAAAGGACTGGCACGATTAATTTAACCGCTAATAGTCGATATTTTGAAAGAAAAAAAAAAAAAATTAACGTAGATATCGATCGAACGCGTGTCGTCATCGTAGAAACTACATACGATTTGTGCGAGTAACGAGTTAGCTCGATGTATTAAGACACCGGTTAAGTATTCGTCAAGCCCGTCATGCGACGCGAAAGCATGAAAATGTGATGATGGTCGAGAAGCACAGATACAAAATCATTTCGGACGATGCACCGGGGAGGAAGTAGAACGCGAATAGGGAGGGAGAGAGAAGGTGAGCGGAGCACGGAAGATGGCTGGTATTAGGTGCAGAAACCGACTGAGTTACGAGGTGTTATAAATTTGGAATATTGGACTTCTGCTCTGCCTTCTCGCTCGTCCCATCCCCGATTCCTTCTGTGGCACACAATAGGAGGAATCTTCTATTCGTTTTACGCATCTCGGCCTATTATTATAATATCGGATCGTTAAAAAACAATAAAAAGGAAAAAGAAAACGACTTTTTATCCGACCGCTTGCCGACGATTCAAAGTGTCCAGAATGACGTGTGTCCACTAAAACACTCTCCGAAATAGAACATATCTCTGTGAAATAACGTTCCCCATTGTCAAGTATAACGGTCGACTTCTCTCGTTTCGCTCGTTTAATAATATTCGACCGGGCGTACGCGTCCTCGGAGAATTTGAGTGATCCACGGTGTTAGAAAGTAACATGTAAAATTTAATTAACGAGTTTTATACTTCGAACAAGCGTGCATCTCGGCGCTTAACCGAGAGGGTTTCATATTTCCGTGGTAGTAACATTAAAGTAGGTAAGACTGTCATTACGATGTCTAGCGGATAGTGCTCACCTACTTCACTCTAAAACAAATGAGCATGAAATTCCTAGAGAATACTACACTCCGGTGCAGACTACATTTGGGGAAATTGGAATTTAAATTTATCGCGGTGTGTTTATGTCTGCCGTGGTAGACCGCCACCAAGGAGCATTTGCCTTATGACAGTAATCTCGGGAGATTTGAGTAGGATTACGGGACGAAGTAATAACAATGCGTATCAAGAAACCAAGGAGTTGCCAAGGAAAGCTTATAACTGAAACGTAGAGAGCGCGTTAAAAGCGTATTTAGCATTCGATCGAACGTTCTCGAAAGATGTCGTAGAAATAAAGGGAAAGACTTATAGAAGAGAGAACCTTTTCTAAGAGGTAGTAGAGTTCTCGTACGGTAGCCTCCAGTAGTTTCGAAAAAGGAAAGTTTCTTTCATTTGTCGTGTCGCCCTTTTAAGATCAAAGACTCAGAGACTCTAATTAGTCAAAGAAGAATGCTACTCTGTTGCGAGCTACACAAAGTAGCGAGCTTACACAAAGGTTCAAGAAGAAGAAAAAGTAGCGCACTCGGTCGAACTTTTAAGATACCGAAGATAACGAGGTACCCCTATGATGTTTTAACGATCCTCTTCTTTTCAACTTCTCAAAGAGATGAGATAAACTCTGACAAAGACCCTAATCTACCACTGTCTTGCTCCATTCCTATCGGACCGATAAGAATGTGTTTCTTACTCGTATTATACGATCGAGACTTTTCCAAGACTCTCCCGTTCCAACTCGGAAACGAAAAGAAGTTTAACTCGATGTCCATTTATACGATAACCTAGAGATTATTACTCGTAATCTTTATTAAATCTATCCTGCGAGAGAGGAACTCGAATCGCCATTAAAACTATTCCTTCGTATCGGAGGATCTTACGAAACTATCGAATTAACGAATCTTTCCCCGAGTCGAGTTTGAAAAAGAAGGCTGGCGAAATAACGTGATCAAGCACTCGAGGAGTTCTCACAAGTAGGATCGTACCGAACGAACGACGTTCGTTTCTACCTAAACCGAATCTTTCAGGGTACCGTCGTTCTCTTCCCTTCGTCCGACGATCTTGCGTAACGATCAAACTTTTTTTCAGGAAGATCCTTTGGCATTACGCTCGCGATTCCGATCCTTTTATATCGACGCCCTTTATAAAGTAACAAAAGTAATAACGACTCATTAAGCTTCCCCGTACGACTCGATCGTCGATAGGTATCTGCCATTAATGATATTTTTTATCGTCTCCCGTTCGGAAGAGATAAACGTTTATCTTCTTTTCTCGTTGGTATAGCACCTAATAGCTACATATATCACGGAATCCTTCTCGAGGTTATTCAAGTTAAAAAAGTCGAGGAATCTCAATTTACTAAATATTTCGAAGATTATGCTTTATGCTACGGTATTCGGTACTTGGTATATTCGTACTCTCGGCAATGGAATCGCGGCATCCTCTTTTTTCTTTGTACGACGCAACGTCTCGCGCAAGACTTTGACCGCGTGATCGGACGTATGTACGTAGATGATAAGCAACGAGGATACGAGGATCACCTGGCCGTGCTTTCCGACGCGGAACTAATAGAGGCGCAACAAGGTGGGTAAACAGTGGCGAAGGTTTCCCTGATTGCAACGAATTAGAGTGTTCTATACAAACGGGCTGCTTCCGCGAATGATCAGACAACGGTCGTGCTAGCAGTCACGAGCTTCTGCCAATCTAGGAGAATCTGCACGAGGATTAATGTCGTTTTATCTCTGTTGTCACTGCGAGACATCCCTATGGCAAACTTCCTACCTATTCTTCGGTTCCCTTCGCACGTTCCATCCAGTTTTCAAGTGTCCCCGATCCGTAAATTTTGTTAAGAACACGATAGATCGATCGTAGTATACGTTGTTCGAATTACTCTCGACGATCCTCGATACGTTTTTGAAGATTCTTTCCTTTGGAAACAGCAATTTCTGATAACAATGCTACGTACACCGTATAGCTGGAGAGAATATAATCGTTGAATGGTTCCTCTCTTTGATATCGCATCTTGTTCTATACCCTGTATATCGCGTATATCATAGTGTAATCAAAACTCCTCTACGTCAAAGCTCTCTGTTGAATATTGCGACGTACGATCGTATTCGCTTTCAAGAAATTATACACGCGTGTGGGATAAGCGCGAAATCGAAATTATCGAATTTAATCGAATTGAAACGTTGAAATTAAAAATTATAGATGGTTGAATTACGTGTACGAAAGGAAATTAAACGTCTCGCCTTTCTTAAAGGGAAAACCTCTTGTCAAAAACTTGAAGAGAAAAAAGTTTGAACGAGACGCCTGATTCCTTTTACTCGTCGCGAGGATTAGCCGTATCGCTATATACCGCGTTAATTGGATTGGAGTTTACACTAGAGAAATGCATTATAATTACCGATGTATTCCTTCTCTCCCTCCCCCTATCTCGCTCTCTTTCGCGCAAAGCCAACACCCCCATACACCGGTTGTTATCTGAGTAGAAACAACAAGCCACACATTTGGGTCTCCGAGTAATCAGACTAACATGAGATGCGGACTCCGCTACTAACTAAACTCTAAAGTCTGCCGCAAGTTAGCCCGATGTGGTGTCAGTGAGCACAGAAGGAGTCTCTGGTAAGTACGTACCTAAGGCGGCTGGTATACCTGTCAATTGTAAGCGTGTAGGTGAGTAGAAATGCCTTTGGATCCCGTGAGGTTAACCGCGACGCTAAGATAACATTCAGTGCTAACTCAGGGGCTCTTATTTTAATTACCTCGACCAGTTACACGAGGCTACGTCATCGAGGATAAACGTGGAACGTCTGCGGCATCTATATTTCTTTTCGCCAATTTCGCTCGCGTACGCCTTTACGTAACGCCGTTTATTTATTTATTTACAATTAATTTTTTTCTTTTTCGTCAAGATTTTAATAATCCCAAAAATTCCCAAGGAGAAACTTTTTACCGCTTTGCTTCGAGGTAGGTATGCGTATCTCGCGCTCCCACAACCTTCTTCTTGCATTCTTCTTTCGATACATTCCGTTAAAACCGCATAATTTATAACGAACGAATACATCCTTCGATGGAATCTTTGATGCTTGCTCGTGTAATGCCGGCTTCATGTACGTAATGAGAATTTTCGACCGAGTAAATATTTCGAGAACATCCCGAGCTCGTTAAGAATTTCATTAGATACCTATTCGTCTAACGTTTTATACGTCCGGTCGGGCATCGCGCGGACTACATCGGCTCGTTACGACGGCTAACAATCGATTTAACAAATACTCGATTTACATCAAATTATAGCCTGTAAAACCGATAATACGTTCGCGGAGCATTAAAACTTTGAAGGGCTATCAATTAATATGGAAAGGGTCAAACTTTCTCGAAAATTAATCTATAGATTAACTCGTCAGGGTTGCGTCAAACTCCCAACTTGGCGATTCAATCGCCAAATAATTACCGATAATTCGCGAGAATCTATATCGACGAATTCGGTCGGAAGTGATTTACTTTTGATTTCCGATTGAATTACGTTTACCCTTCGAACGAGCATACACGGTGGAGATGGGATAAAGGACATCCATTGACGCTCTTTTAAAGCGTACAAAATGAACGTTTATTAAATCGCCAGTAATATAAAATCATTGCTTCGATTCGAGTCTCAGGTGAAAACAAGGTAGAGTTTTTGCTCGCTTCTTGGCACGAGAAGGAAATTGTTGCAGGATCGCGTAAGATTTCAATCGTGAACGCCCGGTGCTAGCAAATCTTGCCGAAGTACTCGTTTTATGGCTCTCTCTCTCTCTCTCTCCTCTGCCATTAATTTTCATGATACTACCAATTAGACCAAGTTCGTAAATTCCAAAATTAAATCGAATTTAAATTACGTACCGAGCAAGGAAAGAAAACTGAAAGTCCGGTAACTTTCCCCTTAAAATTAATGCTACTAATTAATACGTTACGATATACCTAATTAATAGTAAAAGTTATAAAGCCTATAGGTATGCTAATGTCGATATGTTTCTCGGACTTTTTATCCCTTTCGACGGCATATTAGACGCAAGCGAGCTAACAAAGGAGCACGATGAAAAATTCAAACAACGTCGTCGTTCGCATACCTTGCCGTAATACTCGAGGCACTTGATTTTTTTTTTTTTTTTTCAAACATTCGAGTACATATAAGCGATAAATATCTCAGTGCGTTTATATGAAAGACTCGAAACGAACGATCTCCCGAGGCAAAAGCGAAACCCAAAATTGTATCGTTATTCCATTATATATAGATATTTGAAAAAAAAACGATTCTCATCCCTCTATCCTTTATGCCTTCTCTTTCTCGGTCATGTGCATGCGCGCGGGCGTGCTCACGAGTGTTGTATTATCACCGAAGGAACGAACGAAAGCAGCTTCTACCCTTCCCTTTCCCTCCCATCTCTGTCTCATCCTCTCTCTTGTAATTGCACCGTTCTCTAACGTTCTTTCTCATCGGCGATTCCTCCATTCCACCGTTCCACGTCTCTCTCTCTCTCTCTCTCTCTCTCTCTCTCTCTCTCTCTCTCTCTCTCTCTCTCTCTCTCTCTCTGTCTATAAAACGAGCTTAGCTGTGTCAGATAACGTTCATATTCTTACAGAGGGATCGAGATGGGCAATGGCTAGAGGGCTCGCCGCGAGGATCGGCCGAGTTTGTCTATGTGCAAAAGCCGAAGAGAAGTGTGTTCGATCGACGAATTAATTCAACGTTTTAATTTAGGTACCTCGTAGTTTAGTAAAGCCCCATCCAAAGTGGTTTACTCTGTTCGATGTTCCATATGTCTGTCCATTCGTTTATCCGTGTAAGGTATTAATCCTCGGCTCGAGGATTCGATTCGCTTTTGAAATAATGTTTGTCCTGATATAACCGATTTCACGTAAGACGCTTCTTTGTTCTCAGCTAAACCGTTGGATCGAAATATTTCGGATATACGAGATTATTTGCGTCCGGGTAGGATTATTTTCTCTCTCTCTCTCTCTCTCTCTCTCTCTCTCTCTCTCTCTCTCTTATCTCATTAATGTGTCCAATTATTTGGAGTATAATTTTCAAGAGTTAAAATAAGATAATCTGCTCGTTAAATAATAAATCGAACGATTGAAATTTGATACCATATTTGAAAAAGATCGATTATAAAATTTGTTCATTCGCTTCGCTCCGACTAAGAGGTATAATCGGATATATAATATTATATGGAGTAGATCAGAAACGGAGAATGGATATAGCACGGATATACATAGCGTAGATATAGCATAGAGATATACAATAGTCGCTGTGGTATCTTTGTTGAAACGTTCTGATTGGGCCGTTAGAGAGTCTGCTTATGTTAGTTAGGTCGATGCATTCGGCCAACAGGCAGAACTGCTTTGTTGGCATTGGTATATCATCGTGTAACGAGCCTCCGTATTGACGTTCCATTCTCCTGTTCCCTCTGACCGTGAATCTGCTGTTTCCGTGTTTCGAACAGCTACAATTGCCGTCTATCCTTTTGCACCGAATATGCTCCGTCGACATCAAAAGACTTTTACGATCTTTGAAATTCACCCTCTCTTTCCCGCCCACCGCGTTCCTTTTTCACTTTTTCTTTTTTCTCTTTTCTCTTTTTTACTCTGATTTCAGATCAACCATACGTTTTCTCTACCACAGTGCAAAAAATTCTTTCCTCTTTAATCTCCGCACAGGAATGTCGAAAAAACGTTGTTGAATGAATAAACGTTGAAATATTAGGAGAAAATAAATGAAAACAAATTGTAGAGTGGGAGTTTATATGAGGTATAGATACGAGCGGCACTAGAGGCTGCACCCGTCGTTGATATCGACATTAATTCTTTTATCGTTCGAACCATTTTAATCGAGCTCCTACATTTATATCGTAGAATTTTCAGGGGATTATTTAACGTAGTCGGATCCGTCATTTAACGTTTGACGGTTAAACCGTTTGAAAAATGAGGAAAGTATCTGGAGAAGAAAACGAGTTCATTGAAATTCTTCCTACATCCACGGTATTTCCGATTATGACGAGCGAAGAGAGAGAGAGAGAGAGAGAGAGAGAGAGAGAGAGAGAGAGAGAATAGAGAATAACCAGGAAGGTAGAGAGTAGATAGTTCCATGTCGGTACGGGATTTGGAAGGAGCGAAGAGGGTTGCAACAGGATGTCCACCGCAGCGCAAGGCTGAACTCGAATCATTATCATGCAACTCGGTGAACGGGTAACAGCGAGCTGCCGTGCAGACGCATCCATCTTAGCCCGATCCACGGCAGGAGACGAGAAATCAGTTTTATTGTATCTCTGTACTTGCTCACTCGCGTCGCGTATGGATGCAAATTTGCTTCATTAAGGTATCGAGGATACGACGTGGCTCGAATACGCCTCGTCTCGCGAGGATACCCACGAAGCGGAGTCCGGATACGTACCTACCTGTATACTTACACACGTGCGTGTCTGAGAGTATCCTAAAAGAGAAAGAAAAGGGACCGCAAGTACGAAAGGTTTTGGGGAGAGATAGAAGGAGCACCACGATTAAGAAGAAACGTAGACTATCGCCTCTCTCTCTCTCTCTCTCTCTCTCTCTCTCTCTCTCTCTCAAGGAGAACCCGCAACCTATTCCTTATTTCTTTCCCTTCCTTTTCTTTATTCCGAAACGATCGATGATTACCGTATCTTGCCATGGCTCGCATCTCTCTCAGCGAGGGTTTCCTTCGCTCGAACGAAGTAACGCAATCGAAACGGAGTTCGAAATCTAGGCAAAACCCCCTTGAAATAAATTCGACCATGACGCTTGTCTCGATGCGTTTAAACGCATCATTATTATCGAACATCTCGAGAAATTTAAAATTATTTTTCGTATTGTCGCTATGGATAACGCGATTTTATGCACGAGGCGTTTTTTACAAGCGTTTCCTCTTAAAGGCGACTTTCTAAAGCGAACGATACGTCGAACTATGTACTCGAACGTATTCGTCCGTTCGTCGAACCGATTTGACGGATGAACGCATCGAAACGTCAAGAGTCTTTACGCTAGATCGATACGTCTAATCGTTTCCTTCCTATTTCCTAAGTAATTAATGCTTAAGGAGAGATTAAGCTTCGGTTTATGGACAAAGCTATTAGAATCCTGAGTGTGATCGAATCACGGGTCGACAAGGAAACACAATGTTTACGCGAAACGGCGTCGATCGCTTTAGAAACAGTCGCGAAGCTGCCTTGCATCGGGCGAACAGCATTAACTTACTTGAGACGTAACAAGAGCACTATATTCCCCTAAACTACGGGAGTTAGTAGATACGCATTACGCCAGACGTGCACAGTCTTCGTAATCGCGCATAATTTAGTACCATGGCTGGCTTAGTAATTACAAAATCTTCATCAAACTCGCCATAAACTATCGACGAACGTATACAGCCCTTCCTACATATGTATCACCTGTCCAAGTTTATAGGATCTGTGAAAGTAATAGTTTCCAAACCGGTTACCATATCATTCGAAAGGTCCAATCGCTCCAAAGTTATAACTTTACACGAATTGTATCGTCTCTCGATCTTAACATTATTATCTAATAAAAATATTTGAAAGAGGCAAACTTTAAAGGCTATCGTTGAAAATCACCGGCTAGTACAAACAACTTGATTGTTCGCGACGGTCTTACTATCAATCTTTAACTAGTAATAGTAATCTTTGCTTGCTATCCATGTTTCGCTGCACGAAAGGTGAAAATGGATCGAGGAGTGCTTTTAGAAATAGCCGGCCAGGGAGAGAGAAAGAGATAGATGCATATATAGAGATAGAGATAGAGATAGATAGTTAGATAGACAGAGAGAGAGAGAGAGAGAGAACCATCTGTGTGCGCTAAGATTATATTTGGTTTGGTCCATGTAAATTCATGAGTACCGCGACGGTCTGACATTGGCTAGTTTGACTTGGATAGATCCAAAGCCGTTGCACCTAACGAGTTCACCGACTTCGGCCATTTTGACATTGGCAAATTCGTTTATCAAGAGAATATTCGTCGTCGTCGATTTGAAAAACCTCCTTTCTCTCGTTCCTCTCATACAGAAAAAGAAAACAAAAAAAAGAAAAAAAGAAAGACATTCGAGCGCATAGGGACAGAGTAAACGTAAAATCGTGGTTTTCTCCCGTCGCTCTCGTACAGAGCGTGTCTGTGTATGTATCGATTTTGAAAGATTGAATTTTAATTGATAATTACAATTCAAATCGGTCGAACAAATCGAATTATCGATGCGGATAATACTCCACATATCGGCTGTTATAAATTCGTCGAAACGCGATATAATACACAGAGAATGGATAAGAGGGAATTGTCGATTCAGGAACTCGAGAATTCCAGTTTTATTATAATGTATATTCAGTGTCTCGGCAGCATGTAATAAGGTGGTGAGATTAGTTCTTCTCAGAAGTTACCCTCTCGTCGTTGGGAAGTTGTGTTTATCTTACGATAGCCCGCGCGGCATAAATATTAACTGCAAGTATCTCCGGTATATATGTATCTATGCACCCAGTTACGAAATACGTCACGACTCTTACCTATTTTATGCTGATCCTAATCCCATTAAGAAATACGAGGTAAAGTTATACGACTCGTTTCGCGGATCTCTCGGAGAACACGACTATCGTATCGTCCCCGTAACCATAACGATCAAGAAAAATATTCTTTGCAATTTTACGTCGAAATAAACCGCGACTTATTCTTACCGACTTATTCTTTTTTACGAATGGTCTACTTTAACTTCTTCCTCCTTGTTTCTTTTTTTTTTTTTTTTTTTTTTTTTACAAAAACGTTTACAAAACTTTAAATTCGATCGACGAGTAACTTTTCCAGAATTAAAGACTTTGAATCATTTGCTATCGAAATCATAGGAAAGAAAGAAAAAATAAAAACTGTGCAAAACCAGGAGGTATCTTTTATTTTTTCTAATTCTATCTAAAATAATAAAAGAAAAAGAAGAAGAGTTTACGAAAGAGCACGTCGACGATCCGAAGGGAAGAGTAGAATTAGAAGGGTTGAGGAATTCTACTCTCGAGCCTTTCCGAAGCGCGGTTTTACACAAAGATAGCATTACGTCGTCATTAAGCCGCTCCGAATGTTTGCATTGTAATAGGAAGGACCGTGAAGAGAAGAGAGTGTGATTCATTCGGTTCGTCTCGTTCCGTTATTAATGGCTCTTGGTTTCACGAGTATCGCCACGAGCAGCATTGTGTGTCACTCTCTCTCGCTCTCTCTCTCTCTACCGCGTTCCACACTTCGCATTAACATAAGCACCGTATCTCTCGCACGGTGTCATTCGAAGACAGAAGACACCGTGGGCTCTCACGGCAAGATAAAATCTCCTTCTCTCTCTCTCTCTCTCTCTCTCTCTTTGTTTCTCCCCTTCTCTTAATGATGACGTCGACCAAGTCGTTGCATTCTAAACGCCGACACGCCTCTAAATTAGTGTCTTCGCTCTCGAGAGATGTACCCAACGTACGTCAACTGTAGTGACACGCAAAGATGGTTACGATCCTCTCTTCTTTTTTCTTTCCTATCCTCTTCTAGTCTTATTTATATCTCTTTCACTCGCTCTCTTTTTCTCTCTCTTTCTCTCCAAGTTCACCGAATCTAAATATAAAGGTTCTACGAAGAAAACGGTGAAGTCTCGCGTGGTTTACGTCTCCTCATGGACGCTGTACTATGATATCTTCTACCCTACCGACTTCCGAGCCTCGTCACGCGACTTCTCCGCGTCTCTTTGTCGTGCATTATCTTGTAAGAGAGATTCTCTCTCTCTCTCTCTCTCTCTCTCTCTCTCTCTCTCTTCAGTCAGATAAAGACATAGAGAGAGTCTCTGGGGGATGATCCCTTATCTTCTCGATTGTGGCTACAAACTTTGTACGTGATATCTAGCCACCTGACATTCGAGTTGTCAAGGAAGGGAAAGTTTATTCAACAAAACTTAATTGTTTCGCTAAGACACGGTAAGCTGATTAGAAATCGATAGACTAGATGAATAAATATTTCATTACAATTCCATTTTATTGGACAAGCGAAGAAATTCTTTTAGAGTCGATGACAATAAACGAGGGAAAATAATCATTGATTATTCATTTCGATGGATTTTATTTTTTTGTCGTTAAATTGACACTTAAAAAAGAGTAGGTACGTGGAAAGCGTTCGAGTTAACGTGATCGGGAGCACTAACAAGCTCGAACGAAAGCCACGAGTATAAAAGATTTTGAACGAGATGTCTAAGAAGAAGAACTCATTGTCGTGAATGTCTCCTTGTAACGAACAAAATGAATTCGATGGAGAGACATTAACGTTGCGCACCTTCTATCTCTAAATTAAAGTCATACCTTATTACCTCTCCTACCTGTTCGTTTCGAGTCTCGCACGAGAATTCGCGTCAGCCTTTGGGTAAATCGTACAAAAAGTGCAACGATTGACTTCATCCTTTGCTTTCGCCTCGAAAGAATATAAGGGATTCTGGGTGAAGGGAGAGAGAGAGAAACGTCGAGCTCGCGTGCTCGATGCCTCCTTCTCATCGAGCGCCTTTCCGTGTTACTTATACGAAAACCGGCTCCGTCTCATCTCCGGTATCGTTGAGTTCTGCAAAATAAGCCAATGGAATGTTCGTATAAAAAAAAAAAAAAAAAAAAAAAAAAAACAAACTGGTGTGAAAGTAATTCAGTGCAGTCCTTACGAGACGAGAAGCAGAGGCGTAGGATCATTGAAATTGTTCTTTTCTACGAATTCGAAAAATCTTGTCCCAGATGAAAATCTCGAGATATAAATGAGAGACGTTTCGATAGCTAATTGGCTTTCTCGTACGAAAACAGAAAGCGTGATTTAGTCGACGCTCGAGAGAGATCTTTCTAAGAAGTAGTATAAAAATAAAAGAGGCAACAGCCCGGTTTCACGAATCGAAATGCAACAACGTATTGGTTCGTAAATTGGTCAGAGGGAAGGTTGTAAAGCGCGCGTAACGTAGGCGGGTACGGATGCGACGATGAATGTACCGATGAATGCGGAGCGAAAAGCCGAAGTAAAATAAGTTAAAGTGTCCATAGACGTTTCCGAAGGAAGCGTCCCCCTCTCGCGAGGCATTCTCCGTGCAATGCCATTGGAAGTTGCGGCATTCTCGCTCTCTTTGTGTCCTCTTTGCTCGAAGACGTAAATAAAACGGCACGCAATTTATTCCCTTAGAAACCGGTACCAAAGTCGTGAGAATATATATTGGCGCGTCATTCTCCCTCGAGAGAAAAAGACCATGCGGTTTTCTTTCTTTCGAGACGCGATCCTCTTCCTCTCTCGCGATATACCATATTTCTTTCGTTGATTTATATAAATACTACGTAAGTAACTTGTACGAACTGTTTCTTTAACCAGAGAGAATATAATAAACGGATCGTTTATTTGAAAATTCTATTTCGAACAATTATAGGTAAAGTTATTAAATTCGATGGTAAAGTCGATCGAATTCAAACAATAAAATCGATCGAGTTAGATACGTACATTACACAGGTATCTATGTGTATGTACGCGACGAACCGAAAAATACCTGCTTGAGAATTTTTATTGCTTCGCGAACGGGAAGGGGAGAGTGTTATCGAGTTAGCGAAAGGTTTAAAGCGTGCGAAAGGAAGTAAAATCCGTCGTCGTACTTTGATTCGAAGTAGTAAAAGAAAGGTAATCTTAGGACTGAACTTACTCTATGTTATAAAAGGGTCGATGTACTTTCTCGAAATGTCTCAAATAAATAGTTTCGACCGAGTTTCAGCGTGGAAAACTTTGCAATCCCGTGAAAAAAGTTGACACGTGATACGGACGTGACTTTTTCTCTCTGCTTTTCTTTTCTTACTATCTCTTTTTACAATTCACTTTTTCGATATCGTTGGAGCTTTTGAGCTACAAGAGAAGTATCCTTAAGGTCTGCGTCACGCATGTACTTTTGTTTTCGATGCACGCCCTCTTAAAGTTCGTGCAGTCTTGTATATCTCTTCTCCACCTCCCCCAACCCCTTCCTCGCTGCCTCTCTCTCTCTCTCTCTCTCTCTCCCTTCTGTCTTTCACGGAAGAAGAAATTCTTGAGAAAGTTCACTTTGTCTCTGGCAAACTTGTCTGTGATCCGATATCTAACGGGATGCCTTTTAAAAAATGATTTCAGACTGAAGAAGAGAAGAGAAATCATGTTCAATTTTATTTGCAAAAAACTGAAGTAATAACTGTAACATTGCGTAAATATGGGCTATTATTCGGAATACAAAAGAGAGCTTGGATGCACAACGAAAGGAACAAATCACTGCCGGCTGGTGAGGTGCAATCAGGATCGCAGGTGTAGCTACTGCTTATTATATTCTCAAAGACACGTCCCACATGCCCCGATACGTGTCCCGCTCTATGAAGAAATCTCTCGTTAAAGACGAGTTATCGATCGATAAAATCTGATATTACGTCTTTCTCTTTCTATTTTCGATTTTGTTATTTCGAGAGCTTTCGATTCGAATTATTATACGTCCATCAACGTTCTTAGACGTTGTCTTCTCTCTCTCTCTCTCTCTCTCTCTCTCTCTCTCAATCTGATATCACGTTTATACGACGTTATCCTTAAAAAATATCCTGTCTAGTTCTCCTTTTATAGGTTCTTTTTACACAATTAGAAAATAACATGGTTTAGAAAATAAAAGGATTCTCTCTTTTTACACAGTTTTTAGTCAATTTTTTCTGGAACTGGTAAATGGAGAATTAGGTGCGTAATATTTTCTACTTTATGATGTTTCTTACTTGGAAGATCTTGTTATATAGCGAGATTTATACCGAAAGCGTACAGTATATCGGAGGATCTGTATCCTATTCTCGAATGCAAAACTTAATAATTCTCCAAGGTGAATGTTGCCTTTCATCAAGCTTCTGTTACCTTTTCCTCCGGCAACGATGTGAATATTACTCATTTTTCTTTTTTTAAGCGACTCGCAAATGAATATCCCACCGCGAACTTTCTCCTTTAACGCAGTTTTCTCTCTCTCTCTTTTCTCATAAGTTCATTTCTTTTCACTAATAGCTACGCCATTAGCGATTCCACTCGGTCGAATGAAAAAAAACGCCGTGGCCAGTGTAGAACGCGAAGCACCAGGCTCGTAATGTTCATACTTCCGCGCTCGGTGGATTCATTTCCGCATCGTTGCAGCCACACGGTTTCAATGTTTCAATGCTAATGCGCCTTTGGCAAAAGGACCGGCCGCTCTTATCCCAATTGCAATCACAGTATTCAAGTTCGGTATTGGTACTCGTTTTAAAATGACATGTTGGCCGACCGTCTCTTATTTCTAAAAAGGACAATTTTTAAAGACACGTAATCATTTTCGAAAAGTTCTTCGATCGTTCAATAAAAATTTTCAATTTTTTGTTTACGGACGAATCGATATATTTTTATCATTGATTATAATGATTAAATGGAATATACGATAACCGTACGATTATCGTATTCTTATAACTAACTAATAGATCGTAAGAACGTTACAAGATATCATAAGCATTATTATAAATAGTTCTAAAACATACTTCCCTATTTCTACTTCGACGATATTTCAACACGATGGCCGTTCTATCTTCATGCGAGTGTAATACAACCGGAACATTTATTGCAGCGCAAAGTTTTGTTAAACACGAGTTTCTCGGCGCCCTAATGAGTCGAGTTTGAAGTTTACCGGCGTCCCCGTACCTGCCGCGTACTCCTTCCTCGTGTATATCTGAAAACTAATAACGCGCGTATAACCGTACTTGACGAGCCTTTTATCTCCGTGAACGAAAAAGTATCAAAATACCGCCATCAAACTCATCGCGACGATGCGGTTATTGAAAAATAAAAGGTTCCACCTAAAGTCCTCGGCCTTTCCTACTCTTATACGATCGATCATTTCGTTTGCAAAGAAAGAAAAAATCGATTTCTACGCGTTGTTCCACAAGAACGACATAAGGATGGCACCCCGTACGTCTCTCCCTCTCTCTCCCTCTCTCTTTCTCTCTCTCTCTCTCTCTCCCTCTCTCTCTCTCTCTCCCTTTCTTTCTCCATTGTTGCGTCTGAAACAATGATACTGAAACAAATCGCGTTCGATGCGCATTAATTAATTTTAGTAAGAAGAGAAAGAGAGAGAGAGAGAGAGAGAGAAAGCCATTAAATATGTATATATATATATATATATATATATATATATATATATATATATATATGTATATATATATATTTATTACACGTTCATACTCGGGAATCGTGATATCGATATTGCACAGAGAAATTGGATTTCACATATTTCCTTTCCGTGATATCACTCGAATAACCAATATGATTTCTGATTTCTGACTGGCAAAACGCTGACGTCCCCATTGCGCTCAGACTAGAAAAGTAGGTCATTGCGTGAAATAGGCATATCTCATCGCATCGACAATAAAATTGTTGGAGAAACTCGAACCAGTATCGAGTCTATCAATCCTCCTACTTTTTGGCTTCTTCCTCTTCGATACGTCCTTGGAAATAATAGCTTTGGGACATGGGTCGTATTCGCCGGCGCGTCTTTTTCCCTTTCCGATTAAATTCACCTTGTCCTCCACAGGCCAAAAGTCGGACGCAAGCTACAAGCGTCTTTCCTTCGATTTTGCCAATGTCCGAAGAAGCGATCTTGATTCCTTCGAGTACTTATCTCGAATGCCGGCTCGTGTAGTATCGAATTTGTAAGGAAAACCGGAAACCGAACGAAGTGATCCAATTCACGACCGACCCTCTCGTCCGGCCATGTTCCGCTCTATATTTTCTCCGCATCGTACACTTATTTATGGATCCATTTATACGTTGTTACAATTATAATCCAATAAACGTTACGTTTCCAAACATGTCCCTTTTAAATTTTCTCCAAATCTTCGACGATCTACACTCTTTTCGTATCGATATACGAGCCGTATTAAAAGATTTACCCCACGATTATAGAGATTCACCGTTAATTGTAGCAATTTCCTTATCGCCCTTATTCGCCGGCCCGTTTCAGATGATTCTCATTAAAGTGAATTTTAATGGGATTATCCGTGGCCACACGCCGGAGGGCTGCTGATGCTTTATCGTATAGACAGATACGACAATTAGTATGCGGTAGAGAATTTAGCGCTATCGAGCCATGGCATCGTTGTCGAGAGAGAGAGAGAGAGAGAGAGAGAGAGAGGGTGCGAAAGAGAAAGAGAGGATTGGGATGGGAACATGAGAAGCGACAGAATGGTGGTATAGAGGCGAGAGAAGGTCTGCTATTGTCATCATCGTCCTCCATTGTACGGAAGTCGTCTGCTTGCCGTTACATAATAGTTGCACCATTGTGTCATTCGATTGCATAATTCCTGTTACTTAGCCTGGCCGAAGTATGGATCCATGTGAAGAATAGCTCGATGCATTGGCACGCGCGGATGCATGAAGAAACAAAGAGAGAGAGAGAGAGAGAGAGAGAGAGATGCAGGAATACTCGAACGAAACCGAATCGATAAAACGTTGTTGGACATTAGTCGCATTCTTCAACCTTTTAACCTAAGTTCATCAATTTCTTTATACTTAATTTCGCATTCGTTTATTTTCGTAATGACACGATAGGAAGAGTATATTAAATGACGACCAAAAAATAGTAGAATACGATCGAATAATAATTATTATCTATTTATTTTTGTTGCCCTACTTTTTCTAGATCCATACATTTTTAATAAATAAATAAATAAAAAAAAAAAGGGAAATTCGTGCTGCATACCCAACGATAATTCTCCATTAAATGACACGTTACTCGTATAATATTGATTCCGTGCAATTAATAATCCATTTGGCCCTGAAATTAAATTAATAAAATTTGCATTAGGTTCCGTAATGCATCATGAAAGTCTGACTGAAAGTTACTTGTATGTAAAATGTGAGAAGAGAGTGAGAGAGAGAGAGAGGGAGAGAGAGAGAGAGAATTAATATAATTCACAATATCAGCGAAGAGAATCAAAAAGTGTAACAAGTTTACTTTCCCGTTAAATATTTCAATCAGACGTTTCAACGATTTTTACTTCGCATTCACTTTTCGGAACAGCATTAATTTAACTGTTACTTTTCGAATGAGAACAGTCGAGTTGAAAGCATTGTCGAAATAATCTCGTCCGCGTCCATCTCTCCTTCTATATTATCCTTTTTTAGTTTTTACCGCTTCGTGTACCTAGAATAGATGACTTAAAAGTATCTATTCTCCTTTAACCTTCGATAAATCTGACAACGCATATAGCTTCTCGGCATGTTTAAAATTTCAAAATACGTCCAAGATGTTCCTTAAACCTAAAGGCTTCTGAAAAGGACAAAAGAGAAGGAAAGAGAGAAAAGCAAAGTTATACCTTGAAATCACGTCGAGATTTTACGACGCACTCTCCTTCGCCTGAAATATCGATGTTTCCTCTTTCCTCGCATCCCTCGTAAATCGATCGTGGATACGTCCATGCGCTAAAAAAAAGCTGAAGAAAAAATAGATGAGAAAGTGAGAGAGAAAGAGAGAGAGAGAGAGAGAGATAAAAGAACATATCGCAAAAGTGACCATCTCCAATCAAGAAAATCGAATCTCCAATTCTGAAAGCGATTTTCTTCCGGGATATCAACATCAAATGATATCCTTTTAACCGTGAAATATTATCTGGTAATATCATCGAATTACCTGCAATAAGAGAATTTCTATCAGCAGCATCACTGTCATCGTCATAATCATCATCGTCGTCATCGCCATCGGCTATAGCGAGCGGTAACGCGCAAACCTTTTCGTGCTCTCTATCGCGTGCTGCGAGATTTACACGTTTAAACGAGCGCGATTAAGCTTAATTAGAGAATATCGAACGATTATACACCGGTAATGCGTTTTGATAGGCTTCTACGGTGATAGCAAATTTCTCTTGAATATTTGAAACCTTGTATGTACCGGTCCACTCTTCCTCTCTCCACTCGTTCCCAATCATTCGGTGCATTTGATATGCCATGTGTGATACGAATTTCTATATGTACATGTATATGAGAATATAATAACAAACACACACACACACAGGCACGCATACGGGCGCGTCACGTCGCAGACCCGTGTAAATGGAGAGAAACCCAAACGCACCGTTGAATATTTCGAGTTTGGTCGCAATCGCAAAATAACTGTTCGACGGGATTGTTCTCGTCCGACCGTAATATTTCTAAAGAAGTAAACGATCGGTACTCTATTCGTAGCCCTTCGATCGGTTAGAGTCGATTAATCGTTCCGCTCGGTTCGTACGATCGAAATTCTATGAGATGAGTATTTTCAGAATCACGAACGGACGATCCGATCGATTCGGAAAGGATCAAAGGTAGTATCGCGCATGTTTGCACGACCGTCTGTTCTAGATAGCGTCATAATCGCGTATTTGCCGATAGGACCGAGAAACGTGTAACTCCGAACACCTCCTGATTGGCAAACATGCATATTTTAACGTTGTCCCGTGCTCGCACGAGCCAGATAACACGCGTTGTTCGTATCAATTATTCCTCGAAATTCAACGCGTCCCTTCAGCCCCCTAACGCCTAATAGGAATGAGGTTTTAATTGAAATGTAATCCCAATTAAAACGAATCCGCAATCCACGACGCACAAACGCGTATAATCGCATCAGAGAAATGGAATATCCAGTCGAGTTCACTCATTGTAAATCCGTTGTAGGTGATGAGATGGTTGTGCCGGTGAAGGCCGCTGGTGGTGGTGGTGGTGCCAATGGTGGACAAGGGGCTGTTGACGTTCGACGGGCCAAACCACGTTTACCGCCTTCCTGTTAGCGACATCTTATCGTGATTAGAGATCGGAAGTTGATAAGCTCGAGGAGTCTCTCCCCTCTCCCCTCTCATCTCGCGTCTCGCGTCTCCGGAGAGACGATTCTCTTTATGACTTGCGGCTACGGTAAACAAACTTTCCTTCCGAAAACTCACAAAGTTTGAGCTTGAAAACGTTTAGTCGCTTTATAACTACGAGCAAAACTTTTTTTTAGGTGTGTTAGGGGGAAGGAGCGAATAAGAAGTACAAATTATCGAGCTTCGTAAGAAAATAGTTTAATCGTTTTGTTGGTTCGAATGAAACAAAAAAATCAAACGAAAGGAAAAATAATATATTTCCTCGAGAGAATAAAATCGAAACGTGATTCTCTGTGTCAATATATTTATTCACTTTTCTTGCCTCGTTTCTCATAATTCTACGCACTTGGAATTATACAGTCTTATAACATGGCACCACTCTCATCGACGACTATATAAGTACCACATATATATCTCATGTTTTTCTTCGTTCGAAGAGCGACGCATAGTAAAATCTGTGATCCGTCTGACTGGCAACGACTCTCCAAACTAAAATCTCGTAGGACTCTTCGGAGAGTGTTATTATCGAATTTCTATGAAGCGTTCCGTTTAACTTTTACAATCTCACACCTTCGTTCTATCGTTTCTTTCCCTCTCCTTCGCATTTCTCTCCTTTAGTGCTCTATCGCTTCTCGCGCTTTAACTGTGTCTCGTACAAAAAGGCTACTTACTTTACGAATTTTATTTGGTAACTTTACGAAACGATCCAAATTTATATTGTCGATCATTAATATTTCAAGAGGAACACAAAAGAGAAGGGGATTGGGCGGAGAGAGAGAGAGAGAGAGAGAGACTGGAAAAGAGGACGATGTATTTTCTTCGCGACAATTTCAACCTTCCATCGATCGAATATATATTAAATCCTATCCTCGACTCAAAGAAAGCAGAAAAATTAGTAACAGCGCCGATACCGATATCTCGATACATATGACAAGTTTAGTCTACCAATTAATTACTTACTATCTAATTAAACTTCCTATTCGCGTAGTTACCGTAGCGCTGATACCTCGTTACGCGCATAATTTTACTTTCTCTTCGTCACAGGCTTCGGAACACTGTTTCCGGTTCGTTAAATCCAACCACAATTAGCACAGACAAAGGTTTAAAGGTAATACCTAACGCTAGATTTTCAAAACATACGTAGGTCTTATTCCCTTCCTTTACTCTCACGCTATCGAATACTCGTACGTACAAACAAGACGCACCGATATAGTACATACATACAAATCTGACTTAATACTTTTTAATGGCAAACTCGCAAAGGTACTTTGTTTTCAGCGAATCGCGTATTTGCACGTGCCATATGGAACGTCTAATATTATCAAAGTGACATCGATTAATTCATTTATTATATTATTCTCTTCTCTCTTCTATGTATTTATTGTAAGCACGCAACGTACGCACGATACCCGTCGCGGGCCGGACCGTTTCTCTCTACCTCGAACGCATAAATATAACTATAGTATCGATGTACTTCGATACGAGGAAATTTCGAGCACAAGTTTCGAGCACGAGAGACGCGGCTCGGCATCTAATTTTTATCACTTTAATCCGACTACCGAATGCATGTATTTATTCTAATTAGCTTGGTAAAATCTTCCTAAAACGTAACAAATGTTTTCTTCATCGTGCAAGCGTACACCGACGTGCTATTAATTCTTTAATTACGTCTTCAACAAGAGGGACACAACTAACGAGAACAGATGGGTACTAATGTACAATGAGAATTAATAATAGATAATAGTAACGTTCATCCCCGTTTCCTTGCGATCGTTCGTTCGAAACATTGTGCTTTCATTATGGCGTCGCTCTTTTTCAAGGATTATATTATAAAAAACATAATCGATTCCGAGGTCCGTAGAAAAAACGTTTTCGAAAAATACTTGCAAAGGTATAAAAGAAAGGTGTAAAGAATTCGGAAGAAAGTATTGTTCCGCGTTGTAGACGTAAAATTGTAGGATACTTTTTCTCTCTTTTTATTTATTTTTTTTTTTTTCCTTTTTTCTCAAGCGAATAAGATTCTAGATAGAAATGTGCGATGTTTTTTTATTTTTCGATTAAAATGCGACTAACAAGTTCAGCGATACTTATGCGGAATATCCTACGTTCGGTAAATATATCATCTCTCTATTATCTATCACAGATGAATGGAACGATTTTCTTTTATTATGGCCATCGGTGAAAATTTATCTAATTTTGAGACATGCGAAATTAAACGGCGAAAGACTGGCGAGAAAAAAAAACGAGAAAGCAACGAAAAAGTATCGCGTCGCAAAAATGTTCGATGACGCTGATTTAACCGAGGTGAGGCTTCTCGCGTAATTAAATTGCAACATCTTTCTGGCATAGAGGTAATGTATCGATTTCTATAACGTCGATAAATCGCATTAGGAAAAAGAGTTTTGCGTAGCACTCTTATTTTTTTTTTTTCTTCCTAGGCGTGTATCCTGCTCTAAACTCGCGTATCTCTTTCCGTTATTCCTTTAATATGAAGATCCTCTTTATTAGAAACATCTAAAAATACTACCTTTATTTTATATAAAAAGATTTCTTGGAGGCTTTAATATCGTGTTTCTATGTGTGTGTGTGTGTGTGTGTGTGTGTGCGATTTTTGTCCTCGTCTAAATATACAATCTTTTCGTACGTATGTACAGTCTTCCCTTCTACCGTCTATTATGTTAATCGGTTACGAGACGCGTAGTTTTTGCGAACATAAATATGCTGCTCGTGCTTTACGCACGTTCAACGTTAATTATTGTAGCTGCGCGGCTGTACATTTAACGAATCAAGCACGCGAAATAATATCGTAAAACGTCATCTCCCGAAACGTTCTTATCTTCAAAGTGTTTCTAACCGCGCGAGGAATTCTCGATCGCCTCGAGATCTCCACTTGCTTATGATTCTTATCACAAAATGTTCAGGCTTGGCTCGTGATAACGAGTATCAGTGTAAGAAAGCGAAAGAGGAATGAAGCTCGGTGCTTCTCTAAAATCTTTGCTACGTCTCAACGATACGGTACGTGAAATGTTATATATCGTGTGTGTGTGTGTGTGTGTGTGTGTGTGTATTTATATATAATTTAATATAATATAATATAATTTAATATATATATATATATATACGTATGATCAGCAAAATTGGAGGGAGCCAAAGGCATTTATTAAAAAATTTCAGTGTTTCGTAGCGCTTTGATGCTTGTCGTTATTAGCTCCTTCTCTTGAAAAACTTTCGCAAGTGGTAGAGGTCGAAACGAATTCGTTAATAAAATAACGGGCCAAAGTCTTAACGCGAACGATAGTAACTTGGTATTACAGGTACAAGATCAAACGTCAACTGCTCGTTATCGTACCACTTACGGAAAGTTAATCCGAGGCTCTACTTTAGAGTTGCCCTTTTGCCACGCTTTGTCATCCCAATAATTCAATTTATTCGAACCTTGGTGCGAGAGAAACTTGGCGCAGAGCTATTCCCTGTTTCTTGGCGTGACTCAACAATTAATACTAGTCGATATTTAAATCTTACAACGATATCGTCAGGCATCGAAAAAGAAAAAAAAGAAACGAGGAATAGGAGAGCTTTAGGCTTGCCTGTCGATTTAAAAAGAAAGTTATGCGAGGAATTATGCGTCGAAGAGGCGTATAAAACATCGCGTTTGGACATCAACGATGCAAGATTAGTTTCGATAATTTTCGTACAAGTAGGCTTTCTCGTCGTAACTGGGCCTTCGTGGATCATCGAAGGAAAAATAAAATATATATATATATATATATATATATATATATATATATATGTGTGTGTGTGTATATGCACGTACGTGTATCTTCTCGGAGAATATACACAGAGGGACAAGAAACGCTATCCACTACGACCTTCTCAAGGGTCCGCTCGGCGAATTTTTTGGCGAATAGAGGCCTAATTTAAGAGTCAAATCTTTCGGCTTCTTCGACGTATTCTTCGCCGGGAACGGACTGAATTGAGCCTTAGGACTCGGGGTGACGTTCAGGCTATCCTCCCCGTTTTTGTTAGATCGTCCTATATTGGCCAAACTCAAAGATGACTTTTTGTAACAACTGGAGCCTCTGACGGGCGGCTCGGCGTATTGCTCGGCGATCGTTATCTTCTCTTGCAAGTCAGGACGAGAGACGACGGGTCGTTTGGTTTCGTCGGCGATGCCCGGAGAAAGTTTCGAGGCGAGATAGTCGATGGCCGTTGGTAAGGATTGATCGAATCGTCGATTCGGAGAAAGAGCAGGACGATAGTCACGCAAATAGGTACCGACGTTCGATTCGCTTTTCTCCGCCATGCCGGATAAAACTCTGTCGTAATCGGGTTTCTTGTCGCGAATATAATTTCCGATCGGCGATTTTGGTGGATCGTAGCTACGACGTAAGAAGACGTTTGAACTTTCGCCGGAATAATCGACGAAGGAACAACGGGGAACGGCATCGAGGGCTCTCGATTCGTTGAGAATGGCGGACTCGTTACTTCGATCGGCGAAATACAAATGGCTTTTCTCCATACCGATCTGTTTGGGCTCGTCGGAACGAACGAGATTTCGCGTCGGCGACTCGTCGTCGTCGTCGTCGTCGTCGTCGTCGTCGTCGTTGTCGTCGTCGTACCTCACTCGAAATTCCAAGGATTCCTTCGTTAAAATAGGACTCTTAGGACGTACGTCGTATAGGGAATTCGCGCGGACGGCGGGCTCTGTATCGAAGTACTCGAAATTCGAATCGGTCTTATCGTCGTAGGGACGCGGCGGTGCGTACGGATTAGCGGCTAACCGACCCCTCCTCGGGGATAGATTGCTCGTAAAATCGAAGCTCTTGTACGGATCGTAAGAGGCCTTCAAGGGGGAGGAAGCATCGAAGGTTGAGATAGTTTTCGGGGAATATCGAATCGGGCTGGATACGTCGGTGGCGTAAGGAGAAACGTTAGGGACCGCCGTCAAGATTTTCGGTGAAACGGGCAACGGCGCGTCGGGTATCACCTGCGCCGAGGATATCTTGTCCAACTTTTCGAGCTCCCTGTAAATGTCTATGTCGCTTTTAGGCGACAAATCTCTTACGTAGCTCGAGGATGAGTAGGGCAAAGCCGGTTGAACGTAGAGAGGATATCTTTCCGGCTGAATCGAGGTTTCCTGGAGGGAGCCCTGCTCGCTCCTCGTCTCGATCGAATCGTTCGACGATTTGTAAGAGAAGACGTTCGTCGAGATGCTGGTCAAGTCGAGGCCCTCGGTATCGCTGATGTTCTGACTGGAACTTCCCTTTTCCAACGTCGCCAAGCTCAATCGCGGTTCCTCCTCGTAATTCGCCAAGAGTTTCGACAGTTCCTCGTTTATCTTCCGATCTATCAGTGCCTCCCGCGTCTCGAAATATTCCTGAGATACGATCTCGTCTACGTCGAGATCGCCGACGCGTTCGGTCTCGTCTATCAAGGATAAACGAGACAGTTCGTCGTTGATCTTCGCATCGAACTCGGAAACGCTCGTACCCGTAATATCGTCGAAATCTTTGAAATTGATCCGCGCCAATTCCTCGTTTATCTCGTGCTCGTTCAATCCCATCTTCTCCAATATAGGACTAAATATCTTGGAAATTTCTTCGTTTATAGGGCTGATCGTAATCTCCTTCGATATTTCCTCGAGATCCGGTAGACGTTTCTTCGCCTGACAGGCCAGGATCTTTTGTAGGATCGCCGAATTCTCTTGGATTATTTTCAATGCCCTCTCGCTACTCCTCCTGCCGTTGTTGCCGGCCCTCTTTCTCGGCTTTACCTTCGTCCAAACGCCCAATTTCGATTCTCTACCGTCGTTCTCCTCCTCGTCCTCTCGCCCGTCACGATCGTCGTCTGGGTTGCCGTTGCCGTTGCCGTTGCCGTTGCCGTTGCCGTTGCCGTTGCCGTTGACGTTGCCATTGCCGTTACTCTTGTTACGCGAGACCACATTTAGGATACTGTCGATACTCTCGTCTATATTTATTTTTGGCCGTACGACGTAGGACTTTCTAGCGTCTAACCCCGTAAGCCCGTACGCTTCGGTAACGTCGGCGGCAACGTCGAGGCGATGCCTCGAAAAGCCGCTCGCCGAATTGCTGAAATTGTCGCGTCGTCTGGCCTCGAGATTCATGAAATCCTCCCATATGTAACTGTTCTTCCTCCCGAATATGCCTACGCTGCTACTCTCCGAGGGTACCTCGCCGACAACAGCCTTAGCCTCGAGATGCTTCATGTCTTCCAATATGTCACTCGATCTTTTCTTTGCGATCGACACCGAGAGCTCGTCCGTAGACGCCGAAGATTTCAAATCCGCGAATCTTCGATCCAGACTGCTGGAACTTCTTTCCAAGAATTTCGAGCGGTCCTTTTGCCTGAAATTAAGATTCATGAAGTGCTTGTTCGAACGTTCTCGTGGCAACTGAGATACCGTGTCATTCTCGGACAAGCGATCGTCGACATTATCCTCCGTGGAGGCTTCCTCGCTTTCCTTCCTATAGAAAATCGAATTTGATTCGAACTCGTAAGCTCTACGATCGCTCCTCCTATCTCGGTCCCTTTCCAATACGTTCGTACACGAATTCCTCTTGGAAATATCATTTTCATCTTTGCTCTCGAAGATCCTCGAGGATCCGGAGTCCGAGTTCGTACGAGCGCCCGTCGAGCACTCGCCCGAATCCTTCGAAACGGACGACGATCTTTGTTCCGGCGAGACGTCGGCCGCGCTGTCTTGGCTGCATCTACGTCTCGATACCGTCCCGTACGGCGAGGGGGGGGTCTTTCGATTGGGATGCGCGATCGGATAGAACGGCGAGACGGCGGCCACGCTCGGATCGATGGACGAGTCAGAAATATTATCTTGACCCAGTTTCCCATAGTTCGAGGTGTATTTTATCGAATTGGCACTTATAGGCGAGCGAAGGTCCGAACTGAAGGACCTCTCGGAAGACTTTGTCGTTTTGCTCGGACTGCAGGAATCACTGGAGCTGCTTACGATTAGTTTCGGGCTCGAATCCGATTTGTACTTGAGCGAGTCGGTGCTGAACGGCGTCGAGGTGCTCGACCTTTCGTAGGACGACCTTTTTCCTTCCAATCTCGGACTCTCCCTCGCTGGGTCGGACTCGGTCGTAGATACGAGTACGAGGGTTTTCGAGTCCGAGCTTATCGAGGAACGAGCGGACTTGTCCGCTGAGAACTCTCGGGAGATCGATTTAACCGGTGTCCTTGGGCTGACGGTCAAACTCGATGCTTTCGAATCCGGACCCATCGTCTCGCCCGAGCTAAACGACTTTGAACTATCCGGCGTTCTAGGACTCTTCTTCGTCGTCGTCGTCGTCGTCGTCGTCGTCGTCGTCGACGTCGTCACCGTGCAAGACTCGACGTCGTCCAAGTAAGGGGGCTTTCCGTTTACCGGCGATCGATTCGAATTTGCAACCGTTGCGTCCACCGTGACGGCTACCGTGGTGTACGCGGCAAGGCTCGGAGTATTAACTTTTTGATCCGCGATAATCGGCGAGATCGGAAGATGGCCGACGACGTACGTTTTCGACGAGTACGTAATCGAACCCGTAGACGTAACGTCCAACGAGACATCTTTTCTGGGACTCTGGCCAAAGACGTCGGTGTAAGTCTTCGCTGAGCTTTCGAAACTGTCGTTTCTCGAGACCGGCGATTTTACGGATTTGTAGGTATTCGACGATGCCCGAAACGGTTCGTCGTCGTCGTCGTCGTCGTCGTTCGTCTCCGGTATACGAACGGATACTTTGAAGGAATCGAAAGATGATTCGGCGAGGCGTTTCTCGTTCAAGTTCGACGTGTTGTAAGATCTGTAAGAGTCCAAGGACAACGTCTCGAAACGTCTCTCGTCCGTCGCGTCCAACGTCCTCATAGATTTATAAGAATCCAAAGATATTCCGAATCGTTTGTTACTCGTCTCGGGCGTATTTAAAGTTTCGTAAGAACGAAGAGACGCCTCGACGCGTTGATCCCTTATATTCGGCGATTTTAACGACTCGTACGTATCCAAAGAGCCCTCGAAAGCTTTATCGTTCGTATCGATCGACGATTTTGACGATTTATAAGAGACCGAGGAAACGTTGAAATCCGTCTCTCTCGCGTCCGTCGACGGACTACTCATAGATTTGTAAGAATTCCGCGAAACTTTTATATCGAATTTATCGCTTGTATCCGACGACTGAAAAACTATGGGTTTATAACTATCCAACGATTCTTCGGTCTTGTAAGAATCCAAAGTGAATTCGAAACGTTTCTCCCTCTTGTCCGAACGTTCTTCCTTCTTGTCGTAAGACGTATGGTTTTCGTACTTGGAAATAACGTTTGATTCTTTGAAAACGATACCGCGAACATCCTCGGACGGACCGGCACCTATCCTGCCATCGTAATCGCCAAACGTGATAGCTTTCGTCGCCCCTCCGACTTTATCGTCGTCGTCGTCGTCGTCGTCGTCGTCGTCGTCGTTGTCTTCGTTCCTTTCGACGGATTCCTCCTCCTTATCCGACGAAATACAACTCGTCTTTGATTCGCCGTAATTAAATTTAAAATAATCCCGATCGTCGAACGAACCCAAAGATTCCTTCCTCTCGTCGATCCCGTTTCGACACTTCGAAGATATCGCTTGGCCAATCTCGAGCGACGCTCTTTTAACGCAATCGTCTTTCTTGACATCGCCCTTTAAAAGCATTTGAGGAACCATCGTATTATTGTCGTCTTCGGCCGATAATCTTCTTATTTGATCGGTGATTTTTGCTATCGACGAGGTCTCCGCTAAATCGGCGGGACTCTCTCCCGCTGTGACGTCACGCGGCGAACGAACGGGCGTATTGGCCGAGGTCGAAGAACCCTCGACCCTCCCGCTTTTCTCCTCTTCGCTGGCCATGACGTAATAATTGTCAGACGTTGACGTTAGCTCTTCGCTGTCGACGTCACTGCATCGATCGGCCTCGTCGCAGAGCTCGGTCGACGTGCTGTCGCTGTCGCTGTCGACGGCCCCGCTTTTCGGCGACGTTACCTCGTCCGTCCTCTCCGCCGCCGGCGATTCGACCGATCTCTCCTTGTTGCATTTCGTAGCCTCTACGACGAACGAAAAAGACCGTCGATAAAGCAGCTCTATCCAACGACAAGAGTTCGCGATGATCGTTCGACGATAAAGCGCATAGCGCAAGAAGCGTCATCGAAACGGTATCTCTCGAAGCGACTTTCCGCGATACGCGTATTCCGCGATTCGTTCCGATTCGACGTCGGTCGTTTAAAAAGAAAGAAAAAGGAAAAAAGGACAAAATAAGAAAAAAAAAAAAAATCAAAAACAGATCTTAGCAGTCGAGCAGAGAAAGATCTTTTACCGTGCGAGAATTTCCTAAGTTCGAACGATCGGTAACAACGGACTCTACCTTCCCGAGAAACGAAGATCGCGGAATGATCGCGGATCGACGAAGCAGAGAGAGAGAGAGAGAAGCGATTTACTCATACCGTCAGTCGTCTCTCCAAATTTGTGTTTCTGCCTCTTCGTGTCCTTCCAATGCAAAGTGACGACCTGCTGCTGTCTCTCCTTCTTACTCGGAGCCCGCGGACCTTGAAGAGCGACGGGTCTCGTCTTGGAAGGGGTCGTAGCAACAGTGGACAAACCGAGGGATCGATTCTTTCCACTGACCAGGGCATTCTTACCGACTAACAGGTGATTCATGGCCTGAGAAGTCGGTGGAGAAACCATCGACTGTCTCGCACACGCGGCTGCAATAATTATCAAAGGAAAACTCTTTCAATATTCAATATCCAATTGCAAAGCTTCCAAGAGACATCGCAGAAAGCGCAATCGAGATTAGTTAGGATTAATTAGGGTTTACGATTTTCCATCGAACCCTCGACGATCTTTCATTATCTTCGATAATATTTCATTTCGAGCCTCGCATACTCGACGCGAAATTTACCATGGACGGCTCGTACGCTCGCACACCGGTCGGCAATCGCGAATCACCGATTCGATTCGGTCTCTTGTCCGATTTTCAACGGGTATTTCGTTCGCTATTGATAATTACCGGAGAGTATGATATGAGCTTGCCGTTGTCGTTCTCGAAGCTTAGCGTACTGTTGTTTCAACGTACTGATGTCCAAAGCGAGACGTTCCCGATCGTTGCCAGGAGCCATCGCTTGTATCGCTCCCACCGTCGAGGAAATGTGCTCTACGAACGTACACGTTTTAACGATTAGATCGTTTCGCTTCGAGCACGGCCAAGATTAATTTTAGCAAAAGGGCTCGATCACTAAACGGACCCCGTTACAACGTTCGCTTACCGCTCAAAAGTTCGCCTTTCTTCAATCGCTGTGCCATACTGAACATAGCAGTGGCCACCGCCAATCTTTCGTCTTCCTCGGTATCGCTGTCCTCGTCGTCGCTTAATTTCCGCGCCCACGGTGTAATGTTATACCTATGCTTTTCTCTGAGTCCGGTCACGCCGTGCAACGGTCCCAAACTGACGATGTTCTGCGGATAAAAAAAAAAAAAAAAAAAAAAAAAAAAAAAAAAATGATCGTTACGTCGCAAAGCGCGAACGTCAAGGGAAAAGGGAAAGAACAAAAAAAATATTATAACGACAACGAAGATCGATCGAATCGACACATATTCAAGGGCACGATAAAGAGGAAGCGTCGTGCCGTGCTAGTGCGATAGTCGTCGTCTCTCGTCGAGCTAACCTTTATAAGATTATTCGTATCCGTAAATTCCAACATTTCCCGCGTTAGAACGCCCATGATACTGTAAAACTCGTCTGCCGACGTAACGGTCATAATACGGCTGAAAGAAGATTCGATTTGAAAGATGCGTGATTAACGATCATAGGAGACGTCGAATCACTCGCGACAAAGATCCAATTGTGCACGTACTCGGAAAGGCTCTCCCAAATGGCCAGCGCCGTCCTCAGGAGCACTTGGTCGCCCTCGAGAAATATCAGATCCCAAACACGGAGTACCGCGTCTTGCGGCAAACAATGGCAAAAGAGCGTGAGGAACCATTGCATCGTGAAGACGTTCGTGAGTGGTGGCTCGTAGCTGCTACCTGCAACGAAAAGTGGGTCCCCGTCCGTCGTTAAAGGGCTCGATCGAAGGATTTCATCGCCTCTCCTCGTAGATTACCCGTAGCCTTGTCCTTCGCGTCGCTTTGCAATATCTCAAGGTGCTTCGATAATTTCGGCATTCTCGAACGAAGAAGATCGCGAAAAACGGCCATGTCGACGGAAAGCCCGCGAAGATTGTCGGCGAAGTAACCTTCCGGTAGGACACCCTCTATCAGATAAATCATCACCTTTACGGCCGATGATTCCGCACGATCCATCACTTGTAATACGAGAGCCGCCAATACGTTCAATCCTTGACAATAACCGACCGACTTGTTCCATCGCGCAAAGCCGAGCAACACCCGGCGTAGCACGGCTTGATTGTCACGACCGGCTGCTCCGCAAAACAAACTGCAGCCCGTTCTGTGAAGATCCTGAAAAAGGATAATTACTGTTCCGTTCCTCCTCCGCGAATCTATCGTTTCTAGCGGACCACGAGAAAAGTTATTCCTTCCGTTACCGACGTCGGAAAAGACGACAACAAGTACCGTTTTCGGTTCCCTCCTCACCTTAACGATTTGTATACCGAGTTCCTCGTCGTCGGGATTACTCCACTCGTTGAAGCAAACCTTTTCAGCCTGCTTCCAATCTACACCACGTTGCTCCAGATGACGTTCCGCCAGTGTCAGCCAAAGCTGTGTCAAAGATACGTCGATAGAGAGAGAGAGAGAGAGAGCGAGAGAGAGAGAGAGAGAGAGAGAGAGAGAGACAGAGAGAGATAATGTACCTACCCTTATTTGTTCGTATCGAAATGAACGAACGAACGATTCTAACGCGTATTCGGAGTACCTTCGAATAACTTACTCTTTTGCGAAATTCCGCTGGTATACCTCCTGGCAAACGCGCTACCATCTTCATCGCGTCCAGCCATTGTTGAAATCCACTTTCCCCTGGCTGAGGAGTCAAGCTAAATCTCATCTTCGTATCTTCGACTGAAAGAAATCGAAATAATGCAAATAATGCGATAGAGCGCCGAAGAAAGGGATCTCTAAAGCTTTCGTCTTCCCTCGCTTCCTTTTTCCACCCTCGTATTATCTTTTCTATACGCATGTACGTCCGGTACGTTCGTTCGGGCTACGTCATTCTCATTTATCGAGAAAGTCAAAGTTCATGGGGGAAAATACTCGCGCTTCGATCCTAAGAAATCACGTTTCCTTCGAAATATCATCATCCGACAGGCATCCCGGTACTTTGACTTTCTCGCGCGTCGCGCGCCGATACCTACGTAATTATTTTAAGCTTCCTATCAATTTTATCGGCCTTCGATGATTATATCAACGTCAAACGTCGTACGTACGTACGTCGAAGCACGCATCGTAATCGTTCTCCTTTTACGACGATTATCATAGGTATATGCGACGAGTACGTTGCGCCAGAAATAAGGAAAAAACGTTTTCAACGTCGGACGACTTTTTATTTAAACGTCGTTAAAGTCAACGCGAACGTATTACTCGCACACGCACGTTATAATCGTGCGCATATAAGCAAATTATAACGTAGATAAGACATTATCTTTTTTTCCCCGGCGGTAACGCTACCGCAGATAAGGCCGTGGTTAAAAATCACTTGACGGGTAGTATGAAACTCGTTCGGTAACGTTTCTCATTAGCGATCAACTTTTCACGTTACGCGACCACTTTGTTCTCTCTTCTTTTTAATTGAAAAAGGCTTTTGCTAGAAATTCGTTCCAATTTTCTATATATGCATGCGCGCGAGATAACGGGCCGATCGTACCACCTTCCATACATTTCCATCATCGTCGGCCAATCGTCACGAGGACACGGAGAAGACGAGAAGAAGAGAAAAGGAACAAAAGAAAATACGAACGAACGAACGAACGAACGAACGAACGAACGATAGATTCGTAAAATTCATTCATTCACCTTCCAGCTCTTGATATCTCGAAGCAGAGCTTCCTGCGTACGCGGCTGCCGACGCGAGGTTTTTGAGTGAGTTGAAAAAACCGCTCATTCTCCAATTAGAAACGCCTCTCTTTCTTCTTCATTTTTTCATCGTTTCATCTGCCCTGCCTCTTACTATATCGCGTGCACGCGCCCTTCAACCGTTTTCGTGTCTCATGATATATCGTCCTTCGATTCATCGCCTTGAAATCATCGCTAGACTCTCCGCTCTTCGAAACTTTTCCCATAAGAGTTCCGCTTTCGCTAAGGCTCTGAAAAGTTTACACACACACACACACACACACACACGCGCGCGCGCGCACAGACATATAGATGTCGTCGATGGGGAGTACGATAAAATAAAATCAGGTACGATTAGTTCGCCTATTTCGTCATCACGGTTATTCCTTTTCGCGATTCGGACGCAACACGGACGTTCGCCGCCTCCGTAGAACGAAACTCTTTCATCTTTCACGCTTTCCACGGCTCCGCGCGAAAGACCAACGGCAGCACACGTGGCTTTTTATTATTAGCATGAAAAGACACACCGACTAGACGCGCCATAGAGAAGAGCAAAAGGTACCCGCATTAGGTCGGACGAATCCGAAGGAACAATGAACGGAGAGAAAGAAAGAAAAGAAAGAAATACGTCCGCGCGAATTTACATTCGCGCTAGACAACGTTTCCTTGAAGCGTATAAACGCGCGACCGCACCACCTGTTAGAAACTATGTCATCTACATACGTATATACATACGTGCGTGAATAGGAGGATAGATGGAGATCATACCGATATCATGCAAATTGCACCCTCGTCTTTCACGACGAGAACACGTACCAAACGGATCCTTGATTCTTTTCGATAGGATCCTCGTTTATTAATAGTCAACGTGCTCGCATTGACTATCGATGAGAAAAAAAGATCAAACGTCGACGTCTCGAGCGAGTACATAAACGTCATCTCGAATAGAATTAATCGTGCGATTAAGCATCCGCGCGTCGAACCGAACGAGATCATAGAGTGGCCTAATTTTCGGGCAAAAACACTTATATATTCCTTTTCCTTTCGCGACGAAATGAAAGGGACAATCGTTGCGTCGTCGATACGTTTAAGGACTGACCTAATTTCGACTAGGAGAAAACGAAACTCTACCGTATCTCATACAGGATCCCGTCGAACGAGTTCGACCGCACTTGGTAACGTGCACTCGACGTGTACATAGAGTACGTCCAAGTACCGATAGCGTACATATACCCGTCGACGAGGACGAGGATCGTAAACGCATTATACGCGAAAGAAATGTTTAATATTGAGAGAAAAAGATAAAGAGTACGGTACGTCGGTGAGAAGGTTTCTCGAAAGAATCGATGCGACAACGAACCCAGAGTTTGTTCTTTTTTCATTCGGCGAGCACGCTCGCGAGAACGTGCTGCAAAGGAATATGTGTGAGGCACGTTATCTCTGTCGACGATTATCAACTTTGATCATCCTACCATCCTTCTCCTCCTCTCTCTCTCTCTCTCTCTCTCCATACCTCCCTCCCTCCTCTCCCTCTCTCTCCCTCTCGCTCTCTCTCTCTCTCTCTCTCTCTCTCTCTCTCCCTCTCTGGCGAAGAAAAAAGGGGTTGACCACTTTCTCAAATCTCGTTGTCGACGTAGAAAACGTCCAACGTCATTCCTCTCCTCTCGTTAACGTCGAATCAGAGTCCGGACGCGAAGCTTTGTCATTTGGCTCATCTCTAGCCGTCTTCCTTCTCGCACAAGAAATTTCAACGAAGAATAGAAATTAATATCGTCGATGTTCCGTACGATAACGATTCTACGCGTTTGAATTTTGCTTCGATGAGGATCCTTCGAAACGATAACGAAAAGCAAAGTCGTCGAGGGGGAGGGAGATAAAAAAGACGCGATAAACGACAGTCGTACACGACTGGAGTCAGCTGAACGACTAAAGGTGGAAGCCGTCGTGGTGCTGTGTAGGGGCGCGTGGGCGCGCGCGCACACCACCGTCGATGGGAGTACGACGCCGGCGGTGGCGGCGGTAGCGACGATAGGCAGGTTCGCCTTCCCGATCTAAAAAGTCTATAGCCGTCGAGCTAGTTCCTTCGCGGTTAGAGCTGCCATAGGCTCCGCTGCCTACTTCGTAGAAGCTCGACATATCGGCTAGGCTCGAACCCTAGACTGGTCTCCTAATGCAGCCCATGACGTCGTTTCGTTACTCTCCTTTACCGCGCATGCGTTCTCCTAACCGAGATGATTCCATCGAAAAATGCCGTTGCCATCGAGACAAATGCGTCAGGGGGAGAGATAGTGGAGTCTACCGAACTTGGACTTTCTTTCATTTATTTCGACGCGTTTCGATAGAAACCTCTCTCTCTCTCTCTCTCTCTCTCTCTCTCTTTCATTTTAAGGGAAATCTATCATAGAGATCTTATTATCCATTCGTTCCCCTTTTATAAAAGGCCGCGGATAATTTTCCACGATCTTATCGTGCATCACGGATCGACGAACTTATCGATCGTTTTCCTTTTATGGGTCACTCCTAGTCCCCTAGTCATAAATAGCGGTACGTCGCGAAGAGAGAGAGAGAGAGAGAGAGGGAGAGAGCGGTTTTCGGCATTCTCTCATCGTTCTCTTTCTTTTTTTTCTTTTCTTTTCTTTTTGTTTTCTTCTACGATAGAGGAACGAGACGAGGAATAGTTTCGAAAGTAATATCCTCGAGCCTCCGTAGCTTCCCGGAAAACGTCGTCGCGAATTTCGCATTTCTCGTTGATGAAAGACGTCGTTGAAACTAACTTTAGGTGGCGGCACACGACGTAAGAACTTTGGTCGTGCGCAGTATACGTCGGGCATGCGCGTTTAACGACGTAGAAGCGGCAAAGTCTAATTATTGATCACCGCATCGTCGCGTACGAAAGCGAGTTCGTCTTTATTGTCTCTCCGACGAACTCTCGTTATTATTTCGTCTTTGAATTTTCAATCGAACGGATTAGAAAGCAATGGATACGTTCTGATACGAATTCGAGAGCCAAGGAGCGCGGTACTTTGAAATAGTAGCGAATAGGAACTCGTAACGGATCGTACGAGCGTAAGCTCGTACGATCGATCCATTCTAAATGAGAGTACACATAGGCCGAATCATATATTCGCTATACTCTTCAAAATCAAATAACTTATTTCAATTTAATACTTATCGGACTATCAATCGGTCCCACGAGATCGTACGTATGTATTTAAATGTTCCTGCGGGGAATTTACGGGAGGAAAAAAGATCCTTCGGTGCGCGTAACTCGATCGAAACGTTTTTATTTTTCAATAACATCATTGCCATCGTTTTCTTTTACGCGACATTATATTCGATATATTCCCACGGAAGATTCTGCTTTATCGAATGAGAAAAGAGCGCGCACGAGAGCCGAACTCGCGGGAATCGATTCGCTGTGCATGCGCGATAGAGAGGAAGTGCGGTCTTTTAAAATCCTTACTAGCAGGCCATCGTTACGACCGGAGCTTTGACTTTCAAATTACGCGAGATTCGTTTAGAACGGGAACTCGTCCTAACCCGTACGATATGCAGCCTCGAATTCAAATATAAATAATATGGTGAGAGGTTTCGACGAATCCCGTCGTACGTTATCCAAACTCCGTTTTGCATAAGATTGTAAAATTGAGCGAGCTTTTTACGTACCACTTGACACAGGCAAATTGATATTATATTATGAGCCGTTCATAGTTCATCGTAACGACGTTGTTACGCTCGTAACGTTGTTTCGCTAAAAGGCACATCGTTATCGTTTCCCGTATTACGTCGTCGACTAAACGAATAATAGTTTGACGGTTAACCAATCAACGAGTAATTTCGTTCTCGAGTAGAGTAAACTCATCGATCGTACGATATATAATATACATCGAGCGAGGCAATATAACGAGAGAAGAGGGCTGCGAGTGATGTGCGATATGAAAAAATAAAATAAATCACGATAGACATTATAGCCGTTACTTACTTCTTTTCGCGCTAAGCGCTTGCAAATTAGCGGTGATGATGTCGCACTGTTTGTCGCGTTTGGCAGTCAGATAATCCTTTCTTCGCAATTGACGAACGAGCAATCCACCGGTGTGATTAATGTGATCGTACAAGATCTTTATCGATACGTGCAATTCGGTCTTGCCTGAAAATATTCGTCTAAACTTTACCTTTCGTCTCGAATCGATAAATATTCGCTCCGGAAGGGAACGTAAACGTCATCGCAGAGATAAAAGGGAAAAGATCAAAATCCGTTAAACTCGATTTTTTTCCGTCGTCGATGCTCCATGATTTTATTTCTTCGCGTACCTAAGTTTAACAAGGTGGATGGAATGCTTGTATAGATAAAAAAAAAAAAACGAGTACTCGTCCGGTAAAAGAAAGAAGAAGAAGAAAATGAAAAAAAAAAAAAAAAAAAAGAAAACAGGACGGCACTTAAAGTCGAGGAACGTTCTTGTCTCGAAGTCAACGAGGTCGCTCGTCTGTCTGGCTTCTACAGCCTCTTGTCTCGTCAGCTTCCCGAACCCTGAAGAGGCTTTGCTAATTTCAGGGTATCTTTGATTTCTCTCTCGCGAATTTATCGCAATTTCGAAGCCCTTTTCTTCCTCCTTACTCCCCGTGAGAATAAGAAAATCTTCCGAATTTTCAAACGAAGTTAAACTTTCTTTGGACTGGAGTCCCTCTCTCTCTCTCTCTCTCTCTCTCTCTCTCTCCCTCTCTCCCCTCCCCCTCGTCTCTCTAAACGACGTCTGGGAGAAAAAAAAAAGCATTTCGAACAATGACGTGTACGTTCTCTACGAATGAAAAGACATTTATCATAGCTTTCCTCCCTCAAGAGGATCAATATCGTTCGCGTGTACTGCCACATTGAATAGTCTTACTTTTCAATAGGAGACGAGCCTTTTGTAAATATTGGTGCTGCGGATGTTGTCTCAAGGACGAAGAAGCTGTGGAATCGCTCTCGGACCGACTACCGGACGGGAAACCATAAATGTCCAGTAATAGTTGATCCACGAGCGAGCAAACCCGTACTTCCTCCTTGTTATCTTGTATCGCCAGCGGTGCTGGATATTTCTACAATAACAAAGGATAGACGAGTAGTCGTCGTCGTCGTCGTTGGATTTATCGGAGAAACGTGCGATTACAACGCAGGGATACCTTTGGATTCCCGCGCGAGTTGTCCTTTTTAACGTCGATCGTTTCGAAACGTCCATTACTCGTAACACCTTCCATAGACTTGCTCCTTCGTATCTGTCTTTCGATCGCCGGCGTAACGCTCTCGTTGCCTCTTCTAATCGGTAATTTTTTATTCAATTCCATAAAGTCCGGACCTTCCAACCTTTGCTCGATCAAATTACGCTTTTTCGTTTTTCGGATCGAAGAGAAGGGATAGCCGATCGACGAGTAATCGATATTTCTCGTTCGATGGGTGACAAAGACGTCGCCGAAAACTCTTTCATTTTCCACGGCGACGCATTTCACGCGATAACTTATCTCGGAATGATTCTTCAGCGGTATCACTTTGCAATTCATGTCGGCCGATCGGTCCTCCTCTTGGCATTCAGAAATGATACACTCGACGACGAGCTTTTCAATTCACTTGAATTTGAAATATATATATATATATATATATATATATATATATATATATATATATATATAGAGAGAGAGAGAGAGAGAGAGAGAGAGAGAGAGATAAAAGTCCATAGAATCGATATATTTGATTAAACGCATAGACGAACGTAACCCTAAAAGCTCTTTACACGGCTCCCCCGTTCACCGGCGCGCACTCGTACGCTCGATAGAGGAGAGAGATAGGATCGAGTTTCGCGCGACGTAATTAAAGGTACGCAATACTCAGATACGTCCGATTGTAAGTCTAAGAGCGAGGCAGCGATCTCGACGCGTCGATCTAACAGATTCTTCCTTTGACAAGCGGTTCGAATCGCGAAAAATGGCTGGCTGGCTGGCTGGCTGGCTGGCTGGCTGGCTGGCTGGCTGGCTGGCTGGCTGGCTGGCTGGTTGGCTGGTTGGTTGGTTGGTTGCGAGGTCGTGAAAGAAACAAACGACGATACGCCGTGATACCGCGATGCGAGAACGATCTCGTCGGGGCCAAAGGCAAAATGCCGTTGCAATTAAATTTATCTAACGGAGAGTACTTATCGTTTGCCCGCACTCCTCTCACGTAGACGGCCGATCAAACTTTTTACTAGATAGATCGATAGGATGAAAATAATGTTGCATTATATCATTCGCTTATTCGCTCGGAAAACACTCGCTCCTCGGTACTAAAACACTTTCTACGACGCGCCTAGTTGTTGCATTTCGTTCTGGACAGCGTTCTAGACGTTATCACAAACCGGTAATACCCTTCTGGTAGCCAGACCACAACTGGAAACGTCGGCGATGATAATCGCTTCATTAACCGCGCACACCTACGTTTCCAACTGTCGTATCGCTGAGTGGTCGGACGTGGAAGCGAATAAATTAAACAGATGCGCTGCGCTTATATTTATCATCCATTCGCCTCTTGTCCATTAGATTCGGAGAGTCGATCACTCGAAGGAGAACAAAAATTATATATATATATATATATATATATATATATATATATATATATATATATATACATATCCGTGTTGTGCTACAACGACGGAGCGAGTAATTATTTTTACGATAATAAACATTTTTTCGTCCGATCGAGAAACGTCCAATTTCTTTCTTATTTCGGGTTATCGTGGGCGAAAAAGAAAAAAATAAATAAATAAAAGGCAAACACCTTCTCGACCAAAGTTTCGCGTTATCGGTCTATCATTACGAGTACCCATCTACGTATACCTGTAACAAAGGAGATCGTATTAATGTAGATTCGCTTATCGGTTCTCGCAGGAAGAGTCGACGAAAAACTCATTTTTTTTTTTTGTTTTTTTTCTTTATCGTCGCGAGGTTGCGACGATAACGCGACCACGACGCGAACGTTCGTTAAAACTTTTGCTACGAACGTCGTAAGAATTTAAAGCGGCGGACGGTGTGCCCGGGTGGTCGCGCTAGTCATTCACCTGGTAAGCTCGTTGACCCCTTTCTAATCGGTAAGCTTCAAAGGGGACCCCTATCCGTATACTTGGAAAACGTGCACGCGAGCGCATTTCCATTACTTTTTTTCACAATTTTCCTTCCCACGACGACGAGGACGACGACAGTTTCCTACTTTACGACCGAATATCCGAGAAAACGTCGAACGCTACGGACAGATAAGTTTCGTAGTAGTAAATTATCGAAATAGCGTTTATTGCTATCCGGTGGTCGCGATAATTGCCATGGGAGATACTCCGTGCTGACTTTTCCTATTCCGCATTTATTCTACGCAACGCGAAAGATGCGTAAAAAGTGGCCTATGCGTATAAAGTGCGTCGTATCCGAAGAGCAAATGGAAGCTTGTTTAATCGATATACGATTCGCGATCGAAATAACGTAGCTATGGTAGCGAAAGTAAGATGGAGATATCACGGGCGACGATAAAACCATACCGTACGTACCTCTTCCGCCTGCCCTCCGAGCAACGTCTACACCCCGTCGCGTTAATTACATTTCGATTTGTAAATCTTTGGAAATGTCCGTAATTCCTTGTCCTTGCAACGAGGGAAAAGATTCGGAGGAAGATGAATCGCGTCCTCGTACCGACGAAATTTATCGAACGTGCAACCTTCCGAGGCGATTTATGTATCCAAGTGAGTATAACGAGGTGACGCGAAAGGCGAAGGAGCTACGCTAAAATCCATGAAAAAGGAATTATCGTAAGAATAAGGAAAATTGCGCCAACGATTTCAACCGTGAAACTTGTATACGTATATCGGTGCACCGATAACCTCTCCCCGACCTTAGACCACTTTTTCTCCCTATCTCTTTCTCCGACGGTGCATCGTTAGAAAAGTTGAATTTGAAAGACGAACCAACGGCGAAAGGCTCGCATCGGGGGAAATCGTTTATTTATCGTTTACGAGCGTGCGTCCGACCTAACCGATACGTAAGTAATTCGAGGAACGCGTTTCTCACAAATTTCTTCCCGCTCGTATACGTATTACGTCCGATTTATCGAAGAAAGCAGAGCGACAGAAAAGAAATATGATAAAAAAAGAAGCAACGCAAAAAGAGAAATGATAATAAAAATAGTCGTAATAAATCGAACGAACGGTCGTCCGTTTCGAACGAAAGTCGAAAGCGCGTAATCAATTGGCCCTTCGATAAGCCTCTTTCCTATCGATCTTAATTAGTTCGCGTACGTCGAGAATCCTTCGAAGCGTTCGATCTTTCCTTCCTTCCCGCCTTCCTTCCTTCCTTCCTTCCTTCCTTACTTCTATCCTCCCTTTCCCCGTTACCGTTAATATTTCTCTCGCAATTTTCCTTCTTCGCAATTAGTCGTAAAGTCTACCGCGAGATATTCTCGTTAAGTGCGCGATAACGCTCGGCTATTAATAAGCAGCAGCAACAGCAGCAGCAGCAGCCCGTACTCGATCGCTGCTTCCACCCGTTCGAGTCTTATCTCGAATAATAAACGTTTTTATGTGTGTCACAGCGTATACCTCGTGTATCATTAGTCATTGTTATCCGCGAAGAGTCAGTTTCTCCTAACGATTGGGGATCCCTTAGCACGAAACTAGCCGCGAATATCGTGAGCTTATATCGAGAAACGTTGTCTCGTTACGAGCAATCGCGTTCTTTCCCTCCGAAATTAACTAGCTCGACGCAATATTTCAATGCTTCGTTGTTCGAAGCCGAATCTTTTTTCAAAATATGAGAGAGAGAGAGAGAGAGAGAGAGATCGTTCAACGAGCGAGTATCGTGCGAATAAATACCAAAGCAGGCCTTGCCTGAACGTCGGTCAAGTCGGAGTAAGAAATAGGGCTGACTCTTCGAGTCGGGAAGAGCGCATCGAGTATCTTAACGATTACGAGCTTTCGAGCTTTCAGCGGGGAGAAACTCGTAGAATGGGCGTATCAAACGTTGCGGCGATATCTCGATATAAATGATGGTAAATGCGAGAGAAGTCGTCTGTACGAAGAGAAAACGATCTCCCACGGGGTCAGTGTAAGTTCAGCTTCGCGGTGAGACGAAGTCACGACGAACGAACGCGTCATGCTACGCTTTCTCGTTCTCCTCTTACCAGTCCTCTCGTCTTCCCCGTTGTCCGCGTACGCTTACGCGGACGAAGAAATCGATTGCCAGGTTTATAATCATCTTCACGTTTGTCTCTCGAACGGGATACTCGAGAGCGTTGCCTTCAAGGACCTAAATGCCGTACAAACGATCGAGGATACGGAGTTGCATCTCGAGGATCTCGCCATCACCGATATCGGAAAGAACGCGTTTCTACGGGTGAACGGCTCGACGGCCCTTTATTTGCGAAACAACGCCCTGTCGATCGTCTCGAAGCATTATTTCGAGGCACTCGATCAATTGACGTATTTGGATTTACGAAACAATTCGATCCGAGACATCGAGGACGCCGCGTTCGCCGGATTGAATTATTTGGAGACGTTGCTCTTGGACTGTAATAACGTTACCCATCTCCGTCCGAACGTCTGGAGGGGCCTGACCGAACTTCACGAGCTCTACGCCACCGACAACAATATCGTGCTGAGGAGAAACGCGTTTAAGGGCCTGAGACAATTGGAGACGCTCGCCTTGGATTCGAATGGAATAACTGAGATACCGATCGGCACCTTCGCCGGTCTCCCTCACATCGATCTACTTTACTTGTCGAGAAACAAAATATCCACCTTTCAGCCGGACGTATTCCGTGGGCTCAACGAGATAAACGAGCTGGATCTTGGAAAGAATCGTTTCCAATCTCTTCCCGTCGGAGCGTTTCGATATTTGAGGAGCTTGAATTCTCTTTGGTTGAACGGGAACGCGATCGAAGCGATCGGAAAGGACGCCTTCGAGGGATTGGACGATCTCTCGATTTTGTTTTTAAATAACAACGAGCTTCGTTACGTCGACATGTCGGCTTTCGCCAAAATGAAAATCGTCACCGTAGAGCCTGGCTTCAAGATAAACGACCAACTGGTCGAACATCTTTCCGAACATACTGGAAAATATCGTTGTACCAACGTTCTCTTTCAGGAACCCTACGATTGCGTCAAAATCAGAGCGTAGTCGTCGGCATCGAGTTCTAAAAGTCCTACGTACCAAATCGTGACAAATTCTATACGCTTATAATACCCTCTTTTATTTTAATATCGATTAAAGTCGATCGACGCTTCGGCGTTTCTCCTACGTAGAGAAATTCTTTAGAAATACAATGGGAGCTTTTAAAAAACACATCATCAAATCACTTTGGGAAACTTTTCGAACACGATCTATTTTATATATGTGCGAGACGAAATAAAATGACATGACTTGCGCGAAAAGCGCAAGGAAAGAATTTATTATCCTTCGATATCGGTCACGTGGAACGCGCGATGATAAACGCTTTAAGCAGCTGCGACTGTTATGCGTATGTACTAAAATAAACTCTATGTAACGCGTCTCCGAGTCGACTACGAGAAAACTATGCAAATAGACAAATACTCGAGCGAGTCGTTGGGAAGTAAAATTTATCGATTTAATATCGATCGATTTTCCAACGAGGAAATATACTTAAGCGCGTGTACTGATCCATCGATCGTCCTCTTTATAGGGATATTCAAAGGATATCGTCAAGACGACCTTCCTCTTCCACATCCCTGCTATAGGAGTACTTCCATGGATTATGGTTGGTACGCGCCTACGATTCATACCGTTCCTACAACCTACTATCCTCGAAATGCTTTCTTCAGTCGAGAAGCTGCCCTCGGTGGAATGTATCGAAATTACTCCTTAAACACGGAACTTGACAAGACATTCTTTTGATTCCAAATACTTTTGCAATCGTACTCTTAAGGAGAACACTTTTAATCAATTTTCTATTCATTTTCTCTCCATTGTACTCACGAATGTATTCTCAAGAAAACAAAAAAGAGTTGAAGAAAATTAAAGAAATTTTCAAGGATGTGTTAATGGTTACTATTCATTATTACTATCGTTTTACGCTTAGATATTTTTTTATTATTACAGTTCAGCTTGTATGCACGTATGTATCCGTGTCTCTGTGTGCGTGGTGTGTATATATATGTATACGTATATGTATATATATATATATATACACACATACGCACACGCGCGCCACACGCACGCACCTGCATATACATACATACGTTTCGCGTTAATCATACTTTAACGGATCCTATACGTCGGGCACATTTCCAATACAGCGTGCCTGAGATTACCTCTAATCGCGGATTACAAACATCTCCTTTGCATTACTTGTCTCTTGCCATACATTTATCGAGGAGTGATAATAGTTCGTTTCTTTTTTTCATTTAAATCGCGATTCACATTTTACGAGTGCATGAGCTAATCGGTGAATTGGAAAACTTTTACGACGATTATTACACATCGATTATTTATATAACGTAACTCGGGGCTGTCTAAAATACTTTTTGCTACGGCGATATTTCATCAATTGCCGTCGATCTCGTTAATGTCGATAATAGCGGTACAATAATAGTAATAATAATAATAATAATAATAATAATAATAATAATAATAATAATAATAATTCCATGACAACGCAACATGCGTATATTATATGTACCTACATAACACAATGGACATTCATCTATCGCTTCGACACATTTATGAATGCGCATTTTCCAGTAACAATCGTAAAGATTAGGAAACCCTTTACGGAATACTTAATAATTCTATCCTGGTTAACAGTCAATCGATGAGAGTTATATAATGCTCGATAACTGGTGTTCGAAAGATCATTTGATGTTTCAACGAAATCATTGATGTAATAATGAAATGTAAGGAAGACGAACAAGGAGAAATTATACAAATTCTAAAAAAATTGCCACCATCGAAAGTGTTTTTGAAATTTTTTTTTTTTTTTTTTCATATAAATCTTCGTCAAACATTTCATTATCGCAACAACGTTCCTCATTAAAGCTCATAATAGCTAATCCCGTGCTCGTTGTAAATCGGCTTTCCTTCCTTTACGTTGTTTCGATCACAGTCCGCTCGACCGATCGTATCGTTATAATCATTCGATGGAAAAATTGCGACGGATAATTTAAGGAGAACGTCGACGAACGATGAAATATATCAATAAATAAATATCTACCGACAACGAGCACGTATAACGAAGTCAGAATATCTAGCCATTATGTATCAATAACGCATACTTCGCATTCCTAATTCTATATATGTATATATAAATGTCTTCTTTTTACCTATAATTTTATACAATCTCTCATATATCTCGTCTCTACTGCACGCCTTTTATCGTTTTTCCTGTTGACATCTGGGATATAGGTAATTTTATTATAGATCGTAAACTTAGATTTATAGAGACCATCGCTCGAGTCGAAGGTCGACAAATATTTAACAATTAACGTTGATTGACAGAACTCACATTTTAATTTTCTCTCTCGGCCGCACGCTCTTTACCTTCTAGTATACATTGTCTTTTTTAATTGTTCCTTTAGCTCTCGTTTAATGTTTAGTATTTAACCCCTTTATAACGATAACTAATCGCATCCTGTGCGTAGGAAAAAAAGAAAAGAAAAAAAAAAAAAAAGAACAAATCGATCTAAGTATATACGCGTACGATCTTCGTACGGACGCTGTTTTATCTTCTTCTTCCAAATCCAATATCCTATCGCTTTCGTTGTTCGTATCGCTTTTCTTTCTCACCGTCTCTCTCCCTCTTTTCCTTCATTGAGTAAAAACAGCGTCCATAGATCTGAGAAACACGAGTCCCACGCAATTCGACGATTACGAAAGCTTTGAAAGGATGAACGAAACAAAAATATCCCAGTCATTCTCTCTACGCGCACATCGTCGTCCACTCCGCACGGTTTTATATTGTCGTTCATTTAATGTAAGTTACGAGGACTTAAATCTCTAGGAGGTTGGACCGTCCTTGGTTCTGATCTTCGTTGGTCATCGATCATCCAGTCGATCCGATTTATTCATATCGGGATGTTGATACGCTTTTTCTTTTACCTTCTGCCCCTCTCCCCTCTTCACACTTCCTTACGACGATAAAATCCTTATCGCGCATCGACGAAAGCTTACGGTCATTCGAGATTCGTCTTTTGATTCAATCCTTTCAAAATTTCCCGACCATTCGATCGTTCCCTCTTTTATTCGAAATTTTCAACTGCGCTTTCTCGACCCACATACGACTTCTACTCTTCCTCTATACACTCTTCCTCTACACACACAGATATATAAATACGTAGTATTAATTAGACCTGTGTCTTTCTTAGACCCCTCAAACGTTAATCAACGTCGGTCTGGCTCTTTCTTATTTTCTCCCATCTTTCCTCGGCACGATAGGCTGATTATTAATTATTATATTTTGTATTATCGAATGAGTAACATCGAGATGTATTCGAAGATAATAATCGTTAACGTTTTATGCAGCATTATATTATCATTTTCATATTAATTTGTAATCATATATTAACTTATATATTTATATATATATATATATATATTATTTTTTTCAAAATTCTGTGTGTATTCTCGTGTGTGATTATTATACATGTGACTAGCACGCATTGAAATCAAGGTGGTTACGCGTGTCGGGCAACTTTGTACTTCGCCGTCGACACGTCTACCCTTAAAGATTTATAACTTCACATATTTTTTTTTTTTTTTTAACCATTTAAGTTAACGTTTACTTTATTTTTATGTATTTTAAAAGAGTTTCCATTACACAGAGTTTGAGTATTTATCGTGTTAACGAGCTTTCGCTTAATCGAGACTAAATCAATAATGCGTACTCTCGTTGGCTCCTTTTGCAATTCATTAATCTCAGGATGTTAATACGCTTTCTCTTTCACCTTTTTTTTTTTTTTCTATACCATTGTACTCGTTATTTCATTCCTTGATATCGATGATTTTCCTTGTTGACACTGCTTACTTTTCAAACGATAATCTCCCGGGTCAATCTATTAATTAATTCATGTGCATTCTCTAAAACAATCTTGATTAACGTACGACAACAGCGTTTATTTGCGTTCGTTTTAGAATGCAAACGTCTCTCTTGTTTAATATAATAATTAAATACTGGTGTTACGTTCCCTGATTAAATATTTTGTTTTTTTACTTGCCTCTTTGGTTCGTTTATAAAAAAGCTTTTACATTCACCGATAAAAATGTGCTCTTTCTATAAAGATGCGGACGGTCAAGACGATCGGTCCTTTCTCTTTCGCAACGTTTTCGTAATCCTCGCTTTTCTGTCTCACCCCCCCTCTCTCTCTCTCTCTCTCTCTCGTTACGTTTAAAAATGAACGAAAAAGAAAAACGTTGGAGGCACTGAACTGGCAGCAACCGTCGGCAAACTTGACCCGCCAAACCGATATGCCGTACGTAAAAGATTTCTCCTCGATTAGTATCAAACGAACGCTCGATTAGTACGGACAAATGGGAGGAGAGGAGAGTTCGATAATATACGCAGTTTAAGTTTCACCTTGTCTTTCTTTTCGTCTAATTATTTAAAACGACGAATAAACGTTACAGACAAATTCGAAGCTTCAATCGCGTACTCGAACTTTTAACATTTTCTTTTTTTTTTTTTTTTCTTTTCCTTTCGTATTTTCTAATCTGTGTCTCGCTAATCACGACTACGAAATATATGTATATTGAAAATACACGTAGGTACGTTGTTTTATTTTTTTTTTTTTTTTTTTACTTCACAACGACTTTCCCCTTTTTACAAAAGAGATCGCCGTTGTTCTCTGCGTTTTTTTCTTTTTTCTTTCTTTTTTTTTTTTTCTTTTTTTTTTTTTGGATACACGATCAAACAAAACGATATTCTTGTCGATAATATTTGTATACGCGTAGTTTGCTCGAAAGGCGCAACAACGAAGACGCTTTTACTAGTGGAAGGTTCGTCGGTTACCTTCGTGCAACAAAGGGTTGTTAAACTATGGATATATCGTTAGTATCGTTATTACTTCGTTTAAAGGCATGCGAATAATAATGGAGAGGAGTTTGATATCGAGGATATTATCTACTGATCGCAATACTACGTGATAATCGAACGGTAATATTCCGAGGAAAGGACTCTTTCTAATAATTTTGTATGCCTCTTACATAATAATTACTCAGCTCTGTCAAACTCAATACGAATAGATTACTCGGAAGTATCGATAATTTTTTTCTCTTTGATAGAAATTTTTTAAAAAACGATTCCATCGAATATCGCATTTTCGATATCTGCGGGGGATAAGAAACAGTATAAAAATATGAAACCATAATGGTGTTAGAGAATAGGTGTAAAATGTAATAAGGTTTATAGAGTAGACGAGTGTACGTAGAAAGGTTATAAAGGAAGTGGTTAAATAAAGTCGTTAGGTTCAACTAAATACTACAAACTACGACGATAGGAATTCGTCGTATTTTGAAAATAATCGTCCGATAATTTTTCGGTCGAAAGAAATTCGCCTTTATCGGCGCGTACTCGTCTAACGGTACTAGTCCCTCTACGTTCCTTTTCCTTCTGTTTTTTCTGCGTATCCGGTACAGACGTTTCTTCTAATTTTCTATGTTATCATCTACTCGCTTACGTTCGCACCCCTGAGGTATTCTTTGTCTTTATTAATTGGCGCTCTCTCGTCACCTTTCTCCTATATATCGATTCGTTCCTCGCAATATCGTGGCTTCGATCTCTTTTCTTTTTTTTTTTTTTTTTTTTATGTTATTTACCATTAACGTAACGTAAGATTTTCAAAGAGATCGCTATTGTTAGTGCCGTTGCTCGTTTTTGCCATTCTTCCATCCTAATTTTTCTCTTTGAGAAATAAGATTTATATAAATATTCATCCTCATGTTTCATTAGATTTTTCGATAAAGATTTTTCATCTACGATTTATCTTTTGATCTTTCGATCGTTCGTGAAGAGGAGTAATTTATTTTCCAAAGAATTGAACACATTTTCAAGATATTAATGCGAGTCAGTAAAACTAATGATCAAGTTCCTTTATATTTGTTTGTGCGAGTTTGGACGTAAAACTTCTTGAACGGTTTGAAAAAAAAAAAATTGAGAAATTTTTCCTTTCGTTGGACGGTATAACGTTTGTGTCAAATAACGATTAAATGATATTACGTTGGATAATCGATGGTTGTCTGCAAATTGTGCATAGGTTTTGACATTTTTTCATGGACACGATAGATTTATTACAAGTATCGTATTAATATAATTGTCGAGTTTCCATCGATCGTTTATGTCTCGTGCTGATGAATATTATATAAAGGACACGTTAATGTTGTCAAAAGGCACGTCGAAATGCATGAAACAAATAAAAATAATTTCATTTCGAGACAAAAGAAAGGATAAAAAAGAAAAGGAATTTTTGATGAGAGAAAAAAATTAGTTTGGTAGAAGCTGAAGCCACGATATTTTGTCAACGTCGAAATACACACTCTTGTTCGTCGCGATAACTTTAGTCGGACACGAATTCACGATTTCATTTTGATATAAACAAAGGTGTCTTCGTTATCGCATCGAGCGAGATAACGAATAACGAGTTTTGAATTTGCATAAACATTTATATATTCGCAGACTGCTCGTCGACGGTAAACTAATGGATTTGATTTTAGTTTCCAACATTTTGCGATCTACAAATCTTGTCTAATTCAACATCAACGGCCAAGCACCTTATTCGCGAGATGTGTGTGTGTGTGTGTGTGTGTGTGTGTGTGTGTGTGTGTGTGTGTGCATATATGTATATACGTACATATATGTCGTTCATTGTAATCTTTAAGACATCGTAACGTTAAAATGCTTTTTTTTTTTCGAAAGCTTACAAACTAATTGTGCGCTTAAAATATTAAATCCCAAAGCATAGTGTTGACCGATATCTTGAAATTTTGCTTGGACGACGGACGACTCTCGGGTTAATTTATAAAACAATCGGGTATTAATGACGGGTCGACTTTAAATAAAAGTAATTACATGGATTAAATCGTGAAAAAATTATTCGTTGTTCGATCACTTTTATCGTATAATCAATGTTAACTTTATTCTCGAAGAGATAAACGTTACGTTCAAACATCGAGTGCATAGACGCGAATCTCTACCAACGTAATAATCGAGAAATAGCGATTTTCTATGCCGAATATATCGACTATTGGCAAGCGTTATTTTGGAAAAATCCTTCTAATCTATGAATCGCGTTTCGATAGCGTAGAGATAAGTGAATGAAGAATCTGCAAATATATAGATATTTACACATCGATGCGAGGCTACCGTAGGAAATACTTTGGAGATCGTTCGGAGTCGCTCGAATGTCGACGTTATAAAACGTATCGCTGAAAGAAAAGTTCCTCGAACAAGACGGTATTTTGTCAGACTCGAAAAGGATAGATTACATCATAGACTCTCGCGTTATCGCATTAAAACCTCGCTCGAGGTTTCCCTTTACGTTGGTCGACCGATTCAACGAATTACATATCACCGAATATACCAGCGAACGTTTTTCGAAGATTCTTCATCGTATCCTCCGTGTCTTCTCCTTGATTCTGAGACTGACTACCCTGACGATGAAACGGTACCCTGGATGGTACCGTAGGTGGTTCCTCCTGTCTTCTACCGACCGATGGCGCGCTACTGACCGTGCTCGATTGGGATGCTGTAAAAGTAAATCCGGTCGGGTAAAGACACAAGACTAATAATGATAAAAAATAATTGGTATCAACGAGATACGAAATAATAAGAGACCTTGAGAATCACGACGTTGAAGCTGATGATGGCTATCGGAAGTAGTAACGTCGCCTGCCAAGGCCGTCGTAGAACCTAAGCTACCTATGCTTGCCATCGAGCTCATACTTCCGTGAGATCCCAATGGTGCGGCTGGAGGAGGTACGCTTGGTGGTCCGGTACGTGAATCTTCCACGGGGCTCGTAGCCTGGCTCGAACCGGACATAGAACCCCTCGAGGCTGTTTTCGTTAAAACGCTGGCTGGTCGGCAACAAGCCTGTGTCAAAAACCATCGAAGGAAAAGATTTTCTCATTGGTAGTCGTTGCGAGGTCCAAGTATTCTCTCTCTCTCTCCGATGCGAACGTACCTGCATCTTGGCGGTAACCAAATCGGCGATATGACGACGATCCTCTTCCTGAGAGTCTCCCATCAAGGAGAGCGCGCTGTCGTTCACTTCTATGATGTGCTCTCGGCCATCTTTACCAACGAGAAGCTCGATCGCGCAAATGTCCAAACCTCCAAAAAGTTGACAGACGTTGTCGATCCAGACACGATGTCGCTCGCTCACCGGTACTTGCTCCAACATCGCCGAACCCGTGTTAGATTTCCAGTTTCCAGTTATGCTTTTCCGTCTTTAATCAAAATCAAAGGTGGTTCGTTCCTATCAAATTCGTTTCTCGAATATGCACTAATAGATGGAAAGATGATAGAAAAAGGCCTATTGTAGTTTGCCTATTCTCCCATTTTCCTGCCCCTTTCTCCGATACCTTCAAATACATTGATTTTAATTTTTCCAATCGTTTCGCACTTACAGGAAGGCCTTGTAATTGTTTCCTATTTTCTGCACGTGCACGTCGAATTTGGTGTCGACGTACGGCTCCGCGGTGCAATAAGTATTCGTCAATGCTGCCAAAGATGCGAGATCCAAAAAATCTTGATTCGTTTCGGCGCGAGCCTTCCCAATACCTCCGTGGGCGTGTCCTAATTTCACTACCACGGGGAATCGCGAAGCGCTCACCTGAAACGATAAAAACACTCGTTGTATAGCGGAACACAGCAAAGAACAACACCCGTACTTTTCTTCTTTTTTTTTTTTTTTTTCATTTAATATAAAAGCGAGCACGTTTCAACATATGCCTATGGTTTTTCAACTCTTTATCCCGGTGAAAATGTAGGTAGCATATTTGTCGATAGTTTTGCCTTTAATTCGAGGAGTCCGCTTTTACGCTCCAGAGAGCGCTGCTATACCGTTCGCGTTCGCGTTCGCGTTCGCGTTCGCGTTCGCGGAAGATATCATCTATCGTTTCCAATTAGATCGTCCGTCGTCCTCGCTCGATATTAATTAACCATCTAATTAGATCTATCTACGAGCTTTCAATGTTACTTATCGTTGAATTCTACTATCGACCTTGCTATCTTTTATTCCGATAATAATAATTTATATGAATTTTCTATGCGTCAAATTAAAATAGCGCTTTAAAGTGTACGAAGATACGTTCGAACGTTATTTATTTTCTCTCTAAAATTCGATCATCGTAAAACTATGGTATCTCGTTATAAATGCTTTTAAGAAGACGCAAAACGGGACCCACCGTAATTGGAACGTGAGATAAATAGAAGAAAATATACGACGTCCCCGCATTAAACGAGTCACAAATTTTATCTAATTCCGACGGTAATTGAGTTAGTTAATCGACGAGCTAGAACAACGTAAAACTTGAATGCTTTCCAACGTTTACCGTTAGCCCAGATAGTTTTGAAATTCTTCACCGATAGCTCGAAAGTACACTTAAGTGCGTACATATCGTCGCAGAGGAATTTCTAGGGAGGTTCGACGATCTTTTAACTCGAACTAATCCGCATCCACTTTAATTTACGTGCTGTCCTTCGAGGTACACGATACGAGTATTTTTCGCATCGTACCCTTGTACGCTGCATCGAATCGATATTAATTAATTAATATCGATAAGGTCGATAGTTCTTTTTCGAAACGATTCGCGAGAAATTCTAAAAGAACTTACGAGTACGATAGAACGTTGTCGTAGCAAGTACGGACGTACGGACTACATGGAATGATCGTCGCCAAAGTTTACAGGGGGGGGGGGGGGGTAGACGACTGTTGTCAAGTGATAACGATGGACTACTTCCTAATCGAATATCGTGGAGCATGTTATAGAAAGGAAATCCGTTTGAAAAATGACATCGAACTGGTTCAACGAAACGACTAAACGCGATCGTTTATAGACGTCGACGAGGAAAAACCTTTTCTGCTTCCGCAAAACATAAAGAAATCTACCTACGATGAAGAGAGAGGATCGCGTTAAAGACGAATTAACGCGTAAAACGCGCTTTCTACTTTAACCCAATTCTCTCGTTCTCCTGCGTTCTCAAGGCTCGTTTAAAAAGCTTGTAGAAAATGGGGAGAAACACACACACACACACACACAGAGAAAGAGAGAGAGAGGGAGAGAGAGAGAGAGAGAGAGAGAGAGAGAGAGAGTGTATATAAAAGCGCTCTAAAGCGCTTTACCGCGCTTCGACTTGTTGCTAATTGTAAGTAACTTTAGCATAGGTACTTGTCGGAAATGAAAGAATATCGAAAGCAGAGGACCAATTAACGCGTTAATGAAAACGCTTTCTCTAATACATTCGCCTCTCTCTCTTTCTCTGACTGTTTCACGCTTGTACACTTTCTCGCCCTAAAAGCGTCCCGACTTTTTAAAACCAGTCGGACTTTTAAAGATCACTCGAGCGATCGCGAGATTTAAAGAGACGAAGGATGTCGATGGTGCCCGCTGTAAAATTCGCCGGCTTATTCGCGCTAAGAAGAAAAAGGGGAAAAAAAAGAGGAGGGAAGAGTGTGGAAATTATACTTGCCGTAGGTGTGGACAAAAATTCACGACTGGAGGACGCGTGTCGACTCTCGCGATAGGAAGACCGAACGACAGAATGACGAAAGAGCGAGAGAAATCGAGGGAGGATAACGGGAGAGACGAGGATGAGGAACAAGGAGGACCGTAAAGGAGAGTGCGTGGGAGGTTGCAAAGGGCTAGAGAGAGAGAAGACAAATAACTCTGCGAGAGACGGATAATCCAATCTACGAAGGAGAAAAGGAGAGAGGAGGATTTTTGATTACAAAGAGGAGGTGAGCGCCTGAAGGTGCGACAAGGCGTGAGGGAGCGCTAGAGAGGGAACGGGAGAGAGAGAGAGAGAGAGAGAGAGAGAGACGAGAAGACTGGAAAGAGACCGGAACAGTTATGGATGGTCAGTAGAGTGGGGGACAGAAAGAGAAAGACCGATCGAGATACTTGATAAGTACGAGAGAGACAGCGAAAGGAATCGAGATGACTATAGGCTAACGTTCAAGAGGGAGAGAGACGGAGCTAGTCCGAGGGACCGAGAAGGAGAGAGAGCGAGATCACGAGAGAGGGAATGAGAGTGTGTGTGTGTGTGTGTGCGAGCGAAGAGAGAGAGAGAGAGAGAGAGAGAGAGAGAGAGAGAGAGAGAGATCGAGCGTGCCGGGAACGACGTAAGAACGTAGGAAGGAAGGAGAGTCTCTCGTGTCGTTCGTGCTTGCATTGCTTTTCGAAGCTCGCGCGCGAAAGGTTCGTTCGTTCGTTCGTATTACTTGTGGTGCGCTTGCCGGTGCGATCGGACACGTGAAAAGATCCCTTACGAGTATTCTTCTCTCTTCTTCTTATCTTCCTCTTACTTATCTATTCATCACTCTTCCTCTCTCTTTCTCTCTCCTCTCTCTCTCTCTCTCTCTTAGTGCATGGCTTTTACGAGAAAGTGCTCCTAAGACGTTTTAAAATCATCTTTTAATTTTGTTCTTTTACCGTCATCTTCTCCTTCCATCTTTATATTTGAAATAAATAGAAACGCGGTGAAAGGATCGTTGTTATTTTCCTTTGAACTCGTTAAAAATCGTAATTTCTCTCTCTCTCTCTCTCTCTCTCTCTCTCTCTCTCTCTCTCTCTCTCTCTCTCTCTCTCTCTCTCTCTCTCTTTACTCTCTCGGAAGTCATCATACGCGCTAGCAAAGCTGGGCTCGCGTATTTTTGGTGTGCGCGACGGATAATTCAGCGTGGCTTCTCTTTAAGGTCAAGCCGGGACCAAGAGAGAAAGGTCGCGCGCAAATAAACAGCAACGAGAGGAAAAAGCCGCAAGCGGAAGGACTCGTTGAGGGGTCACGGAGAAAGGTATCTATATCGTTCTCTCTTGGTTACGATTTCCACATGGTGGATCGTTACGAATGTGTTTCCTCGTACGGTCTCGCAAATCACCATCTCTCTCTCCCTCTCTCTCTCTCTCTCTCTCTCTCTCTCTGTCTATCTATCCATCCATCTATCTATCTATCTATCTCCTCCTTATCTCTTTTATTTTTTTTCACGGTAAAAAAAGATTTCGATACCGTATTGTTATGGTACCGGACCCGAAAGATTTTAAGCTTATCCCTAGTATTTATCAATGATATCGATTGGAAGGCATATTTAATAGCGTTTTAAATTTCTCCAAGGTAAATATCGTTAAGATATACGAATGGAACAATCGCGATTCGATATTGCAAAGGTTCGATATGGATTTTCTTTTCTCGTGGATCGTTAACTTTTCGTTCGCGATAGAATTACTATTTTCCAGGGAGTCTCGCGTCACCGAGTATTATCGATGATATCATTGGTAAATAAACTTGACCACAGAGTTTATCGGATGACGATTATCGATTTGCGTCGATCTAGCTTCAATGGCTGCCAACCGAGTTTCGATATCGTGCGTCGTTGTTACCAATACTCCATAATCGTTCTATAGCGAGGTGAAAAAAAAAAGAGACCGTATTGTCCAGTTTTTCCTTTTGTTTTATCGATATCTTATCGATTCGTTTCGGTTATCGAACGTCACGCACGATTCCTTGTACTTACGCGTATAAGATTTAAATCGTGAACTTGAAATAGCATTCCGTTTACAATTAGGTAATACGCGACGCGTCGTTAAGAATCTATTAGATCGTTGAAAAGAAATACGAAAGAATACTTATAAGAGATTTGGAAGGTACGTTCGTCCGTACGACGTATCCTTGGAATCTGCCCGCCCTAGATACCTTCGAGAAACGTTAATGCAAACGAACCGCCGAGACAACCTAATCGCCCGATATACTTGGCAAAAACTGTTATTAGTTCGAGCAAGGAGGTACCGAGCGTGAATGGCCAAGTATAGACCAATTTGGCGATAATTTATAGCGAGGAAAGTATTCGAAGGAGCAGAAATATCGCTGAATCAAAAAATCGACAATATTTTTCCTCCCGTTAACGACTCGTTAGTCGTAGCGGACTTATTAGTTGCGATTTTCTATTAGTATTTATCGACCGATAATATCATTAGGTTCTCCTGGATCGTGAGAAAAATAGGCATACGCGAGATCGGACGTTGTAGATACGTTCGCGAAGGTGCGTAACGATCGCTTCTCCCACGTGAACGTGTCGCCGACTATTTTCTTGGCAACGTTTGCGCGCGACATCCGAAATAACGTTGCGCTCGTTTCGCGCTTCATACCATTTGCATATACGTATCTACGTCGTCAACGCTCCGTCGCGTAACCGACAATAAGCAACACTTTTTTATTTGCTCTTCACCGATGCTTTTTTCTCTTTTCTCTACTTGTTTTCTCTTTTTATTCGAACTTGTTGTTCGTCCCTGGAGGATCTCTCTCGATTCTTCTCTCGATTCTTCTCTCGATTACTCGTCCCAATTTTAACGATCTGGCTCGGTTGTTATCATCCGTACCGAACCATTGACACTTCAACCTCTTATTTTCCGCTTTATGCACCGATGACTCAGAACTCGCGACTTGTCTTTCTCTGCCTCTCTCGGTCGCAGTTATTATCACTTTTCTCGATCCAAGTCTCCGCTCCAGTTTCCGTTATCTCTCGACGTCGTTCTCGTATCGACTTGGAAAGGTGGAAGGTGGAATACCTTGTACCAATATATCGGCTGATTCTCTCTGTCCCCCTCCTGTCTCTCACAAAATTATAGCTTTCGTTGCGTAGCACGTATGCAAGATTTTTCCCTACTCTCTCTCTCTCTCTCTCTCTCTCTCTCTCAACCTCGCCCTCTTATGATCGTCGAAATAAACAACGAGGGAGTTTCGATCGAAAGGTGATATTATAATTCATCTTTTTACAATACCGCTATACCGTCTGCTGCGTTGCTGTATCACCGACGTGTATAATATTACATTTATTACGCGTTACTTCGATATATGTGGCGGGCCGAGTGGCGCCAACCAGCCGGCCTCCACCAACACACAGAGCCGGATATATTCGTGTCCACGTATGTACGTGCTGGTACATTCGTGTGATGTGTGCACGTAAAGCCGTACCTTCGCATATTTCGCCCGGCGTATGTACCTTTCCTCTCTCTCTCTCTCTCCCTCTCTTCCTTTCTCTGTCTGTCTGTCTGTCTGTCTGTCTGTCTCTCACTCTCTCTCTCTCTCTCTCTCTCTCTCTCTCTCTCTCTCTCTCTCTCTCTCTCTCTCTGTCTGTCTGTCTGTCTGTCTCTATGAAAATTTATTTCCTTTCGAGGAATGCTACTCGAGTATGTACCTGGAGAAGACGGACAACGTCCTCTAATCCGGCTGAGATTAGAGCCGCGAATCGGATAGTTACAACGGTTCGTTGTTGAGGTACAGCATTGGTTGCAGCAGCATTCAAACGATAAGTATGTTCTATGATATTCGTCTACCCGATGATTATTTTCTTCCAAGGAACACGTTCAAAAGATCTTATTCAATGACTGTCATACCTCTTTGGAACGTGACGCCTACATTGTAAGCGTAATTTGAGATCGAGAAAATAATTTTGTTCACTCGAGAAATTCAAAACTCGACACGCCAAACGACCGACCTCTCTTTACACAACTCTTACAAGCGTTGAAAAGTCTCCAAAGAAATTTATTATGCTTCGCGAGCATATTCCCCGATAATTAGGAATCGAGCCTGCCAATAATTTCTCGTTTACGATATAAATCATCCATCAAATTGTCCAAAGGAATAACTTAACTCCCCGTTAAAGATCCCACGTAAAAATAACGATGCGATATGTCAAAAGAATGATTAGTCTCGAAGATTGAATTTATTTCTTAATAACGTCCAAGCTAATATTCGCTACCGAAAAGGAACTTACTTTATCCCGAACGATACGATCTAAGGCGATAGTTTCGAATGGAAAATGTAGGCGATGTGAGGAGGTCAGAGGAGCTGAAAGAACTGTATGCTTTAAATCACAAAGCACACCAGATTGCGGTTTCTTTTGACATTCACGATATTCGTGCCGAACGTGCTAATTCACGTTCAGTACCAGTACCAGTACCAGTACCAGTACCACCGCATAGATCTTTTTCTATTTTCTCCATTCAACGGCGTATCGTCTCTGATCGATATTTCGAAAGACGAGAGAGAGAGAGAGAGAGGGAGAGAGAGAGAGAGAGAGAGAGAGAGAGAGAGAGAAAAGGCACAGGCGCAACGGCAAGGCTCGCGAGAGTCTAGGATTCGAAAGAATCGCGTAAAGTGACGGATGCAAATTAGTTGTAACCGCAAGAACATCTTGCAAATTTGACGCGTCTGCGGTCGAGAGTTACGGAATGCTGTACGGAGTTAGCACGGTGTACTTAATTAGTAGCATTTGATTAAGACATAGGTGTACTCGGACTTATTTTACCTCTCCTTATTCGACACCCTCATCCATCCGACAGTCGTCGATATAACCAGTCAAAAGTTTTATTTATAATTCCGATAACGATTAGCTCGTAAAATAAATCTCACTGGAAAGAGAATATCGCGAGGACGTTAATTACGGGCTAATAAATGAACCGCTAAACCATATCGTTCCGATAATATTTGCATAATTACTATAAATTTCAATAAATTCTCGTTCTCGCGTCGCTTAACGCTACGAATCGATGATAAGAGAGAGGTGCGAAAGAAAAGGGAAATTAAAGGACATATCGCAAGTAGATTCAGGTAGAGGGTGACGGCACGAGTGCGACGGCAACGAGGACGATGACGATGTTGTCTTGGCAGCATATCAAATATCACGAGTTTCTTGAAAAAAAAAAAAAAAAAATAACAATGAATCACGCTGCTTGTAAAAGCAACAAATCGACTCTGACATTTTCTTTCTCGCTCCTACGAGATTTTCGTTAGAAAAACGTGACGTATAGCCGTAATATCTATGCAAGGCACGGACTTATTATACGCTCGGCCTTGCCTAAAAGTTATACGCTAGCTTACGAAATGGCACGTCGCTGCGTCAGTGGCGGGGTGTGGTCCTTGCGGTTTTGCCCGTTACATCATCGCTAATATACGGACCGTCTAGTCATGCATTTGCACGGTGGTTGACATTCGTATTATCGTCCACGCTCGTCCGATTTCGCGAAAATCGACGCTGGTAGAATACAAACGCCTTCTTTCTATTCGCGTTCCAACCTAATATTTTCGTATAATATTTATTCTTTAAGAGAATAGTCTCGTTTCGTATTATTTACGCATATAACAAAGTATGTACTCGATCGTTACCGAATAGATACGACGATGAAAAATTCCTATTCATATCTCGCCGTTAGTTCGCCGTGGTTACGCGTTAACGAGAAAGCTCGTTCGTAATAATGACGATAACGATAATGATAACGGTAATAGTAACGGCAACAACGATTCCTATTAAAATTATCACCTATCGGAGGAACATCTACCTGGAAATCGAATCGTTTCTCTCGCCAAAGAATTCCTGGCCAAATTTCGAATGGGAGGGACCTTCGTGATACCAACTACATACGTTGAACGATTCTCACTGATCTTTTTATACATCGCACGCGTGTTCTTTAAAACGACGTCTGCCGCGTTCTTTCGCGGGCTAACTATGTATGTATTACGTGGCTCTACTACGCGTGACTCAGCAGGCAACAATCTCATTCACCGCGAAACGAGAATCGTGATAAGCGCGTGAAAATACTTTCGCGAGAATACGCTTTGTGAAAAAAAAAAAAAAACAAAAAGAAAGAAAAAAAACAAAACAAAAAAAAAAGAAAAAGAGAAAAAGAACGCTCCTATGAATTTTCCGTCTCTTCTTTGTAATCGCTTCGACAAACGTTGACATAAACGTCCACTAAATATAGTACCTACTTACTTACTTACTACGACGGTAATATTACGCGAGTTGCCAGATATAAGTATGACACGAGAGATAAATCGCAGCCGATGATAAAATATCAACTCATCTGTATAAATCGAGCGTCGCGATCGAGTGGATTTGCATGACGCGCAAAAGTGATCTCACTTTTTATTTTCACGAGGTACGAATCGTCTGCTTTTGCGTCGACGACGACGACGACGGCGAGGCATCCTTGACACGCTCTTCGTTTTCGATAGAAAGCGCGTTTAACGGACCTTAACCGAATCTAAGTGATTTTGATCTAGGAGACACGCGTCTTGTCTAGTACGGGAGAAATGATCTATGTAGAATTCGGCCGTGAATCGCGCGTACGTGAAATTCGAGCGTTCGCGTCCATCGTCTTAGCTCGAAACTTTCTTTCCATTCGATATATTTAGACGCAAAACAGAGTCGACGTGAACTAATACTAAGAAATCACGCGTGCTATTTCGATGGTGTACCTTTTATTCTTATTTCGACGATCCGTGTGAAAATGTCTAGAGCGAGATCTATTTCCGTGTCGCTCCACAACGCACGCTATTTATTTATATCTCCTTCTTGCGCCTAAGGCACGTAAGCGTCAAACTATTGTATTTTGTCATCTTAGTTAACATCGAGTTTCTTATTTAATCAACCAATTAGCGAGAGAAATTCCTACAAGAATTCCAAATAAATAGTAAAGCGCGATTAGTTTTTACACGGCAACGCGGCTCTTCTCGGGATCGACGATAATTTCAGGGTTCTTCGACGAGCGCCACTTTGATATTGCGCTCGAACGAGATTATTTTTGTTATCCACGATGTGTGTGTGTGCGCGCGTGTGATATCACAGTAAGGGAAAAGTACTTTTTTAAAATCCATTTCAAAATAATCGCCGTAAAGAATTGAATCGTTCGTTTAAAAGGTAAAACGCCGTATGTCGCTGTTTACACAAGTGATCGTCAGCGCGGAATTCGAATGAAAATTCATTCGACAAACAGACTACTCGAAGGCTCTTTGGAGAAACGACGACGTCTGGAATAATGCGCCACGCGGATATGCAAAGGTGTCAACTTTTTATGCAACTCTTAAACCTCGTCCGTACGAGTTGTAAACGTAATCCTCCTCCTCCTCCTCCTCCTCCTCCTCATCCTCCTCCTTCTTCCGTATTCGCGATTATATTTCGTGAATGGCACTCTTGTAACCACGACTTTCCGTCATCGCTCAAACTTGTCGGCGATTCCAATCAAGATTGCGCCGTGCTTGCGCGACCTAAATTCGCGTTTACAAGTGGTGAGATTAGAAAATGAAACGCTGCTAAATCGTGCGAGATCGCATTAGGCCGCGTCTGCATTTTCAATCTGCTTTCGTTCGTTACGTTCCGTGTCTCTCTACGTTCCAATAAAACGTGCAATTGACAGAAAAATAACGTAAGCAAAATAACGACAATGTTTTTTCAACCATCGACGCGCTATCTGCTTCGAAAGTATCCAAAGGATTGCGAGCGGGCAAGATGAGTCATCGACGATTTTGATAGATCGATCGAGCGCGTTATCCGTCTTACGTTTCGATACGAGTCGTGCTCGTTTGAATATAATTTTTATGATTAATTAAGGAGAAGAAGAGTGTGATGGGAGAAAGTGCAACGCGTGTGCAATGGGCAACGTGCAACGTACAACGTGCAACGACTTTTCCTACTACTCTTCATTGGCTGGGCTTAATAAGTAGAAGAGGTCAGAATAAAGAGAGAAAAAGAGAGAAAGAAAGAAAGAAGGAAGGAAGGAAGGAAGGAAGGAAGGAAGGAAGGCAGGCACGCGCGCGCGCGCGTGCGTCTTATACGGCGCTCGACGATTTTCTACGACCGCCTCTGCAAATGGCATATGAGCTCAGAGATTCCGGCGAGCTCTCGCTGCTTGCGTGCCTGTCTGCCTGCCTGCCTGCCTGCCTGCCTGCCTGCCTGCCTGCCTCTGCGTTACACGCATGTACGGATGCTGCTGCGGAATATAATAGCGGTAATACGATGGAACTGGGGCAGTCTTGCTTTGAAGCGCGTCTTAGAAGCTTCCCACCTGCGCTCGCGTCATTTTTCACGATCCGGTTGAAAGCGTTTCTCTTATTTTCCTTTCTTTCGAGATCGTAGTGCAAAGAGAAGAAATTTGACCGCTGACATTTCGTTAAAGGTTAGTTCTCCTAGATCGAGCTAATCGTTTAATTCGCGTTAATCGAATTAATTCGATCGATTCGCCTTTTATTCGTATCCCTTCGCAAATGTAAATTGTAACAGGAACGCATTTTTTATCGAACGTTACCGTACCGACGTCTCGTATCCCGCGTTTGCGCTTATTCGAAAAACATCCGTGTAGCTACGTACGTGCGTACGAGACGCGTTGCAAAACGCGTTTGTCGTTAGCGATAATAATTTTATCTCGTACGATAATAATTTTCACCTTGCCAACGGTTAACACGGTCGTACGTCTCGTCAGTCACCTGCTAGTGACTCGTCAAACAATATCGAAGTTTAGTCGTACTGTTAAATAATGAAGACAAAAAGAAAAAGAAAAGAAAAACAAGAAAACGGACAAATACCGAGTATCCATCACGAAAAGAAGACCCAACGAAATGATCGTGTAAGTTTACGTCGGATAGCAAAGTGTGCCTAACGGGGCGGTGTCGAAGGACGCTTTAAAACGTGTGAAAGGGACATTAACTATCCGTGACGTTCGTGCTTCGTAACAGATTCTCTCCTCGTCGTAATGGACTATTAAGGGAATCATGTATGGAACTACGCTTAAGATTAGAATCCTTTCGAACGTCAATAAGTGCCTCGATCGTTGCGATATACGTGGGGGGAGGGGGGGGGGGAGTAAAAAATCAAAAAGAACAGAAGACAGAGAGGAATTAATTTTCCATAATAATGCGATCTACGTAAATAAATAGATCTCTTTAAGGTATGTAATTGATATAAAAAAAAAAAAAAAAAAAAAAAAAAATGGGCAAGGGGACGCGAAGGTAAAAGCTTTCGCATTTATTGTCTGATACAATTCGATGCTTTCTCATATCGTCCGTTATATCGCTCGTTCGACGACACTTTCGAGCACAATCAATTTACGAGCGATGTACGAGTAATTTTTTCTTCGCCCCCATTAACGAATAACACGTACGGTCCTTTACCGACGCGCGATTGCAGTTCGATCACTCGGGTATTAAATTCATGCCGATCGATCGAACGCGTAATCAACACCTGTCACGCTCGGGCATCTGCCATCGTTCCCGTCTTTGCTACGAGCGAAATTCAAAGTTCTCGGTACCTACCTATATAAATGGCATTTATAAACGGGACGGCAAGTATTTTAATCGAATATGTTTTTCAGATCGAAGAAAATGATAGTTGCTTCGAGCTCGCCACATTATCATTTCGTTTTTTAAACAAAACGAAAAATGCGTCGCATTTGTTATTTCTTTCGTCGTCGTACCACCGTTTCCAACCCTGCCGATATTTAAACAGTGTTCACTTTTCGTTACGACGAAAGCTCCATTCGCCCTATTTTATCGATTATATGGTAAATAATAAGCCCGAGGAAAATGAAATCGAACGATTTATTAAATCTAACGTACGGTTGCCACCGGGGAGTCACTCCTACGTTCATTATTCTCTCGTTGATAGAAATTATTTTACGACGGACGCTGCCCGAGTACGACCACGATCGCAGTCGATATTTTAAAGAATCTCGTAATGGAGTTTCGTTCGAAGAAAAAAAACAAGGACGCGCTAAGCGTCGCCGAAGCCAGTTCGCCATTAATTGTCTTCGCGACGGTTTACCATAGATTTATATTACGCAATACGGCTGCATGACACTGATTCGTGGACTCGTCTTATCTTATGACGTCATAGTATCAATTTCACAACGATCTCTATGAGGCTCGTCCAACGTTTCCCACCTTTTTGTGGCGGTTTCTGACCCTTCTTCTTAAATCGACGGATAAAGTTATACGTGTTCGCTTTCGCTGAAGATCGATAAAGAACTTATTGACTTTACGAACGATCGTTTTCCGCGTATCGATAAGGGTTCGATTTATCGAACGAATCTCTATGCGACTAGCGATCGCTTCAAGGATCGTAGAGGCCGCACTCGTAGACTCTCTCTCTCTCTCTCTCGCACGTGCACGTGCACGTGCACGTATTCTACGCGATGAATATTCTTCGAAAGTTTTCTCGGCACGATCGCGAATTGCTGCCAAACGGTTTGAGAGTCTATGCGCGTTATTTACTCTCTGCGGGATGATAATTATTGGCCGCGTAACCGCTACGACGCCCATTGGGCTGTCTCTCCCTAAGCGATGCAATTACGATTATGCTTTGTTAATCTTTCATATTATCCTGCGCTTTGGAGGATTTACTTTCGCTTTACGTTCGCTTCAACGAATCTTTACGTAGTTCGGCGAGATTCTTTTACGAGAGACTTTTACGAGAACGATCGTTTAAATATTTATCCCGAAATTCGATCGTTCGCGTTTACGGTGCCTTCGTCGCAAAAGACGTGCCGTCGTTTATTATTAATTAATCCTCGAGAGCCTTGGAAAATTTGGCGATAATTTATTTACGTTAGCCCTACGCGGAGAGTCGAACGAAAAAATTCGCAAGGATCACGTGATCTGGTCGGTCTCGCCGAAGGAAATAGAGAAAGAGAAAGAGAAAGAGAAGGGAAAGAGAGTTTAATGTCGGGCCACGTTTGGCGTTCGACGAATAGAGGCGATTTGCTTAGAAGACGTTAAAGGGAAACACGATTTCGTGAGATACGAGCGGAGTAACGGTCGGCGCAATGCCAAAAGAAAGAAGGATCGATGGCGTTCCCTTGGTCGCAAGGCGTGCATAAATCTTTCGAACGTTCGAGGCAAGGGCAACGATAAATACGACGCGATTGGTCCTTCGTGTTCTCTCTCATTCTCCTTTTTCTCTTCTCTCTCTCTCTCTCTCTCTCTCTCTCTCTCTCTCTCCCTCTCTCCCTCTCTCTCTCTCTCCCTCTCCTTTATCCGGAGACAACACGGTCTCTGGTAGGATGTAAAAGCTAAACGGAGAAGACACGTTAATTGAAATAGGACGGAGCTAATTTGCTCGGGATGAATAGTAGCGATCGGCGGCGAATCGCATCCAGTTGAGTCCAACCTACAATTTCGGAAGCATACCCATCGAGAATCCGACGAACGAAACCACGCACGAACAACCCCGAGTTCGAATAAACATTTTTATTTCGACCTCGACGCGGAACGTGTAAAACGTACCAACGTCATAGTTCCCCGTCGAATCGACTCGACGGAACGACGACTTTAATTCCATTTCCGTCCTAAAGCGTAATCGATCGATATTCACGAGGCGTTTCCTCGACGTTTCCCCGAACGTACGCGACTCGCTCATTTCGATTGACTTCGGTGAAAAATTTCCATCCTTATCATCAACTCAAAGGTTTTCAACTTTACGACGAACGATAATTATAATCGTGCTCACGTCGGCGAAAATATTGTTTGATTCTTCGTTGAACGATAGAGAAAGTACGAACGATTATGAAAATACGACTTATCGAGCGTAGGCATGCTTATTCGAACAAGATCCCTGACAAGTTAGAATGGCTTTGGCTACGATTTTCGATCGTAAAAGATCCCGTCGGATTCGATAGGCTTATGGAAGTTGGAAAAAGAAATTGAGCGACAGCGACATCGTAACATCGCGCTTGACGTAAGAACGGCGGAGTGGCATGCTTCGGTCAGGTTGTGTCAAATGGATCGCGTCCGCCGATCCGGACGGACGGACGGAGAAGATGGATTATGAAAATTCGTTATACCTTCGCGATTCCATTCTACAACGGCTTTCCAAGCGATTGTCCTCCTTTTTACAAATACGTCTCATCTTCCTCCTCCGTCCTATCCCACACATCGCGCTTTATCTCTATCTCTATACCAGACAATAGAATGGGATTACCTCACCGTTTTACGAAATTAGATTAAATTCGTATTTAACGAAAACGTCTGCGTTATGTCGAATAAAAGAATTAACCGAATAATTGCAACGGAGCTAATGAAATAAATTCTACTTCGTTACTCTCGAAGCATGGACGAATCGATCGTGTTTCGCTTTCAAATGTAATATTCGTCTAAAATATTTATAATCTCGAGGCGAAATACTATCGACTTACAAAAGCTACGGTATCTATTATAATCGGAAATTCTTAAACGGTATTCGCCGCGTTCGAAAAAGTTGTAACGTTACGCGACATGGGGTAATGGGGAAAATGCGCTCGATTGGCACATTGCGTCGCGATACTCTTATCCAAGGTCCAATCTATTCTCATCTCTCGGCTCGTTCGCACGGATTAGATATAGCCGATTAAATAAAGTCCGAAAGGTTAATGCTCGCAAATACTTCTTGAGATCGAACATAACAATTATCGCATATTCGATCGAAAGAAAATTATAGAGCGTTGCCAATCGATCGAAAATAACTTGATCGGAGTCGGTCGGATCCATGATTCGCAAACAAAAGTCTCGGGATTAACGTCGAACGTTCGATCGTCTCCGGAATGTAAAATCTAGACGTTTAGAGAAGATACGCGTGATCATATTCCAAGCCACCTCGCTCGCGTTTGCAGTAAGATTATCATAAATTTACCGTGAAACGCGAGAATTCACCGAGCGTATTTATGCCTAACAACCTTCTTCTCCTTCTTCTCCGCCCTTCTCTTCTTTTCATCGGTCTCTCCTTGTCTCTCGGTATAATCCCATTCTGAGTTTAAGGTTAATTGGTACAGCCTTGCGTGGTTATTTAAATCTACTTGATCGCAAATCTCCAGTCACGGACAAGAATTATCGATCATAAATTACTTTGCCCTATCTACTTGATCGGAACTCCGTACTTGCTCGAGACTATCGTTCTCTCTCTCTCTCTCTCTCTCTCCCTCTCTCTCTCTCTATTTATCTCAACCTTCATGAAAAATATGTATGTACACACGAAAAGAAGAAGAAGAAAGACGACGCGGTCTCGTAGAAGGGAGATGATGGACGTATGCGAAAAGAATTTATGGTAGGTTTGACACGCGCCCACGCACGCCAGAATATGTCGAAGATGAGGATGAGGATGAGGATGAGGACGACGATGCCGTCGAAAATATTCGCACGTTGTATTCGTCTTTCGAGACTCACTTGGTGCATCATCGTGCTAGTCGAAATGATCGATGGGTGGCTGATGTCGTAGACGTCGTCTCACGGGAACCATCTTCCTTTTTTCATTTCATATTCGCATTCTTCCAACAACGACAATAACAATAATAATTATAACAGATAGGAACGGTCCGCGGCATTGTCGGCTTGTATCCTTTATCGCTTATCGAGGTGTTCCCATCTCTTTATCGAACAGCGACGCGATTCGTCGTACGTTTCATGGATTTATTTCGCTTAAAACCGACTCTCTACAGCGTGTCCCTTACCTTGACATCATAATCGAATGCATAATTTCACGCTTTTAAACTAAGCGGTGGTACGGTCTGTGAAACGTGCCGCGAGATTACACTTTTCAAACTGCAATTACGCGTAAATCCATGTAATTTCAAAAGCTTCATTCTCGAAAGAAATATGTCGATTTAACCTAATGGTTGCATTCAATTCAGTTTGCTTCGTGCAATTGATTCGACGGTGAGCTTACGATGACGTCTGATTCACGGAGAGCCTACACGAATGTCTGTTATAAATATTACCAACTTTTATTCAAAATGGAGGTTCCTATTTTTTTAACACACCCACACTCACACGCACGCACGCACGCACGCACGCACACACACACACACACACATTCATCATTTCAACTTAGAAGAAAGAACGTTTAATGGAAGAGAAGACCTTCATACGGTAGAAAGTAATGTTCGTCTGGTATCTAGAGTGAAACAATCATTCGGTATTGAATAAACAGCAAAGGGAAAATGAGAAAATTCCACGCTGGTAATCTATGGTGGGTGCTCGAAGGTCGCTTCGATAAATTCTCAAACTAGGAAAGAGGAAGAAGAGAGAGAAAGAGAGAGAGAGAGAGAGAGAGAGAGAGAGAGAGAGAGAGAGCGGGAGGGAGAGAAGAGTGCGATGTCTCGGACGAGTCCGTAAAAGTTTATTGGTTCTGTCGTTGCAAGAGAAGCTCGACGACGAGAGGGAATAAATTTGGTATAAACGCATGTTAAACGATGATTGCTGGGTGCGCAAAACGGGTCAGCGTGTCCGTATACAGATACGGAGTAAGCGAGAGGGAAGAAGAGAGAGAGAGAGAGAGAGAGAGAGAGAGAGACGAGGCGAGACATGTTCCCGCATACGGAAGAAGCACTTATATGTCTGGCTGGAGTCTCTCTCTCTCTCTCTCTGTCTATCTCTCCTTTGCTTGCTCGAGACGTCACGGTGGTTAGCGAGCTTTGAAACAGTAATATATCCAAGAGAGAGAGAGAGAGAGAGAGAGAGAGAGAGAGAGAGAGAGAGAACTGATCTCGGTACCTTAATAATACATGCAGTTGCATTTAATGTACGCGGCGCATTGTTTAAGATTTACGTCGATGCATAGCAGATGCGGGTGCAACGGTAATTTCAATTTATTCCAACGAGTTCCAATGAAAGTACTTTCGCGTTACGTCGGACCATCTAAACTTTCAAGGATCGTTCGTTGTTCCGACGTATGTAGCCTATCTATTCAACGAGTAGCAACTTAGGTTGGTAGTTCGTTATCGTAAATTTAAACGGACATTATTTTACGGAATATATCACGGGGAGATCGTTGAATATATTTGATGACGTAGCGGTTGATGGAATGAATAATTCATCTCGTCGATGTATTTACTTGATAGGAAATAAAAATGAAGTCGGGAGGGAAAGAGACGATTTTCCGAGTCTTTATGCGTTTCGCTGGATTCTTCCCAGGAGGTGTCCCAAGGGAGTTTATTTTCGTTCGTCGACTATAGCATAAGAGAGAAATAAGTAGATGCATCATCGATACGATCTTTCGGCCAGCTCTGAGAATTTCTAGACCGTGTTCGACTTTGGTTACCGTTTTACAGCTATGTTTAGATCGCGGTACAGCTGCCGTCGATAAACTAGGTCGGATCAACGGAGCTTCCGTAATGCTTAAATACCGAACAGGACGAAATTCCTTCCGGCTTGTCAATGCCGCGATCACGTTTTTCATTATTTTCCTTCGACGCTAAAAACTTGAGAAAGAAAGAATCGTCGGATCGGATATCGATCGAATAGTCGTTCCAGTTTAGTCTCGAAGTAATTTTCGGACGACGCGAGGATTCGAATCGGTGAAAACGAAAACGAAAAAAAAAGGAAAAAGAAAAGAAAAACATTTATCAACGTTATCCCGGACGTTCGTATTCAGAAGCAACCGAAATAATGGATAGACATAAAATATACAAATTCGAGTTTACCGAGAACCCGTGAAACTTTACGAGCTGCTGTGAATTTTCCTTGTTTCATGAGAGGTAGAGAGAGATTTTATTTGTATCGTGTGTTTGCCTTGCAGATGTGGCGAACGTCCTACTGTACATACCTCCTGTTAGGTTTATTATACCTAACTACGTTGCAAAGTGCAACGGCGTGTAGCTGCTTGAAAGAACATCCTCAAACGCAGTTTTGCGGAGCAGACTTTGGTAATAAAATTATTTCATCATTGATATTAAAAATTAATATGGTACGAAGGTACGCGCATATTATTAACTTTTCTTTTTTCTTCTTATGCAGTTGCAGTCGTAAGGATAAAATTGATCAATCACGTTAACGAAGAGTGGCTGGAATACAAAGTGAAGATCAACAGAGTTTTCAAGGTTCGTAAGAAGCGTGGAATATGAGATCGTGTCTCGATCAACGTCATTCTATTTTGGATCATTCGTTCGGAAATATATATATATATATTAATTCGTCATCGACTATACCCATACCCATACCTATGATACCGATCTACCCATAATAAAAAGATGGTCGTCTAGTCAAACTTGTACGATGTTTTTTTCCATTTCTTATTTAGTCAACTCCAAAAGCAGAAGTTGCCTTGAGGGAGAACACCCTTTGGACGCCCGGCTACGATTCGCTTTGCGGTGTAACGCATTTACTCGTGGGTAAAACTTACGTCGTCAGCGGAACAGTGATCGAGGGAAAAGCAGGAATATCAATTTGCGATCTCGCGATTCTCTGGTCCAAAGTGACCGTTGGACAACGAAAAGGATTCAGGCTGCTTTATCATCGTGGATGCGTTTGCGAAGTAAATACAACATTTTCTCCAGATAAGCTGCTAAACTCTAACGTTCCTATCCGAATCTATATCGTAGGAAAGTCTTTTGACAAAAATAACAGAGAGAGAGAGAGAGAGAGAGAGAGAGAGAGAATTGGTTTGCAACGGTTAACCGCTCCTCTCGTTCCCGTCGAACGTATATTCCGTTATTCTCCCGTTTCAACTTTTTCCCGATATAATCACTTTTAATTTTGAACTTTGGTAGAAAACTCTGATCCGTTAGTATTTACCGAAAGAAAATAGCTTTATCCTTACGCAATTAACGCCGCGTAAATAATCTCAACGATGACGTCAATCGCTCCTAAATATCGTTAATGCCATATATCTTTCCTAATAATTCCAACTTATTAATATTATTATAAATATGTTTGTTCTTTTGTTTCTTTGCATTTTTGTAAATCGATTAAAAACATTTCACGATTTTCTCACATTCTTCATCATATTATTTATAGATAACCTTCACGCCATGGTGGCGGAAAGGTGCGGTTTTGGAATCGACCGGTGGAAAGCATTGTCTGTGGGAAAGTTCTCCCGGTCCACAGGATTGTCAAGAGAAATTTGGAGTTTGCAAAAAAGGTCCCCATGGTTGCTCCTGGACACCGTCGGTTCCGTACAAGAATTGCATCAAGGAGTATCAACGGAAACGCGAGCAGGAGAGATTAAGGGAACCTTAACGAAATTCTTTCTTTCCTTACCTCTCCCTCTCCCTCTCCCACTCCCTCTCCCTTTCACTCTTTTCGTTTTTGTCTCACGAGAAGAAAATAAGAACGAATGGGCAAACATAGAAAATCGACAAATTGGACGAATCTTAAAAATCCTAATCGACATCTAGATCGTACTTGAAAGTAATCGAAATTGAAAATTGAATAGATATCTGCGAATCTGATCGACGAACGAGTGTAACGAGGAAAAGAAAAAATCCTGTATAAAGTCGCTTCCGTAGGCGTTTCCTCAGTTTCTCACTCTTCGTCGACATCGACGTTCGTTAATCGGTATCGAAAGAGATGGGTGGTTGCGTCAGCTAACGTATCTACAACAAGTTGCTTGTTAGAGGAAACGAGGACTCGAGATTCGTAGGAGCAAATTACCGAATGATTTACCAAAAACCATCGTGACAACGTATACGAATTTTAACTTTTTTCTCGTTTTTAATATTTTTTCTTCTTCGCCCTTTATCGCGATAAAACGAAAGATAAACGAAGATCGCGATCGCTTAAATACGATTGAAAATTATAAATCGTTCGTGGTACTCGATATCCGGTACACGCTCCATCGTTCATTAAGTTATCAATAATTCGATTGTCCGGTTTGTTGCGAAGAGTTTGTATCCAACGGCGAGCAGTTGGGGGTGATCGATCGATCGTTCGTTCGCTCGCTCGCTCGCTCGCTCGACCGTGAGACGATTCGTTTCTCGAATGAAACGAGCGTAAAAGCAAATTGTAAAGGAATTTCTCTTGCGATAATTACCCTGCGCATAGATTGTATATAATTTCTCTATCTTTTCTCTGTCTTAGCACGTAATGTATATTGTAAATCTATATAAGTTATTATCTTGCTCGTAATACGCGTAGATTTTAGTCTAAACTCTTTTTTTAATCCGTACTCGATTCAACGACTCGGTTATATCTTTTATAATAATCGCTCTCCCTTTACCTTTCTAATTATTATTTATTCAATTTATCCGCTCGCGTTTTGTTGCTCCCATTGAAAAATGTCGAAATTTTGGTCATTTTGCTTTCCGCTTGAAAAGTAAAACGACTTCCGTGAGAAAAAATTACCTACCGTCTTAGCATCCTGCCATATATATAAGACGTATATACATATATAGGATTGAAAAAAGAGAACAAAAATAGAGACGTAACGGTAGATCTTTAGGAGTCTCGTTTGACTCTGCTTCGTTTCGTTGATAGCGGCGAGAACCCCGTCTACGTGGGTTGAAATTTAGTACAAAATATTAAAGCACATATAGCGTATGTGTAATTATTATTAATATACTTTGCATTTCGTAAAGCGATTTTGTAACTACAGTTTACGTTTGTAAGTATTCAATCGTTTCGATCGATTAATCGAACAACTGTAACGAGATATGTAGTATATAAATGCATACGGATACACGTAATTGTGCTTTATGCATTAACCATGCGATCGACGAAAAAGTGTGAAAAATAAATTCTTTTTTTTTTTTTTTTTTTTTTTTTTTTTATCCGAGATAGAAACAGGTTTAAAGAATCAACGAAGATAATACCGATCTATGATCGTTCACTTACCATTTCACGATGATTCGGGTAGTAAGTCTGCTCGATCAGGGGGAAATTATCTTTGCCCAAGCGACGTTGGAGAGACAATAAATGCGCGAACACCCATGGCTTGTCCTTTCAATCGACATAAAGTAAAAAATGAGTGATCGATCCGAGAGGAGGATTCTTTGCTTACGTAAGAGAACATTGAGAAAAGATATTCGAAAATGAATTCTTTCATTTGGTACGAGGTGCGCTAGCGTTACCTGGAAGTTGTAAATCGCGGTAAGATTGTTAACGCTAGGAATGCCACCGTACATCAGACCAAGAAGAAGGTTCTTGTAATCCTCTCCAGCATCTCGCAAATTCTGACGAATCAGCACGAAATCCGGCTTGAAAGATCTGCAAAGAGATCTTTATGCGTCAGAGGGGTTGCGTCATATTTTATTTTGATTTATTTTTAAACGACGACGAAGAGGATAGATAAGGGCTCGAACCTGATGACTTTAGTACCATTACGATAAACTGCCATAGAGACGGTACTGCCTGCTTCGTTCGCCGTGAGGGACATTTCTCGGAATTCCGCTTGCTCCACGCGAATCTCATAATCAGCGTGTAGCCTTCGTCCCCGAAAATATTTGCTCCAATCGGTGTTCTGATCGTCTATCACTAAAAGAGTGAAGCATCGATCCTTGCTGTAGGAGGGTCCTCCTCTCGTGGCGCCCGAAACGGCTGCTCCCAGAATGGAGGCACCCTAAAATGCACCGGCTTGTTTGTTCTTTCTGCATTGCGTTATGCTCTCTCTCTCTCTCTCTCTCTCTCTCTCTCTCTCTCTCTCTCTCTCTCTCTCTCTCTTCACACGCGCGCACACGCACGCACGCACACACTACCTCGCGTACATCGGTCGAGAGAGACGACGGAGATGAAAGAAAATTATCGCGATGATGCCCTCTATTTTAATCTATTTCTAGAAAAATAAACCAGGTAAGAGATGGTAGACAAGAAAAGCAGAGGGAGAGAAAAATATTAAGGACAAAATTATAATACGTTTTAATGATACGTCTCCGTTTTCGTCTACGCTTTTTCTTTCGTTAGTTGAAAAAGTATAACAACGGGCCCTATAGCACCTTCCTTTATCAGGGAGGTTCTTAGCCTACGAGTCGCGACCCAGTTTTCGGACGATGTACTATATCGAAGGGGTCAACGAGGTCTCTTCGTCGACTCGACATTTTTTTTTCTCCGTTCCTTCTTCCACTGTAATTTTTTTTTTGTTTTTCTTTTTCTTAACCATATCAAGATCGATTCGATATTCCGTTCTCTCGCTAATCCGTTATTCTCCCTCCTCTTGTCGACTCGTTATCGAATAAAACAATTTACATGAAGTAGAATATCCGATATTCCGATAAAACTAGGTCGTGACGAGGGCAAGCTTTTTAATTCGATCGAACGCGCCGCGTTCACGGGAGGTAAGGTAACTTTATAACTATTAGGAAAGGCTTGAGAAGGAAAACGTTGATTATATTCCATCTTGGCGCTTACTCCTTTCGATGATCGTTCGATCGAAACGATACTCCAAATAACTTTCGAAAATACTTGGAAAGAAAATAAAGAAGAGAAATATAAAACATACCTGATCTCTGGCAGCTCCGGTAAGACTCTGAACTCTTTGCAACAAACTCTCTCGGCTTTTAGCCGGCGAGGAAGGTGCGCTGGTGGTCCTCGATCCTGGTCTCAAGTTTAAGCTGAGATCACCGCCGATCGGTTGAGGTGGTCCAGCTGGCGGTGCTCCTGGGATCGGTGGTTGATTGCTCGGTGGGACCGGAGCCGGTTGAGATTGCAGTGGCCGATCTGGGACCGCTTGATACGGCTGGGACGAGTCCTGCCGCGCCACGGAGGCCAGCCCGGATTCCGTATTCGGTTCATCGTCGAGCTCCGAGCTCAAATCTCCTGACGAGAACCTGGAAGACAAGCTATGGTGGTCGTCGTGATAGCGACAATTTTGCATGGCCGTCCGACTATTTTTCAATGGCCGGACGTTTATTGCTTCCTCTTTTTTTTCTTTTTTCTTTTTTTTTCTTTTTTTTCTTTCTTTTTTTCTTAGCTTTGCTCAAGGTAGATCGAACAGCCAGGGTGCAGCTGTGGCGGTGGTAGTAGCGATGATGATGATGGTGGTGGCGGTGGTGGTGGTGGTGGTGGTGGTGGTGGTGGTGGTGGTGGTGGTAGTGCTGGTAGTGGTAGTGGACGATGACGATGACGATGACAATTTTTTATCGTTGCATGGATAACGCCGAGCCGGTAACGACGGGATGGCTTGCCATTCTTGATCGAATCTTTCATGCGGGTCTTTCAACGTCCAATATCTTGCGATTTCAAGGCCAAGCTGTTGGATTCTTTTCGACAATACGACATTGATAGCGGGCTTTCGATTCGGCGTACGAGATAATATTTTCGAAGCGTAATATTACGTCGGCTCGAGACTAAAGAATGAGAGAAAAGTAAGACGCGGTCCGGTATATTAGTTTGCTTACGAACGTGAACGCATCGCGCGTGCATATGTGCCTGAAAGGGTGTTTCGATCGGAATGCCCGGTCGCGTCAACAAAAGTGGAACGTGGTGCTTTGGAAACGACGTGTGGAAAGTGGCCGGAGTTAAGGATTATCCACAGCCAAAACCTACCGAATTTCTTTTAATCTTTCGACCGGATACGCTTGACGCTCGTACGCGCCGGACTCTCTGAAATTGTCGAATTTCAAATGAAAATTTCATCGCTTTTCTTCTTTCCAAACAAACATCTTACTTAAGATCGTGTCGATCAAGACGACATACATACGTATTAACTGATTTTTATAAAATCAAACAAAAGGAATGGTAGACGAGTAGCGTGCGCGCGTAACGTCAAAAGGATAAAAAATACATTTAACAATTTATTTATTTATTTTTTTTTTTTTTTTTTCAATAAAATTTCAAGTCAGAACGATCGCGTCGATTCGAAGTCCGTGCAAATCGTGGTTCGCTTTGGTTGTAGATACCCATGTCGTCGATGAAAGGCCGTTCGTGCGAAATGAGACGATATTACGTTTGATCGAGCGCGAAGAACGATTCTATTTGAACGCGAAGAAATTATATATAGAAAAACTCTTTTCGTATCAAGGATACTCTCGAGTGAAATTTCGATCAAAACACTTTCCCTGTAAAAAAGTATCGATTTAAGACGAATGTATGACAGTTTATAGTATGCAGGTGAAAACGATCTCACGTCCGATCGGGAAAGTGCACGAATGGATTATGCGCCGACGGCGCGTCGACGGCGCGTCCATGTCGCGTCCTTCGTTTTCGTAAATAACGTGACTTAATCGAACGTCGACAATGACACGGAATCGTTGGCTCGATCTTCGCATTTCGATTTTTCCGCATAAATGCCATTAAGCGCTTCCTCTTGCATGCAGACATCGAGATTATTTTTAATGGCAAAAATTTCTTGGAGAGACAGACAGCCGATAGACATTGATCGTTCGTCGTTCGTCGCGTTAAAACACGCTTGATTAATATTCGACAACTTTATAAAGACATGAAAATATTTTCTTCTTTTTCCTTACATGCAAATTGAAATAAATGTAGAATTATCGAGGAAGGCGCGAAAGAAGGTCGTATTCTTACCTCCGTTTCAGGTAGTTGACATTGGAGGTAAAGGATTGACGCAAGCTGGAGAATGAAATGTTGCCGGGTGATGGAGCTGTACCACAATATTTGGCGCAACCGCCGCGGCCGGTAATTTTGATGGATTACGTTGACTTGTTTCCTTCGACGAAGACGTAAAGATCTTTTACTCTTTCCTCGCAGGAATGCCTTTCGTTGGACCCTTTCGTTTCGTTCCGTTCCGTCGAACGAATCTATCTAGCTCGAACTCGAGAGGGAGAGAGAGAGAGAGAGAGAGAGAGAGAAGCCCTTCGACCCTTTTGCCAAGCTGCTCGATCTAAATCAGCTACCAGCTACCTTTCTTTCCCTTAGAAATTCCCACGAAAGATGGAAATAACCCAACGTAAGAATTAATACGAACGAAAAGGGCGAAATAAGAGAGGCGAGGAAGGAGAAACTAAACGATCCAAGTTGAGATCTGAAAGAGACAAAGACGTATTGAATTAATATACCTAAATGTACGATTATCTGTAGCTAACCGTTACGTTACGCGTCGTACTAATTCTCGACTAATTCTCGACTAATTCTTCGTAAAAATTCGTTTCGTTTCGCGAAAAATCAAGTTACAACGGATACTCCTTGAGAAAGAAATCGAATATTTTCGAGTCGTCTACCAACTCGTTGGACGGACATTGCGCGAGAATTCCTTTTTCCCGAAAATTCTTTAGCCCAATCTCTTTAACGAGCAACGTCGTCGTAAAAGCTCGCTCGCGCTTACGGTCGAGATTCTATCTCGTAGTCCCCTATCTCGTTCGATTAATTTATTTGTCCTTTAATTTACGCGGCCGCTCGACGGATAGTCCGTTCGACTCTCATCGACTACGTTGATTTTCGCGAGCATTTATCATTGAAAATTCATTGGAAAAAAGAAAGGAAAAAAAAAAAAATAATAAAAGTCTAAAATATTATAGGGGTAATACCGAACAAGGAATGGATTTAAAAGGGTCAACCGTTACAAGTGAAAATCGACTTAAGACGAAACACCTTACGTAAGGATTCCTTTACGTAACGATGTATTAACTTGTAAAGTATATCTATAGTGTTCTACTCTATCACTGTAAATTGATAAAACGTTAGAAAATTCTCCCGAGGTAATAAACGCGCTGGCAACGCTCTGATAAAACTGAATTTTATGGAATATAACGGGAAGAAATACTTGAGATCCAACGATTCGAAGGCTATTTCTCTCGGGAGAAAGAGTATCGAAAAGCTCGTCTCTAGTTTCACCGACGATTCGACTCTCGAAAATTCCAGCATCCCTTACCGCTCCCGTAAGCTCTCCTTCCCCTTTAAATAATCTCTTCTTCGATCGACGAAAGATTTTTTTTTTCACTTTCCTCTTTCGAACGAAATTTCGGCTTTACTATTTTTCCTTTGAAATCGCGAATTCGTTAAAGTAGAATATAGAGCGTGGATGGAAATAACGAACGGCACTAGCAGCCCTCAAGGAGAAGCGCAAAAGACGGAACCATCACGTGAAAGCGATGCGCGCCACGTCTGCGTGATCCTACAGCCAAAATGTTGCGCGCTTCGAGCTCGAGCATCTATCCTTCTTTTATCGTGCGCTGTGATTTTTGACACACGTAGAACTCAAAGACACGGACGCGATCGCAGGAATCCAACGTTCTCCGTAGCTGTGCGCGATTTGAAAAGTAAAGAATTTCATTTCGTATCGAGCCTCGAACACGGCTCAATATTTGTGTACCGTGTAAAAAAGAAAAACAAAAAAAGAAAAAATGTCGGACGCAAACCCTTACGATGGGAGTGAAACGATCGATGTGGAGCTCGTTAATGATCATCGGCTCGTAATAATTAAGCGAAAATAAATTTGAAAGAGAGACTTACCTGCGTCGCGTGCGCGTACTACTCACTAGTTTGCCGGTGAAGCAGTGAAGTTCGACCGTGAAACGCGCGAGGGTGTCGCCCAGAGTCCTTTCGAATCGATACGTCGACGCCTGCGCTCGCGCATCCCTCGTTCTTCTTCTCCCCGTTCGACTACCTCCCTTTTTGGAGCATCGACGAACGAACGAGCGAACGAACGAACGAACGAACGAACGAACGAACGAACGAACGAACGAATGAACGAAGGAAAGAGGAAGGGAGAGAAAATACGAAGACGCAACCCAGACATCTATCCTTTCTCAGAGCCAGCCTCCCCTCCTAGAGGGGAGGGCGGCTCCTACGTCATTACTCTATCTATACTACTCGCGTTTAAACGTTCCGCTTCCGTGTTTGCGAATGCTCCAACAGCACGGTTTCCACCTTCCAATGCGTGTCAAACAAGCTTCGCCAACTTTTGCCGGCGGTAAATGAAACGCTCTATCTCCCTCTCTCGCCATCTTCCTTCTCCTACTCGTTTTCTCTTGCCACCCCCCCCCCCCACCCCCGCCCCACTACATTTTAACCCTCGTGAAATCGTTTTTTACCCTCTTCCTCTTCTTCTTTTCTCTTTTACGCTTTCATTTCGAGGCTTTTCCTCTTTTTTTTTTTTTTTTTTTTGAGCGACGAATAATAGAAAGAGAGGGGACGATGATGCCAGAGCGAACGAAACAGGTGATGATACGCTTTCGACGTTTTCAAGAGAACCACGCTCTCTCTCTCTCTCTCTCTCTCTCTCTCTCTCTCTCCCGTGCTCCTCCCTCTTTCGTCCACTCTTGTCAGCAGCATCGATTGTCGCCGTGCGACCAAGAGTCGAGGAAAGGGAATGGTAGTGGAAAGAATTTTTATGCGCGTTCCTTAGCTTCTCTCGGTTTTCTAAAGAATGGTTAAACCGAGCGTTGTTTTACATTCGTTCCGGCGCATCGTATAATTTCATTTCCTTTTGGTCCACAGGACAAACGTTGTCGCGGGATAAAATTTATTTTATACGCGGGGATTTAATATTGCGTCGAGAAAGCCATACTTGGACAAAGATTCGCGATTAATTTCAACCTGCGAAACTATAATAATGATCGTTGATATTAATTCCTGGAGATGGTAAAGCGTCGAATCGTTAGCCGGAAGCATTTTATCGACCGTCGAGAAACTGTCAAAGGAGCATTCTCCGCAAAGAGCAAAGATTTATTATCGGTGCTCCTTGCTAATAGAATTTCGCAAAACATTTATTTCGATGAAGGGGGTCGTCGATTTCTTTTTAATATAAAACATTGTTTAAAGTACACGTTTCTTAAATGACCCCACGGACCGTCAAAAGTTGTTTCATCTTCCTTTTCCATTTATCGGCTTTAAAAGCTCGAAGCTATTAATGCGACAATGAATATCACCGTAACACGGCCGTTACGCGAACGTAACCCTGACACGGGCAATTACGTAGGAAACATTTTACGTCGTGTCGTTGGTTGATAAATTGATTAGATCGTTCCAACGAAAGGGTAGATGTTATAAAGCTCTTCGATCGTTGCTTCAACATATTTTTTGTCTTTTACCAAATGTAATTAAAGTCGGTATCGCGTCTCGATTAAATATCATTCATTCCAAGTCTTTCGAGCGAAATACAACGATCGTGACGGTCAGCCCCGGCGCACGAGCAACCCCAACGATGTTGCTAGAATATATCTAGAACGAGTTGTTCGAGGTCAATGACCGGTCCATTTAAATCTTTAAAAAACATCGGACGATAGGAACGATTTCTACCTTACCTCGGGCACGATCGCAAGCTACTGCCACATGGTGGTAAGAAGGCGAAGCCGAAGTAACGGTGCGAGCGGGCGGCAAGCGGGAGGCAAGCGTGCCGAGGTAGCTTCGGAGACACGAATGCGTTGTGATCGCAGAGGTGTATCGGGAGGAAAAGGGAATGGCCGCTGTGGTACCGTCCTGGCCCCCACCAAGCACACCTGAGCGAACACCTGAGCGTCCCTGAGGCCACCTCTCTCGGAAGGCACGGACAATCATTATATCGCCAGTATAACACTCGACTCCATTCGAATCCGTCCTCGTCGCCCGTTCTCGTTCGGAGTCGAATTTTCGATCTTACGCGAGCTCCCTTTGCTTTTACGTAGAGAAAAGGGAAAGGAGAGAGGGAGGGAGAGAGAGAGAAAGAGATAGACAGAGAGAGAGAGAGAGAGAGAGAGAGAGAGAGAGAGAAAGTATAATTTTTCTTTTTCCTCTTGGTCCTCTTCTTCTTCTTCTTCTTCTGCTTCTCCTCCTCCTCCTCATCCTCCTCCTTGTTCCTCCTCTTTGGTGAACGGAACAGCGTCTTTCGTGTTGACTCCATCGAAGACAAGAAAGGAGCAGTCCCAACGACACACACGCGCGCATCGTGCATCCGCATCGACGTACGCACACGGTCTCGTACCTATATACCGCGTGGCAAGGAGAAACAAGTCGAAGAGAAGAGTACCGATCGACGGGAGGACGGTCACAATCGCGATACGATGAGTCTCTTCTTGGGAAATAAGGAAAATGTGACGTGAGACCGGCCTCAAAGATCCAAAGCCATTCCTTTCTTCTCTCCCACCTCGATTTTCATTATACATACACTACATTTTCCATCGTCGCAAGGTACAGAGTCACGCGAACGCGTGGACCATGCACGCTACCAAAATGTCAGCACGCGAATGGACAAGTAGTTTTCGTCCGATCTCGCGCAGAATCGTTACTGCAGCCTGCTGGATCCTGGTGGCGCTATGCGTCAGCGAGGTGAGTTTGAACGTATCTACGTACGTACCTATACGTATCTTACTTTAGATCGTCATTGTCCATTTCAAAGAAATATTTTAGAGAAGAGCGTCAGTCAGGATGCAAAGAAAATTATCTTCGATGGTCGACGTTAAAAGAGTAATCGTCCTCCGTATTTTTTTACGATACTCTACGATTATCATTCTCTCGTACTAAATAAGTCGCACGCGTACTACGACGAGCTCGCAAACTTTCTACAATTTTTCTCCGTGTCGATTAGGATCTCCTACGCAACATCTTTCTCGTAACACAATTAATTACGTGATTTAATTAACCGTAATACTGTGTTATTTGTATTCGCGATAAAATCCAAAGTATGAAAAATCTTGCGAGATTAACGCTGGGTACGTGCGTCGAAGAAAATTATTAATAAACGTTCGATGCGAGAAGATATTCTACGATCGCTAACACAGATCGCAATGACGGGACGAAAAGGAACAAAGGAAAGGAGATGCGAATAAAGAAAAATTATGCAAGGATTAAAATGCGACTCGCGGCGCGTCTACGTCTCGCTTCGAACGTTTGCTTCGCCATTCGTGGAAGTGTGTCCGGTAAAAGAGAGAAGAAAGGAGAGAGAAAGAGAGGGATGCTGGGTGTCGCTTCTCTTTCGCATCGGGTTCCAAAATACACGGGGTGTATATATATATATATATATATATATATATATCGTATTTATATACATATCTTTAACGTATATCTCGTACAACGCAAAGGTGCAGGCTGTGGTAGAGTCTGCCTATTACGAGAAGGAATGCAACAGAGCCACTCACACACAATAGTCCGTTCCTTCCTTTTCTTTCTTTGTCTCTTTTGGCCTTCTCCATCTTTCGTCTCTCTCTCTCTCTCTCTCTCTCTCTCTCTCTCTCTCTCTCTCTCTCTCTCTCTCTCTCTCTCTCGATCTTTGGTATGCAAAGGAAACCTCGTTAAAACGCGTCATTCTATGGGGACATTTTTCTCTCTTTCTTCAAATGGAAATACATCTCTATGTATTTCCTGCAAAGACAAGAGAGACAACGGATAAAACAAAAAGCTATTCCTTGATGCCATTTTTGATCACAAGATTATTGTAAAATAATATAAAAGAAGGAGGACATTTTTGCAATTTACAGTTTGTCGCGTTCTTCGACCTTGAGTCAATGCTGTAGGAACGATGATGATGTAACGTGCGCCGTAATACAAGTAGAAAAGAGTAATTCGCAATTACCTTGTTCCGCGAAACGTTGCGAGTAGAATGTTTTAAGTTCGATCTGAAAAAAGTATGGATTTTAATAACACCTCTCTTTCTCTCTCTCTCTCTCTCTCTCTCTCTCTCTCTCTCTCTCTCTCTCTGTCTGTCTTTCGCCTCCTAGCGGAGTATAAGACTGGTATGCAGAGTGGTACTTGTAAAATACTTGGTCTCTTGGCTCCTTTCAGCCGTGATAAGATAATGCTAATGGGTTGAATACTATTAAGTGAAATATTTTAGCTCGTTGTCGAAGGCTTTTACTTTCTGACTGGTATACGCGATCGAACGTTTTACATCGAGCGACCTTCGATCGCGGGTCGATAAAGCGAAGTAAGGTCGGTGGATGAAACCGACCGCGGATGCCGCGTATAAGAATCTCCGAGCGAACGCGATGACAAGTAAAATTAATCTGCGATCGAAGGGTCGGTACATGTAAGGTCATAGAGACTTTCTTTGGTATTCGAAATCCGTTGAAAAGGGAGAAAGGGGAAGGGAGATAAGAAACGATAGATAACGACGCTTCGTAGAAAATGGTTCAATTAGATCGAATGTTATTTAGATAACTACAAGATAAAGGGAGTTATTGTTATCGTCGACGATGTTAACGCCAACGGGACGATGCAGAAAACAAATTAGCAAGAGTCGAAAATTCCTGATAAGTTCATCCGAAAAAAAAAAAAAAAAAAACACGAGATACCTATCTCACTCGTCCGCCGACCCTACGCGCGAACGTAAATTCAAAGTTAATCAACGATGCGAGAAACATTTCCATTCGCCTTGAAATTTCTTCAAATTCCATCGGACGTACGATATCGCGTTCGAGGATCTACCAAGCCGACAGCCTCGAGCGTTCCTTTTCTTCCTCCGTAAGTTCTCATTGCTTTACGTATAAAGACGTTTAACGTTTCCAATAAGACGTTACAGTTATGAACGATAACCATCGCTATCGTATCGTTCGCGAGGAAAAAAATAATTGTCCGTTTTGCCCGAGTTTTTCTCTCGAGTCGGGCGTATCCAGCTTTGGTGGTGAACGTCGTAGAAGGGAAGACAAAAAAATAGAAAAAAGGACTAGACTTGGGATTAATTCGTGCCGTCGCGATAGGCGGATGCGCATCTAGGCTCTTTTACGACACGGAGAATCTCTTGTCCTCGAATACGCGTCCCGCATGAAATATTTCCTACGTCTCGCATGTCTCATTTCTCACGTAATCACAGGATTTTTTCTCCCCCCCCCCTCTCTCTCTTTTTCTCCGGTCGATCGCGACTCGTATCTCTTCGATCGTTCGCCAACGCGGAGGGACACGTCGTATCGAATCGGGACCCAAGGGCTTTCCACGGAGTTCCATCCGGAGATAGTTTGCGACGCACCCTTTGCTCCATTCTCCTCTAGCAACTTAAAATTCATTTCCTTGAACGACGAAAGAAACATTTGTCTTAACGAAAAGTTAAGGGTTATAAGAGATTACACGGTGAGATACTATCGAAAACGTATCAGACAATCGTTATAGAGGAAAGTAAGAAATGCCTATTTGAGAATAAAGTATCAAAGTGGCTCTGTGTAACGCATCCAAGTGCGGCGTACCGCGAATAAAACGAAAGTCAGAAATTCCATCTTTTCTTCTGTCTCTCTCTCTCTCTCTCTCTCTCTCTCTTGCTCTCTCATCGACGCACATGTCCATTTTCGGAGAACGAGCGCTACTCCACGGGATAGTTCGACCTACGCTCGGTAGCCTTCCATACAGCAGCCTACGTTTAGCCATACGATAATAAGTCTTTTCTTTAAAGGATTGCGAAAGTGCGAGACGAGGTCTCGTACGGGCCTCTCGTTCGATGCTCACGTACGTAATATCGAAACTCCGATCGTATTCTCTCTCTCTCTCTCTCTCTCTCTCTCTCTCTCTCTCTCAAGACTCCTCCGGAGACGAGGAGGTGGTTTATAATATCCGTTCGTTCTCCATCGGTAGAGAGTCTCGAAGCTCCCCGTGACTCTGTTCATTCTCTTCTCACCGTGTTCGCGTCCGTGGGCTAAGTCAGGGGTAGGGGAGGGCCTCCATCGTCTTGGGTACTCGAGAACGGAGTACCGATCGTTACACGGAAGCATAAAATACGTTATCATTTCTTTTGGACTTTTCGTCGTCTCCGGTGGATATCCCTTGAGTCGAAGAATGCCATTCGCCGTGATAAATGCGGTAAGCCGATAGGCATGCCGGCCTCCGAATGGAATCCTATACTCCAGAGTTTAGATTACTTTCGACCGAATTTATAATCGGCCGGCGTGGTTCTTTGGTTACGCTTTCGCGAGGGAAGGACGCGCGCGACTCGCCGGGATACCGGCCGCATCGCACCGCCATATTTAGCGATGCCTCGAGCGGAGATCCATGACGAGCGTTATGATATCGAGAGAGAGAGAGAGAGAGAGAGAGATCGATGAGTCGTTGCAGCGGACCTCGAAATCGATTACAGCCTCACGAGTTAACTCCTCTTTCGATATATTTTATTTCTTATTCTTTCGTCGAACGATCCATGATAAACGATCGGACGCGAAAACGTACCTAATCGTAAATTTATTCAACTATCTTAAATAATTTTCTTTCGAACGACGCAAACTCAAACCATACGATTCGCTACGACGATCGATTCGTTTTAACAGCTCTCGCGAGCTTCTCGGAGATGCAATTTGTTCGAGGCTCCGAGCCGTCCGGTCATGGTATTAACGATTTAACGGAATCACGCTGTAAAAATGTACAAGGATGTGATAGTAAACGTGGAAACGGGGAATCGCGCGTCGTTTCGAGCGTTACGAGCGAGAGCAACGAAAACTACGTCAGAGCAAACGGAAACGAGAAGAGCACGTTCCTACTACGCCACCGTCGTGTAGTACGTACGGCAGAACGATTTCACCGACGACGTCAATCGCTTTCGTTATTTTACAAGCGTTATCGTTATTATATCAAACGCCAATAAAAGCGAACGCCCTCGTTTAATCAAAAGAATACCGTTCGTGCGAAGAAGCGAAACATCGGTCTCGATAGGTTTCGGTCTAGGAGACTCGCGCGATGGTCGTTCTATGCGACGCGCGTGCGTTTTTGTTGTCGAAATCGATCGTTCCCGAAATATCGATCGAACCCGAATACAAAGAATACGATACGAGATAAAATTGGTGGTCGCCTCCGTTCGAGTTACTTTTACTATCCATCCATGGCCGTGTACATCCATCGACGTACATATGCTCCGAGAGAATGCAGCGGAACGATAGAAATTCTATGCAAATGGAGGAATGTTCGTATCGTCGTTATAACGGTACGAACGGTGGCGGCGACCGGTGCTGATCCAACGAATTGTTCTCTCGCAGCGGACCGGCAAATTTTGTCGGCGATCGAGATATCGCGCAATAAGATCATCGAAAGTTTTAGCGACGTCATCGATGCCTCTTACGAGCGAACCGTATTGTTTTCGATCGTAACCAATAAGTCGCACCGAGGAACGACGTATCGAATAGAAAAGAGAAAGAAAAGAAATCGAGACGTTTTGCATTCCTTTCGGATAATTCGATGAATCGACGAATCGAGGAGAGACGAGGTATAATAGACAGGAGGGGGAAAAACGTTTCCACTTACGCTCTTCGACCGTAGCGAATCGATAAATTAATCGATCGGAAGAATGCAAATAGAGGTCGGTCTTTCTTACGCAACGATTTTCCCCGGCGCGCCCGTTAAACTCGAACGTTCGAACGTTCGAACGTGCCTGTCGACACTTTTATAACGGCTGTGTGTCCTTTTCTTATCTCGAGCGAAAAGCCGTCCGCGACTCAACGCGATCGCTGCAGTTGTCAGCGAGAGGAATCGTCGAGAGAAAAATGGAAAGTTGGAAATTGCGATCCGAGGGGGTTCGCTTTTCTCTTTTTCTTTTTTTTTTTTTTTGTTCTTTTTTTTTCGTATCTCGACAGAGTCCCTCGACTCTGGTCAGGGCCGATAATAGGGGAAAAGAATATAACTCGAGAAGTTACGATCTTTTCGGTGTATATAGGGGACGGGCGAAACGGCGTATAACGCGTGCCGCGTAAATCGCGCGTTTATCCGTGAACATATCTGGTACGTGCAAAAACGCCGTACCAAAAGGAGCGCGTTACCTCTGAAAGGGAGAAAAAACGGCGAGAGTTTAATGGGTACGAGCGTATACGTATGGGAGACGATCGACCATACCAGCAGGATCGAAGTTTTGGAAAATCTTTATATTTCAGAACGAAGCTTCCGTTACTGCGACAAACTCGAGAGAGCTTTGAAAACTCTTCCATCCGTCGAAAGCCAAATTCGCAAACAAACCGATGTCCTTTACCCGCGAGTTTAAGCCTCGTTAAAGTAAAATCCGTGTCGGTCGTGTCTCGCCTTCGTCGACAATTTTCGAGTCGGCGAACGGCTACATACAAGATCGATAAATCGCTTAGTGTGCTTAGTCGAGGATATTTGTCGTTACACGAGAGAATTAGCCGACGAGTGAGAACTCGTCGGTCGTAGATTTCTTAGAACGATCTTTCGGTATTTCATCCTGAAGGAGACGCGAGTCTTTCCGGACGATCGACCGAGCGTTTCCTCGTATAGAAGCTAATGCGTTATACGCGACTTATTTATTTTAAGTACGATCTAACACTCTCGTAACGGTCGTCCTCTCGAAACGTTTGCTCTAGTCTAAAAGCTTCAAAAAACTTGAGATATTATATGTTCGCACGAGTATGCGGATAATCAAAATCAACGAATACCTTGGTGTCTCTCTCTCTCTCTCTCTCTCTCTCTCTCTCTCTCCGGCTCGCGTAAGAAGACGGGGTTACTGGATGATCGCGAGTATTCATAATTTCTGAACTAAAGCCGAGATTACGGATGAGAAAGGTAAATGCGAGATGGCTACCGCATCGCGAAGGAGAAAAATTTGTTGCTTCTCGTTCGAGGAAACTTTGAGATTTTTGCGACGCTTACTCGAGAAAAGGTTAAGCACTTGACATCGCGTGATCCTCGGCACTCGTGTAGGTACTAGAAGTGCCCGTGGCAATCGGCAAATCGGACGTGTCGGTGAAGTTCATGATTTATGCCCGCGATTCTCCCGAAGGCGATGTCGGAACGAAATCGTCGAGGCGTTCTTTGCGCGTCATACGCGTATACTCTTCGTCTCTAGAAACATTGGCGTCGTCCTCTTCTCGTTAAAAACTGATCCTGATATTATACCAAACTCTAAAGGATCGCCGATAAAACGTCGATTTTATTTATTTCGATTCGTTGATGTTTCCCCTTCGAACATATCGTTTCTACAATATCATCGACCGACGGTTTTCTCCGATTGCCGATAAAGTAATTCTATGAAAAACTCATGAAAATATTTATAATTAACGAAGAAGGTGAAAAGAACTCTATCGAGATTCTATGAAATTATTCGTTGATAATGAAAGAAGGAAAAGAAAAACGAGTAAAAAACGAAGAAAAAATTGAGATATCCGCGTGGCGACGCCGATGGCCGTACAGGGCATAACTCCATGCTCGCTTGCGCTCGCGAGCCCGTACACGTGCGTGAGTTGTGAAACGTCTCCGAGCTGACGTTCCTTCGTTCGTTCCTTCGTTCGTTCGTTCGTTCGTTCGTTCGTTCGTTCGTTCGTCGTGCGCTAGACGTAGCGCGTCTATATGCTTACATTGATCGTACATACGCTTGGACATACGTGCGCTAGTCTTTGTGCGAAACACTTGGAAATTCCCGGCTCGTACGAAATGGCATTGTCATAAACGCGAAAGCGTACGCGGATCCTATCCTTGCAGTTAAAGCGTCGTACGAGGGAGAGACGGACCAAGAGAGATAGAAAGACCACGAAGAAGAGAAGCCGTTTTAATAGCGAGACGACCTCCGATGGTAATAAGATCGTTTTATATCCTTGCCCCTTCCTTTTTACTTCTCTCCGTTCCTTCCTTCGAGCATACACGTGTGGGTGTTTGCTTCTCTCCAGCCATCTCCCTTTTTCTCCCTATTTCTCTTTTTACGCTCGTCCATGTGCGTGTCTGTTTATCTCTCTCCCACCGATTTACTTTTTCATCCTTCTTACCCGCACACTTTCACTTTTCTTCGCGTGCGTACCGTTCGCCACCGACAATGAGAGAGAGAGAGAGAGAGAGAGAGAGACTCGCTTATCGGAAGACACGGCGAGTCATAAAAGCAAATCAAGCAACGCAATTTTTGGCACGTCGCTTACTTTCAAGGATCAACTATCGTGGGTGGAAAAGAAAGAAAATCGAAATTTAATGAAGAGAGAGAGAGAGAGAGAGAGAGAGAGAGAGAGAGAGAGGGAATATTAGCTTCGAAGGAAGTCACTCGGACGCGCAACATGTTTTTACTGCTTTTATTTATTGCCCTGGAGATGAAAGTTGCTCGCTTCGGAACGTTGCGACGAAGAGAACGAGTCAAAGATTTCAAGAACGATTTGCTTTTCGACGTCTCTTCTGATTCCTCGCTTTCACTTTCATTTTCGTCCGTAATCGAGGTGGGTGGGCTAATTTTCTGGGTCACCGCTACGAAGCCTTTCGAGTTTGTCCAAGACTGCGGCTGCTTTTCGAATTCTCCTCCAGAAATGAAAGATAAATATACGAAACCGAAATGGTCCTACTTTACTTTTTTCTCTCATTTCTTACGTCATTTGTTACTACATCTATAACCAATTATCTCAAATCTCATTGTAATCGAACGATGGATATATTCGAGTTGTAAAAAATAAATATTTCAACTTTGAATACAAAATGTATAATAAATTATGTTAACATCTATTCTATATTCGCCTCATATTTAGGTAACTCTAATCGTTTATTAAAAGTATTAACGAATGACAATAAAATTTCAACTCTAGGGAACGCCCACTCGAAGCCTTTCATAATTTCATATTAAAATCCAAAACCTTTAGATACTCCCACGCCGATATCCATATAATAATTGTCTTAAAAATTCTTGAAAGTTGTATGAACATATCGACTGTTCATTTTGATCGCTCCGATAAGAAAGTATTACACCTACATACGCTATACTCTTTTAATCGTAATAATTTCGAATCAATTCTACTTGCCTTATTCGGTAACGAGTATCATCCAAGAGATACCTGAAAAGAAAGAATATATGTGATGTGTGAGTGTTTGCGTGTATATATATAAAGAAAGGGGGAGAGAGAGAGAGAGAGAGAGAGAGAGAGAGAGAGAGAGAGAAGATGTGAGAGAAGGAATTAAAATCACTCCGTAATCTGATAAGCCATAACCGTGGAAAGTTACAAACGCGTTGCTTTCACTCTACACGCTTTCGAGAGCATCGAAAAACGAAAGAGAGAGAGAGAGAGAGAGAGAGAGAGAGAGAGAGAGAGAGAGAGAGAGAAGGGGAAAGAGAAAAAGAGGGAGTGAAAGAAATACCAACGTAATAAAAGTGCAAAGGTGGAAACGAGAGAGAAATAAGAAATAATGTACGACAGAGTATCGATAAAAGGGAGACCATTAATTAACGATCGGATACTCGCGAGTTTTGATCCGATAACGTGGAATTATTCTTGCGTTAAGGATTTATTACTTTTGTGCATCACGTGGTATTAACTATACTTACGTTCATTGAGTTCTCATTAACGCGAAGACTACACGAACCTCATCATGTTCCTGATTAATCGATCAGCCCTTAATTAACGCAAAGCACTCATGCGTGTCGTAAAAAAATAACTCTCGTCTCTCTCTCTATCTATCTATCTATCTATCTATCTATCTATCTATCTATTTACCTATCTATCTATCTATCTGTCTATCTATCTATCTATCTATCTATCCATCTATCTATCTATCTATCTATGCATCTATCCATTTTTCTCTTCGTGATTGTCACTTTTTAGAAAAGCACAACATAAGAGATGGTACGTAATTTTAATCGTATTAATAAAATTAATATCACTTAATCGTACAAAATGGCGTACTATCTAAAAAGTTTTAAAATAAACATAAATAAAGATGCAATTTTCCTATCCTGATAATTTCACCTTAAACGAATCAACGGCGAGGGAAGAGTACACCGTAAAATACGTCAAAATAAGACGGTACTATTAATAAAACTTGCCTTTTCTTACCAAGAAATAAAGGAGAGAAGGGAAAGAAAAGAGATATAGAGGTAACAGCCTTACGCGCGTCTGTATTTAAGCAACAGATAGTGGAACCTCCTCCGAACAATGTCTTCATAAATCCCTTCGTACTCTTGGCTCGAACCTTCGAAGAACGAGAGAGAGAGAGAGAGAGGAAGACGGGGGGAGAGAAGAAAAAAGAACGATGCGCCTTCTTCTGGCAAAAATGCCGCGGGCCCGTTCGGTTTGAGTCTTACGTTGCTTTAAAAAAAAAAAAAAAAAAATAGGGGGGAAATAAAAAGAGGAAGAAAGTGGTTAGACCAACGAGTCCAAACGAGGCGAGGGTCAATAACATACGTTTTGACTTTGAGTTCCTTTTTCCTCGCAGGATAATTCCGGAGACTGGGTCCTCTCCTCTCTTCCTCTCCTCTCCATACTCTTTCCGTCGACGAAGTCTAAGGAACGCTGACGAGAGAATTCGGGGCCCTTCGCTTTCCTACCTCTTCTCCTTCTTCTTCTTCTCCTTCTTCTTCTTCTTCTTCTTCTTCTTCTTCCTCCTCCTCCTCCTCCTCCTCTTCATCTTATTTTTCTTCCAGAGACGAAAGACCAAAGAATGCTTTTCTCCTTCGCTGCATCCGTTGCATACACTGCAATTTCAACTCTTGGATTATACGACTTGACACTACTCGAAAATTCACTGTAATTAAACGATCGCGAATTTTTTAGAGAATCTCGAAAGTCACAAGTTTTACAGGTGCGATCATCAAAGTTTGTCAATTACTCGTATTAAGTACGAATAATGAGGAAAACATATACTTCATCCGTGAAACTTCCTTTTCGCATATGCGATACGAGAATTTACATTTATATATTATAGTAAGTACATATCTCGGCTTTGCTGTGATTTACACGCTGCTACGTACGTACATACGCATACGAATTTCTGAAATACGAACGTAGAAACGTAGATGGGACGCGCTTCAAGTTTGTCTTCTTTTCATGCGTAGAAAAAGAAAGTGAGAAAAGAAGAAAGAAAGGGGGAAAAAATGAAGGACTAACATTCTGCAAGCGATATACTTCTGCGGTCGAGTCTCGCGGTTTGCATGCTTGCGCTTGGGTGTGCACTATCGGAATGCATTCAAACTTCCACATAGAAAGATGGCGAGAGAAAGAGAGAGAGAGAGAGAGAGAGAGAGAGAGAGAGAAGGGGGAGAGATAGAGGAGAAGTTGAGAACTGGAGGTAAATCTCAATACAATATTATTATCCACTACGTAAATTGTATATTTCGATAACGCACGGTAAACGCAAACTCTAGATTCCCTCTCTTTCTTTCCCTCATTCCCTTCTTTTTACATTCCATTCTTCTAATTATTTCTTAGACGCACGTCGTAATTCTTGTTAGCATCGATCGGATTTTACGATACGGCGAAATTCTCTCTTTCTACGATGAAAAATGCGATAAAGAGGATACGTGCGTATATGGGGTGATTCGACAAATTCTTCCCCATATATATCGCTTTCGCTGTCTCACTCTTTCTCTATCGCGGACTACAAACTCAAGAAAATAATTAATAGTTCAATTGCTTTTTCATATCAACCTTGATCATCGATGCCAATCTTTATTGCTCGTGTTACGGTGCCTACAATAATCAGTTCTGTGTAGAATATAATGAAAAAATTTGGATAAAAATCAAAATCGAGTGAATGATAAATTAATTATACGGATCACAGTGTAAAAATTTTTTTCAATATGTTACGCTGAAAATTTATTAAAAAGAAAGAAAAAAGAATATATATATATATATATATATATAAACAGTTTTTTCCGAAATCCCGTAGAATGAGATAGAATTGGTTTCGCTAAACTTTTACTACGCGGCTAATAGACGTGCAAATATTCTCGTCGGGGAGCGTAATTTCTGTTTGCCTCTCTCTCTCTCTCTCGCGCGCGCGCGCGCGCGCTCCTTCTCCCTTTTTCTTCGTCACTGTAAGCGTTATTTTAAGTGCGTACACTCATGGCGCGTTCCACAGGAATTCTGATTACATCACGTCGCCGATCCACAAACGGTATTGCGTTCCTTTTATAACCCAACCTAAAGCGGACAAAGTGTGACCGTGAATTCGAGTAATTATTACACGGCTCGCCCAAATTAATTAGGTCGTATCAAAGTCACGATCGCGTTCAAAGACGCGCCATCGTGACTTACATGTAGGTTTGATATACGTAGGTATAATTTGAATTAAAAAAAAAAAAAAAAAGAAACAATTCATCGTCCAAACGATTTAAACGTTGCGTCACGATTCATTTCGAAAGGAACGAGTTTCCCATTTCAAAGGATCAAATTCCCCATTTTGACGGATAGAAACCATCATTATTTTTTAACTTACCATCGCGTATCCTCCTTTTTCTTGATCTACGACTCGTGACCTTGCAAAGCACCCACGCCAAAGTTCCTTTCATCGAGAAGCAAAACTCTGCTAGTCTTGTCTCCGCGCAAATCTTCGCGTCTTTCCGCTTTTCCTCGCATACGATATAATGGTATATTATCGAAGCTGGTAGAAGTTGTTCAAACGCGGCATACGAAATTGAAAGTTAGCGTGGGACGCTTGGCTACCGCCCAGACCGGTCTAACTTAACTCGTCCATTAAGTCGCCGATTGGAACGAGAAAATGTCCCTACTTTCTCGATGCCCTACCTCTCGAGTCTACCGGACAGGGCAATGATTTTCGTTAGTTAAAAGTTAATAATATCGATCTCTCTCTCTCTCTCTCTCTCTCCACTGTTTCTTCCGCTTTGTTTTTTGATCTTTGAAATAATTTTTAAATATTTTCCTTCTTTTGGAATATCTCGGGTCATTCGAATCGCTTGTCGGCACATTAAAATTATATCGAAATACCGATGTCAATGATTATAATTAAATCGGCAAGTTTTTCTAATAAAAATATCCGAATACCTAATGGTTCCCTCGCGTACGTAGAAATGGATAATAGATCGTAGATATTGGTATGGCAAGTGGATATAGATTATGCGACCCGCGATCGTATTCGTGAATCGTGATAATTAACGGGGGGAAAAAGGTGCGTCCGATCTTTCCTCGTTGTACGTACCTAACGTATATCCTTTTGCACGCAGGTCGGCGGTCAATTATTGGACACGGAATTTCAGCCGACGGTAACGGCGACGTGCAAAGCCGGTTATATGACGATTCGCGTGAATCTCAACCAGAGCTTCGTAGGCGCGGTTCACGCCAGGGATTATCGGAGGCCTCAGTGTATGGTACCCGGAAATGGTTCGACGCACGCCACGCTCGGGATAAACCTACTTGCGCCAGAAGGAGCACCGGATTACTGTGGAGTACTCGTTAACAATGTAAGAATCTTATACGTACGTGCCATATCTTCCTTTCTTCCTTCCTTCATCCTCCTTTTCCTCTTCTTTCTTCGTCCGGGCATAAATTTCATCGGGCAGACCTTTCGATTTCGTATCATTTTCGTGAAATTTTATTACCAACGTTGGCTTGACATTACAGAATACGGAAGAGCGATCGGTCCCTATCGCGGTGAGGATACACAAGACACTCGAGCTCGCCGACGACAAATTTTATGTCATCACGTGCGGCAAAGCGGGCTTTAAAAACGCCAAGTAAGTCGCGAGCCGTCGATCAGGTATTTCTTTCTTTATTTAAAAATCGTTCGCGTTGCACGCTTAGACACTCGAGTTTAAATATACTTTTATTCTACGCACGCAAGAGGTACGATTAATTAAAGTTCCATTCGAACGTCCTTCAAGGAACGAAACGTCGTTGGTGTCCTTACGGTTGTTGGACGGTTCTCGTAGAGTGCAAGAAGCTATTTACGGTCACAACTATACCCTAAGAGCAGAAATCTCTCGTCCGGATGGTGAGTATTACGAGTGATTTTTACCATTACAAAGTATTCCGTTTCAACCGCCGACGACGTGTCGCCGCGACGTTGGCAAATCTTCCGTCCGTTTCTCCAATCATTTTCTTACGAGTCCCGCCTTCGTTTCACAGGAATGTACGGCATCAGGGTGAAGTCCTGTTTTGCATTTAACAAAAAAAATGCCAGCGTTCAATTGATCGACGAGAAAGGGTGAGTATCGCGAGACATAAGTTATTATAGGTACGTTTTCAAGAAAAATCCTCAAACTCTGTTCTTTCTTTCTCTCTCTCTCTCTCTCTCTCTCTCTCTCTCTCTCTCTCTCCTCCGCCCCGCCCCCTCTTCTTTCTCATCCATAGGTGTCCCGTAAAAGCACGAGTCATGACGAAATTTATATACGATCGAAACGCAGGCACGGCGGATGCCACATTGTTCTCCATGTTCCGCTTTTCCGACAGCCCACAAGTGCATTTTCAATGCGACATAGCTGTGTGCAGAGGTGAGCCAGCCTAGCGCGATACCGTCGAACGATTACCATCGAAGTTAACGTTACGAATGTAGGTCTCGTCGAGGGCGATACGAATATATTAACCTATCGTCCGTCCTAACGGCACGCATTAGAGATTTTATTTATTACGCTCTCGACGCGAGCCGTTTTCGTTACGTAACCCGCAAATAAATATTACGTCGCGCTATATGATGCTCAAATTGTAGGAAGTTGTGGAACTCCGATATGCGACGACGACAAGGACGAAGGGTCGAAGGGCGCTGGCTCCACGATCGGTGGACAAAACGTCGTCGGCGAGGAAGGAATCCTTCTTGCCGGCACCAGCGTCTACGTTCTCGATCCAGGGGAGAAACCTAGTGAGTTATTTCTTGGCAGCTTGATCAAACGTTAAGCGGATTAAATTTTTTACCCCTTTCCCATTTATAATTATAAATTAATCCCCATCCGAGAGCCGTACCCTCGTTCCTATACTTAAATTAACATTAAAATCCACGAAAGATCACTTTGCATTCCATTCTCCGTCCGTCCAGGGAACTATTATCGGGTAACCATCGATGGTAGAAAAAGACGATCAATAAAATTTGCAGTTAATCGAGGTTCGGTCGAGTTACAAATTTTAACAAAACTCTATTTCTCAACGCTCAGTGGTGCAAGCATCCTACGAAGACGGCACCATCCATCCGTTATGGCTGTTGTGGTTGGCGGTCGCACTGGGAATATTGTTTCTCATAATGCTCATCATTAACATATTCCTATGCTCGGCGATGACCTGCAGCTGCTCTCAAACCGACATCATCGAAAAGGAGCCGTCGATCGAAGATTACGATCCCTACCGTAGCTGGCACGGTTCTCAATACGGGTCGAGGTTTGATTTGATTAAATCTTTAATGCGCGTCCGACGCGATTTTGTAATGACGAATCAATCGTGACGTTGGGAAACACGACGCGTTGGCAAATCCTTTCCTTTTCTTAAGATCAGAGCGGATCGCCGATATAACGACGTACGTACCTCTATACGTATCCCTCCGATGATACATCGCGCGCACTTTCCAATCGCATTTTTTGTCCCTACGATCCCATCGGGTACATACAACTTTTCTACTCGTACAAAATGTTGTTCATTGCTGGAAACTTTTTACGACGCGCATCGTGACATCGAGTGGAAACCATTGGAATATTAAAGCGAATATTACCTCGTGAGTTGCTTCTTCGTAATTAAACGTAGATACACATACGTATTTACGACGAGCGACGATCCGCCCTGGTCGAATTGTAAGAACCGACTGACGACGAACTTTTAAACGGATATCATAGTTTCGTTTACGTTCGGAGGTCGCTGTTGCGCGAATACATTTAAGCGTCCTTGTAAAGTATAAACGCTTCGAGCCTTAGGATAAATTGAAATATTTTCGTAATACGACACAACGATGACTAAACGATCGTTTTTCTTTTTTTTTTTTTTTTTTTTGTTCTTTCATAAACATTGCAGATATTCGTTAAACGGCAAGCAAGGATACGCTTCTGGCGGTTCGACGATGAATTCTACGAGGTCGATATCAACGAACAGCGATCATTACGCTATAGTCCATTCGCGTCCTGGTAGCAGATATTCCGGTCCTGGACAAAAGCAACACCATCATCATCATCATCATCATCATCACAGAGGGCCACCGTCGAATATTGGCTCGCATTACTCTGGAAAATAATGCTCGATTATTTCTATTAACGTTACTACTTGGATCCGTTGATACGTCCTACGCTCGTTCATTTATTACGACTTTTAATACGAAAACTTGATTCTTTCTTCTCTTCCTTTTCTTCGTAGAGAAAACCGAGAGCTAGACGGATATTTGAACGTCGAAAGAAAGTATACGTTAACGTTTAGTATACTTTTATAATAGATTAGTTTCTATATAGAATTGCTGATTCATTCATAGTGCTGCTACGTATTTACTTGCGACAACATACGTTTTATACGTTTCGCGTCTCTACGATCGAAGACGCGACAAAAATTTGACAATAATTATAGAATAAGTAAAAATTGACTTAGCGAGCGTTTTGCACTTTTCTTTTTTTCTTCTTCTTAAAGCGAGTTTAGCGGTCATTCACGAAAATCTATTGTTTTCGTATCAAGCTTCATGTGTATTATATAACAGTCATAAAGTATAGTCACATTTAGCATTTATATACCTTTTCGCAATATTATTGACTCTAATTAAGCAGCGACGAGCGAGTGCTTTTGTAAATAAAATCGTTAACCATGTCTAACAACAGCGTCGATCGTCGAACGTCGATCGCATTTTTAATTCTTCTAACGCAGTGTATTGCGAGAGAGAGAGAGAGAGAGAGAGAGAGAGAGAGAGAAACAATGTAATCTCATATTAATAAATAAGTACTTTTACATCGATACGCGCGTAATACGTAATTAAAGACTTTTCTACTCGTACTCGCGTATACATGCCGACTGTTGTTATTACTTACGTTAAAAATCATTCTCGTACTATTAGATGATACTTTTTATTATTACGAACGAGTGTGCGAGAAATTAATACACGTTATTTCCGAACTATTTTATACTTTGTACTTTGTACTTGAAACGCCAATCAAAAAAATAAACTTTATAGAAAATAATTCGTGCGTCGTAATTTTGTCCAAGGAATAAGTCTCATTTTGTAATTTGACCCCGTGCAATTCCATATTAATTTATAGTAAGAAAATTAACTTGAATATATGTAACTGTTATACTCACCTATTAAAAGTTGGGCTAGATCGATATAACGTCACATTACGTTCTTCTCTTTCGTTTCCTCCATACGGTATTAATGATTTAACACGAATTCATTTTTATATCGCTTGCTATTATAGTAAATAGGACAATACAACCAATAACAACAATGTATAAACCCTTATTGAAACTATATCTTCCATGATCTATATATATATATATATATATATATATATATATATATATATATATATATATACACATATATCTAACGTTTTATTATAGTATTTTATCAACAATTGTAAGAAAATGTTCCTAGAGAATCTGAACAAAGATTACTCGACGTTTGTTTTACAGGCCGATCAAACGGCAAAAAAAAAAATAAAATAAACGAAATAAAAGAAATGCCAGGAACATTTTCTTCACACTCAATAAATGACACATACTTGGATGTTGACTGGAAAATATGTGTCAACATTAACAATAAACATCGTACGGAAAACGCGCTCGTTCGTAATGATCGAGCCATTCGTTATGGATATTATTGAGTATTACAGCGTACATTTAATAGGCGGATCTGAATTTTATCTACAAATGAATTCATTATGTAATCTGTTACATCGTGTACGTGCGCACGCAGAGACACGTAAGTAAATATTTACTTAGATCGTTAGCAAACAGTATGAGGCTTACGTACTTTTCTTAAAGACGAAGAAGAAGAAAGATGAAGGAAGGCACCATCGGTGTTAATCGTTTTTCCGCACGACGACGCGACGCACGGTCTAAAATAAGGTAATACGCGTGCATTTCGTGCGAGTAATTACTCGCAGGCGCGTCAGCCGGCTTCGAGACGAAGCGCTCCGTTCGAAGGATCTATTAATTTAATACGATCGAACGAATGATCTCACATTTAACGTTAAATTTGTTAGGTTGCATGCGTATTTGCGTATTTGGACACAAGAAAGGACACAAATATTGAATGGACAATCGAAATATTACCGCTTCGAAAGATTCGAAAATATCTCTGACATACATATAATAGCGGCACGCGACTCTCCTTCTTTTCGTTGGATCGCACATCGAGGTTCTATCAAAGACTCGACACGCTCGACGCATTATGCACCTCTGACGGAAACTAGAACACGCATATACGTACGTCGTCGCAAGTTGACGTAGCTAGCCGCACGGACGCGAATTTATTTCCCCTAACTAATCGATAATCAATAAGCGCTATTACGAAATCTCGATCCATCGAGGGTCATACGATTCGTTCGTTATCAAAATAAAGATTTCACGCGAGATCGAGGATCGATGCGTATGACTCATTTAATACCACCCCCCTCTCTCTCTCTCTCTCTCTCTCCCTCCCTGCCTAACGCCGACTTCTAAACCGCTACTTGGCCGTTGCTCCCAATTCTTGTTAATTCCTCGTTAAAATTTAATGACTATTTCTACAATTATTTACAAAACTTGAAACGCATCGTAGTTAGTGGAACTCTGAAGTCGCTCGGAAAGGAGCGACTCGACCTAAGTACTTCGTACCGAAGACTCAACATCGAGATATAGAGGTCGGAACGAAGGGACGCTTCTAGCCTATAAGACCGAGACGATTAGATTATGATCGAGTACGATCGATTGGGTCGATTCGGTCTTTTCGATCGATCGAGAACATTAAACTAATTGGACTATCACCGAATGACCCCACCGATTACAACGAATTAAACAAAGAGAGAAAAAAAAAACAAGAGAGAAACGTACTTTACAGAAATATACTACAAGTATCGCTTACACTTTGGACCATTTCAGCTTTAGAGTTTTCTATTGGCGAACGTTCAATGATATATGCTGTCTACGGGTATCGGCGGTGTTATAGGTGGCAAGTGATTACCGCAAACGGGGAAATTCGGCGGTACCGGTGGAAGATCCGCGTGCGTGCCTACGTGTAATATCAGATCCATACCGATCAATATGTGGAAGAGGAAATGACAATGGAAGAGCCAATATCCTGTAAAACGTAAAAATAATAATAATAATAATAATAATAATAATAATAATGATGATAGAAAATTGAAAAAGAAAAGAAGCGAGAAAGGAAGGAAGGAAGAAAACGTTATCTCGACGATATTAACCTGGATTGTCAGCGCGGAATCTGAAAATAACGTAGCCGTTGTTTGGCACAGCGATCGTATCCTTGGCCGGCGGCAAATTAAATTGCCTGTGAAGCAATCCTCTCTTGTCGAGATCCAACGCGTGCTTCAAGTTGATCTTCTTAACGTTTTTGTCGGGGGAACGTCCGATACCGATCACGTTGAAAGCGTATCCGTGCAAATGGAACGGATGCGACAAATTTGGTTGTTGCACTGTAAAGAAGAGTTTCATCGATCTTTGGCCGCTCGAAAATGAATTTTCCATTTATTCCGAATCGGTCGAACTTACCCTCGTCTACGAGCACGACTTCGACGATCGCGTTGTACGGTATGTCGACTTGATGCGTGCACATGCAGTTCGCACCGCAGTCGGCCGGCCTATTATCTCCGTTGCAGAATTGTTCGGGTGGTATATCGTCGATTTGCGAGAGCAGCGGCGCTGGTGGAAACGTAAAGGAGATCTCGTCGACGAGGGAAATTACGTGATCTCCGGTCGGCGCGACTGAAACCGTAAATCGATCGATATAATACGTAGCCCCGATAATTCCAAAGCTTTCGCGCTAACGTTCGTAATACTTTGTGCTCCGTTAGACGGAAAATTGGCTTTTTTTTTTTTTTTTTTTTTTTTTTTACCTAAGAAACGATTGTAGGTTTGGGGTTGGAAAACCTCTTCCGGTCTGTAAAATAGAAAACGGAATGGCAAGAATATCTTTACGTCCGGACGTTGTTGTAAAATTCCTTCGTCGACGTGACGGGCATTCTTCAACTGACTGACACAAATGGCGTCTTCCCTTGGACGATTGCAAATGGCATCGAGTGGATTCAATACCTAGAATCGAGAAAACGGATTTATCCGTAGAAATTGGATTGTTATTCGACGATTATCCCCCCCCCCCCCCGTTCGACGAGAAATTAATTTCGATTCGCGACCGTATAAATATACAATATTGTTTGTACGAACAGAGAGAACATGTTTCTTCTTCTCGAGATTATGAGCGAGGAATACGGAGATATACTTACGACACCCTGCGGTAGACCGTAATCGTAGGTGGGTGGCGTAGTGGTCGGTTGGTAAGGGCCACGCGCGTAACGCAATATAGCCAGCTGTTGGGCACGCGGAATACCGCATTCGCCGAGAGATCGCACTTGTATCCAGTATGCTCCTACCGTTTGGTCGGCATTTATCACAAAGTCGTAACGTTCGCCTACGTCGACCAACAAACGCCAAGTAATTATTATCAATCATCCCCAGGAAAGCATATTGCTACGAGAGATACGTAGGGCGTGTCGGGGACACTTACCGGAAAAGGATATGATGGTGTTAACTGTAACGGGATGAACGGGTTCGCCGTCGGTAGCGATGACGGTCAACGCGTGACCCTCGAACGTGATTTGTGCCGGGCAGACGGATCCGAAGGAATTGATGAGTCGGAAACGATAGCGGCGTCCAGGCGTTATCGTGAAAACTTCGAGCGGCGTGTTCGTCATAAACCCGGTATTTGGATCCTGCGATGAAGTTTAATAAGACGCGATCGAGCGAACGTCGTTCTCTTATATACACGCACTATGATATATCAGCCGCGTATCTCGGGACAACGAAAGGAGGCGAAAGCCTCGACGGGAAGAAAGAAAGAAAGAAAGAAAGAAAGAAAGAAAGAAAGAAAAATCCGCTCACGCGAAATTGTCCCTTTCCATTGATGAGGACGCTTTCGGGTGCCTGACCGGTATTAACGGCTAGACGTCCTGGGAATCGTTCGGCCGCATTTTCATGAAACCAATCGCTCATCAATAAAACGTGAGTCGTCAAATCGTAATCGTAGAGATTGCTGTTGGGATCTTTGCTGGGTGGTTGCCGAATGACTATACTTCCGTAAAGTCCGTCCATCTTTTGCAGTCCGGTATGAGCGTGCCAGAAATGTGTGCCCTCGTTGCCGGCGATCCATTGGTACCTTTAAAATCGTAGAAGTCGATCTCTCTCTCTCTCTCTCTCTCTCATGTTATACCAGATTACCTGAACGTACTGCCCTCTTGTATAGGGCATTGGGTCACAAAGGGTACGCCGTCGTAATACTGAGATCCCTTCTGAAAGATACCGTGCCAATGGAGGGTAACTTCCATACCTTCCATGTGATTCTCGACGTCGACTACCACCTTGTCACCCTGACAAACTTGTATACTAGGTCCTGGCACCATCCTGTTGGCGGTCAAGATACTACGTTCCACGCCGTCGGCGAGAACGCACTGACACTCGCTCCAAACGACGTTCGTTGCGTTCGGAGTGCATATTTGGCAAGCCCTGGAAACGTTAAATCGGTAATCGAGCAACGAGTCGAAAACAAACGGTTTCCCTTTCTCTCGGGCATCGTAGAAGCATCGATTAGAATGCGGAGAGGATCTATTTTATTCTCGTTGACGAATAAAATATATTATACTCACGCGCCAAGTACGGTATAGTATTCTAGGGTAAAGTGGTAGTAGCATATCCTCGGTGGCTCGTTCTCGCGGCATGCACGAGCGCACTCGTCCGGAGAGGAAAGAGAAGGGTTTCTGCGTAATTCAGCGGTGGCCCTCTCGCTGTAATCGAGAGGCCTCGTTCTAGGTGGTCTTACCGTAGCACCGCGACTCCCTAGATTATCTATACCACCGAATCCGCTTCGGAAAACGCTCGCCGAAGGATTCCCGTTGAGCAATCCACTTCCGGATGAAAAGAAATCGGACGTGTCCGTTGGGAAAATATTTTGCGTTTTTATGGCGGGACTCCAGAAGGACGATGATGCCGATTGATCCAACGTTTCGTCTGCGAAAGAATAAATTCAAATAAATCGACGGATTCGGGTTATAGGGGGTCTACTATATGACACAGCCGTATAGTATAGGCGCGGTCGCCTATTCGAAAAGGGGATAAACGTCATCGTGGCGGCGGCGGCGACGGCGGCGTGTCGTCATATCGTCGTTACGAGCGGACGTTGACTTTTCATTTTTTCGATCTTAATTCGATGCTCGTCGAGCGAGTTAACCGTATAGACGCGGATACGTATAATTGTATCTCGTTACGTGGTAATTATGTTTTGCATTTTCGAAAACGGGCTCGGGGTGAAACCTATGCGTCCGAGCCGTAATAAAACGAGACACGCTCTAGGAATTTCAAGTTTCTCCTTATTGCTAACGCTAAGACATAAACGTCGCTTTGGATTATGCATTATATATAATAGTATATCTACTCTCTGACATACAGGAGACTCGATCGGATGTCGTAATCGATGTCGTTTCTAGCCAGCGCATTCTATACCCAACCTCCGTTTATTTTACGTTTCCCATCGATCGAGCGTATCTGGAAACGCGAATGTTCGTCGGCTCTCTCGTACGCAGGAAGCGCATGCGATTTGTTCTACTTTATTACGTCGAACGTCTCTGCCGGCTTATCCGTCTCCTAACGTCGGTAGATCTATGAATAAACGAGAAAAACGTCTTTTTTCTTTCTCCTTTCATATCGATGACGTTCGAGCAAGCGAAAGAATTCTCTACAGATCCATCCTTCGTTAAGATCCTCCTTTCGATATTTCAACAAATAGGAATGCGGAATCGTTGCTAAACATCGGACGAAAAGCGTTCGTCGTATCGCTCTACGGATCCTTTTCTCCTTGTATGTATATAAACGAGAAGTAGAATCGTCGAGCGGTGATGAATTTATCAAAGATCACGCCCGATATGTATAATATCGTATCGTCGATGCATTATCATATAATTCATTTTACTGCGTTCGTATAATGGATTTAATAGTATACCTGTATATATATATATATATATACATATACATTATAGAGAGTATTATATTAAGCTTCATTAGTACAAATTTAGATAGAAATATATAGCCGCAAAATTACGCCTTAATGTACTACATCGTTGGTAATACAAGTTGCACAATCGTATTTGAGATCGTAACTACGATCGTGCAATGCACAAACAAACGGCGATATCGCGACGCCTTTCTTCTTTCTTCCTTTTCTCTTTTCTTCGATCATTCGTCTTCTTTCTCCTTTTATTCCTCTCTTTGATCTCCTTTTTGCCAACGCGTGAAAGTCCCTTCCGTTCGCCTCCCTTCCCTTCCCTTCCCTTCCCTTCCCTTGCGAATTCCCTTTCGTTCTGATCGAGCGAGAAAAGAGAAGATTTCTCGAAAACAGTGGAACGAGACGATCGGACGGAACGATCGATAAATCTTCTTTATACCTACCGATTATGCGTTACTTCGATTTATTCGGAGGTAATAACAGAGAAAAAAAATGCGTAACGCGCGATCGAAAGTGACAAATCGCGACGCATTTTTTGTACGCGATTCCTCTCGCCAAAAGCGGAACCGGAACAAGGACGTTCGAGCCTTTCACGAAACGCCATAATCCGTAAACTCGCTTAACGTCGACCACGATGAAAAATTTTCTTCGATGAATCGACCAATAATTGACATTTTATTAACTATAAGAGAAATTTTCGTCCTTACGACATTTCTCGGAATATCTCGAAAGTTGGACCGTGCCTTTCTAATAATACACGGATCGTAGTAATAAAGTCCGGTCGTTAGAATTTCATATACCGTCGCCGTATCTCTCACATCGGCCGAATTTATTAGCGTAATTTATCATCGTCGATCGCGTGCCAACAGGTTCGACGTAATCGTAATCGTAATCGTAATCGTAATCGTAATCGTGATCGTGATCGTGATCGTGATCGATATCGCTCGGAAGATTATCCTAAAAAATCATTGACATTTTTCAAAGTGCGATATGAAACTCTCCCGTGGAATCGTGCGCGCAAGTACCAAAGTCGTATACACGCGGAAATATGATTTATATAAGTAAGCATATATCACGTCGCGGCTAGCAGGAACGTCTGAGATCTGTATATGCCGCATCTAACTGTTACATGTCGTACCTATTTATCGGACTTATTTTTCTATCGAAGCGATAATCTATTTGCCGAGTAGCGACCTTTCGCGTAGATAACTTTTTGACGACCCAAGAGTGGACGATGACGTTCGAGAACATGGAATAATTCTCTTAAAGCGTACGCGCGAACGCTTACCCGTTAAGAGAGTTATATTAAAAAAGAAACGTAACCGCCGATTCGACTAGTTATTAACAACCTACTCGTAATATCATCTATATCCGATCGAAAGAAATATATAAATATAATGATATCTGTGCGAATGATATCGTTCGAGTACCTGCGTTATCGCTTAGCTCGAATTTCTCGGGAATACGTATAAGGCGGAGGTAAAAATTGAAAGTGATTCGAGAGCTCGTCTTAATCGGGCCATTTAACACGAGAATAGTTATGCCTTTGATACGACCGCGTAGAAATGTATTTCTCGCCGTATCAACGACTCGAATCTTTTTCCCTTTCGGTCGTGAAATTCCATACTCGAAATAACCGACCGAATGCATGCCTCGAATATTATCCGTTCTTACGTTCCTGCCCCGTTAATTTCTTATTACTTACGGACTATCGTCATAGAATTACCGTACCTTTCAAGCGAATTAATTTCTTCCTTCTTTCGATCGACTTTTCGTTATATATCGTTCCATATATCGTTCCGAATCGATATTTGGGTCGAAGGACGAATAAAGGAAAAAAGTAATATGAAAGAACGACGGCCATCTCGACGATACCCTTTTATTAACGAGCGCAATCTGCGTGCGAGCACGAGGTGCATGCGAGAAGGAGAACTTTGTGAAAGCCGATCCTTCCTTTTCTCTCAGGCCCACCGAAGCAGCAAACTACCGTATCGGTTCTCCTTTATCGGATTAGTCGCAATTTGCATACTCACCGGATTATTCACGGTTCGAGGAGAAAAAGGGAGTATTCTAGGAGCGCTTCTGCGAGTAATCGGTCCGCGTCTATTCGCCGCCCCTCTCGTCGACACTGATATTTACCGTGAGACTTTGCCGGGACTTACGAGTTCTCCTACAAGTTTCTTCGCAGGCATGAAAGTTCAAACTAAAGGTCGCAAGAGAAACACGGCGAGAGAGAGAGAGAGAGAGAGAGAGACGACACGATAAACATCGAGTCGGAGCTATAAAATACGTTTAATGTCGCGCGTTACCAATGATCGATCTCGCGGTTCGCGTGTCCTTTTTCTTGCGAGACAATGAAAACAACGACGACCATCATTCGAGAATCTTACGCCTCGATGAACGTTGAAATTTACCGACTCCTCGCCGGTGTCGATCATATCTTAAAGAGCAACTTTGTTTTTCCCAAGAATCGGATGTGAAAGCCTTCATGCCAAATAGATACGTATCTATCTATTACGCGTCGTCGAGATCTTTCAACATTTTAATTATTGATAATTTTCTCTTTCTTTTTAGTTGCCTAGATATACGAGATAATCGGATTAAAAAGTCTACCTAAAATAATTAACGATAAGAGAAAGATAGATAGTTGGTAGATAAGATAATAATTAGCCGAGTTACGATCAACATACAGCGGGTGATACCAAATCGCATCCTCCTTCGTTCAACGATATTTCACTGTTAATTCAATGGAAATGGCGCATCTAGACCGTGGAATAGTACATTATGATATTCACGTCACCATATTCCAAGCTTGTTTACCGTTACGACCGGTAGCACGAGAGAGCTGTTATTATTCTAGCATTTTAGTTGAGTTACAATCAATCAACGCTCGAGAAAGTAGACGCATTTGCCGTCACTGTGTTTTGAAAAGTACTTTTCTCTCTCTCTCTCTCTCTCTCTCTCTCTCTCCCTTTCCCACTACCTCGGTTCGCTTAAAGTATGATTAACTCGCCTAGGTAAGATACTTTGCGAGTACTTCAACTGCAACTTTTCATCCGTGTGTGAGTAACCATCTATATGCACGTATATAAGCGCACGTTTCGAAGAATGCCGCACGAGATGTGTCGCGTAATAATTACGAAGCGAAAGTCCGTACGGGAGTAATTTAGCTCGTAACGGTTAATAATTAAATAGCAACATTGATTATATGATTATTAAGCAGTTGCCCTATATTTAATTACATATGCACCTTTTACCTGCTTGCGACAATAACCAACATTTCGAATCGTTTCTACGTGATTCGTGATTCGGTAGATTCGTAACAAGTTTTAAATAAGATATTCGCTTTTTACATAAACGTACGTGGCAAAAGTCTTTATCGTCGTAAAAAAAAAAAAAAAAAAAAAGAAAAAAAGCTGCGGAATTACCGAATTCCTTACTCAATGAAATAAAAGTAAAGTAGCGAGATACGAGTTGACTCTTTGAATCGGTATACTCGAGTCTCTCGAGGAAAGAAGAAGACTGAAAGAAGAAGAAGAAGAGAGAGAGAGAGAGAGAGAGAGAGAGAGAGAGAGAGAGAGAGGGAGCTCGCGAGTTGGAAAGCGCAACGATGATCGCAGAGCACGTGGACTTGGCCTTGCCCTTGTCCTCGTCTCATCTTACGGAACACGACTCGAAGCAAAGTCGTTGGCTCTCCTCTCGTGCAAAACCACTCGTGCAAACTCTACTCTTATACGTCTGCTTGATCGTATAGACGTGCGTGTTTCTCTCTCTCTCTCTCTCTCTCTCTCTCTCTCTCTCTCTCTCTCTCTCTCTCTCCCTCTCTCCGCAAGCGCGATCGTAATGACGGGACGTAAATGGTTCGATCGCACACTTAATGGACATAATGATACGTCATTCGATCGTTGATCGATCCACGTTAAAAATGTTCTCTTACACCGTATACTTCCGAAATTATACGGCATTTCGCAAAAATAATTCGGAAAGTCGTTGGTGGTTTTGTGTCCGCGCGAAACTCTAAATTAGGATAAAATTAAAATATAATCGATAGTTGCGGACTTTACGATCGATCGGAGAAAGGCCACTCGTTGTAACGTCTTTCCGCGGGAGAAATGGAAAGTGCAAACTCGATAATATTCTAAAGAAAGTGCTCGTAAAGTTCTTTGTTTCTTTAAAAACTAACCGTTCCTAGTTGTGAATCTAATAGAAAGGTTATTGCCGCTCGCGACGATCGCAAACTTTTGAAAAATGACTTTACCGTTCCTACAAAGTTTCTTTCGAAACGTTACTCGCACCGTCGTTCACGATTTATGCAAATAAGTCGGAGAAATTCTATACGTCGCGTAGACGGAACATTTGCAAATGAGCACGAACAATAGATGCATATCCTTATTACCTCGCTTCTTCCGATAAATAAGACAAGTTTCGTTATCGATACCGACCGATCGACAAAGTACGGCCCGTTATCGGATAAATCGCGTTGTCGCGATTAAGAGGCTCGATCCTCGATGAACGTATTCGAAGAGAATCCGCATGATCTGCCCGATCCTTCGCTCCGATCTACATTTACGATCTTCGTTACGATTATTGATAATGATTGATACGATTTCACGATCGGCAAAGCACGTTGAACGATTCGCCCGAGCGAACATGATCGACGGAGAGAAATGTTTATAATCCCTTCCTAATCGCGATCGATTACACTTGATAAATAACAAGTATATGTTTGTCGACTTACTTTGATGTTTTTCAGTTCGAAAATCGAATGTGAAAAATGTACATTTAAAGAACTCCTTCGGGCTCGCCCACCTAGGGCATCGCAGCGCTTCGATTTACGTACGGATAAGGATCGTTCGGAAACAGGAATATCCATTTTCTGGTAAATAATCGTGACGTGAAATTATTCGACCGCCAATGTCAGGACGATCCTCCTCGTTCGATAAACGAAACATATAGATATCTTCTTTCCTCTCGATATTTCTCGACTTTTATCCATACTATTTTTCATTTTTATTTGTAACGACTGACAAAGTTGACATTTCTCGTCGTTTAGGTTTGCTTCCGAAACTCGACCCATTACATCGGTACTTTCTAATTACTATCCGCTAGCGTGCGTACGATATATCACGTTTTAATAAGCTCTTAACAAGTTGGACAGACCGTTTCGAACGCTCTCGGTTCGCGCTCCCTCGATAAATTTTCGAACAAAAGTCTATCTCTTTTTCTCTCGAAAGACTCGGCGGAGCTCGCAATCGCGAGTCGCGATTAACCGCTCGTAAAGGGAAGCGGCGAAGTAGCTTTTGCCGCGCGATCAGCTTCGCGTACTCTTTCTATATTGCTAGAGTCGTATCGCGTATTTAGAAATTGTCTTGTGGTCTTCGGCGCGAGCGCTTATATGAACGTGCAAAGGAAAACCGTCGGTTTAACTTTCGAGATAATTCTGTAAAATATGTGAAATTAGTCATCGTAGAAATTTAAACTTGACATCGGTATCTTGGCCAGTAAATATAACATACTGCGGTAGAAATACGCTTTTACGTGTATACGAGTACGCATATATTTAATATGGATGGAGTCTATACTAAATATGAGTAAGAAACGGTCGAATATCTTATTTAACGGTACGATAAACGTAAAATCTTTCGATTGGACGTATTCGCGATCTTCTCGTCGGAACGGATCCAATTGTTGCCAATCGTTAAACCGAATCGCCGTGCTTTCGAAAATCTAACGCTTGCCGCGATTTCAAGCCCTCGATCGATCAATTATCAAGCCGAGAAAGTATAGGACAATAATGGAAAATTAATATCGTCCATTATCCCCTTTGATTTTTCACTTTCTTTCGTTTTACAGTCAAAGTAACTTTCCTAAAGACATAGCTCTATTAATTTCCTATGATGGAAATCGATCGAAACCGAGAACGCTCTGGTTTTTATTACGCTATAGGTCATTGGATTTTTCTCGATTCTCGTGGGACGTGGCGTGTTGTCGATCGCTAAGGTTTCAACCATCGCGAAAAGGACCCTTTTTTACGAGCCAAGAATTACAATGCATTTCTCAAGAATCATATATCTCCTTATAATATTACACGGTCAATTTTGCACGGTTCATTACCAGAGGCGCTCTGTTCCTTTCGATTTTACTCGAAATTAGTTTTTCTTTTTTTTTTTTTTTTTTTTGCAGGTCGTTCCTTTTACTTTTCTCGGATCGTTCGCAAGCGGACGTTCCGATGATGGATCAACGTCCATCTTCATTCTTACGTATTCTTCGTTCTAACGAAGCGTTCAGAAAATGACTGATTACAGGCTGCTCTTTCTTTCTCCGCTAATCTTTTTAACCGTGGAATCGAATTTGAAGCGTAAAACTTCGTTCCGTTCGAACGTTTCGACCGCTCGAAAATAAAGTCTTATTCGATGACGTATAGCTTCGAGAAGTTACATTTGTCCCGTTGAAAAACCCGAGGATGAAAATTGTTGAAGCACGAGAGAGCAAAGTCGAACGTGTTTGTCTTTCCTTTTTTTTTTTTTTGTTCTCTAATGTTTTATGCCTTTATAACGGATTATCCTCCCTTGGAAAAAGGAGGCCTCTAAGAACAAATAATCCGTTTTCGATCCGATTATCGACTTTGCCTGTTCTCGCTTCAACGTTTGTTTTTCCCCCCATTCCCATTCCTACTTGTGTTTCTTCCCGTCCGGTCGCCTCTTCGAGCGTAAATTCGCTACAGTAACGCTTCATACGCAGTCGCTTCGACAAAAACGTTCCTCGATAACATAAACAATTCGAAGGAACGTCTTTGTCCGTACGTAGCCAATCAATATCGTTCTTCCCTTTCCTTCTCCCAATATTCCGACTTAATATTTGGAGAAGCGTCGAGAAGTCAGTCAGTCTCAACGAGTCGGTCAGCGAATAAACGTCGATTAAAAGAGCAGTCAAGTCGCAATTAGGCAAAATAATCGGTCAAGTATTCTTTCCGAATTAGAACTTGGTATACGAACGCATTGTATAATCGGATCGTATACATCCGTTGCAACTTTATATCATCATTGTCAAAAATACACGCCAAGCGACGTCTACGGTTCGCTCAAATAAACCATCTTGCGGTATATTAAAAACTGCGCAAAATTCTTACGCGCGACCTAACCAAGAGTCAACGCAGGATCCTTTCGAAATATTAGGCGACGGCCTTCGGTAAGCCAGCATAAAGTATCGCCGCCCTTTTCATCGTGGCTAGCCGGTCTATCCAACTCCGACGCCAAGGAGGGACGATTTCTCTGGCCGCGCATTGACCATCGTCGCGCTGCTACGTTAGCAACAAAAATAAAGAAAAAAAAAAAAAAAAAACTAATCTACTCTTTGGATCGTTCATCCATAGATACGCGTCTAGGAAACGTTATTAACCTGAGACGCAGGTATATACTCGACGGATCAAAGGAAGAGATAGAGAAAGGTAAGCCGACGGAGTAATCGCGTAGGTCGTAGCGAGTAACAGTACACCGGGGTTGTCTTTTCGGTTCGATCGGTTAAGAATAAAGCTTAAACATATACACGTAAGAGCCTACGAGCGCGCGATCATCGCTCGCGAAAGATCTAAGTTTAGAAAGATCTTAACGGTCGATCCTAAACCAATATTGAGACCGAGCGATCTTCCTAACTGACATTATCGATCTTAGGTCATGCGAAAAACGATCTCCGCCCGAACGACGAAAGCTACCGGTCCGTAGCTATACGATTTTGACACTCGCTCTTCTCCACCTTTTCTCTCGTCTGGTCGAAGAAAAACGGCCCCGACGTCGAGAGCGCTCGTTAAATAAGGAGAACGCGAGCTTCCATAGCAATGTAAATATTTACACCAAAGTACATATAGGAAAGAAAGTTATTTACAACGTAGTACTATATGTCTATACGGGAAACGTCATAGCTAAACGCGCGTGTTTTATCTAAAAATGTTTATCGCTCCGAGGACCGTGAAACGGCATGAATAATGTATTTGACGAAAAAAAAAAAAAAAGGAACAATAACAAAATAGAATGCACGTTCTTATTTTGATAGAAGGAAAACGAGATACATCGATAAGAATGAGAATTCGTTCCTTTGAATAATTCACCGCATTCGCCATTATAAATAATTCCTAACTCCGTAAATGAAAAAAGAAAAAATTAGTCTCTATGGAATCGTATTCACGTATCAAAGAAGAACAATCTTAACTATCTCAGACTCGCGTGCTATACCTACAACGATCTACCATTTGGATTCCGAAGAAGGACGCGCGTTCTTATTTCCATTATGGAGTCGAGTCGCTCGAAGCCGATCTCTCTCTCTCTCTCTCTCTCTCTCTCTCTCTCACTCTCCTGTCTATTTGAGAGGGCCGGGACCCATAGGAACGTGTCTCGCAAGTCATCGAAAACTGTGTCACGCTTTCCGCATCAATCGACCGGAGTGGCACACGCGATCGAACGCCGATGCGAACGAAATCGATCTAGCCGACCGACCGATTTATCGCCAATTGAAATCCGATCGTGCCGCTGGCGATTCGATCACGACGACGGTGGTTTTGCTCGCCTTCCGGATACAGACACATCTATCTAGGATCGTAGATGCGCGCGAGAACGCATAGTAGATACGTATGCGGGTATGTATAATAAATACGGAGATATACTTAGAAAGGGACGATCGAGACCGAATCCGGATGGTCCGTACGAAAGAAAACTATGGCAATTGAAAGGAGACGGAGTCGTCGATCGAACGAAAGTACGAACTATTCGTCGTAGTCAATTCGTAGTGCTTCGTAGTTATTACGTAGGAAAGGTAGCAGAGTGGTACTCGTTTCGAACGCCTGTCACGCGATCCGTCAGCTGCTCCCTTCGCGAGAGACACCCGATATGTTAATTACGACGTACGTCATGTCTCGCCGTAATGTTGTAAATACCGGCTGTGCGTGTGTGGTACATTTTTGTCCTCTTATAAAAATATATTATAGGTATGATATATATCGCGCACAAATGTATCCAGCATCTTTATTCGGGTCGAGTCGATTAAAATGGTACTTGCTCGGAGTTAGAGCTCGGTCAAAATTTCAAAGAGATTCGTTTCTACTTTCGAACGTTATCGTAAGTCGAATCAAGCACGAGGAAAGTCGTCCGTCGATCTTTTCGAGGAGAAACTGTCCTTCCGAAAATTCGCTCCGAGAGATTCGAACGGTATCGGCCACTTTTTCTTGAAGCGCGAGCGATCAAATCGATTCGGCCGGTCGCGCGACCGGCGCGAGTTTAAAAGCCGACCAAACTAGTTTCGCCCGGTACGAGCGAGGCCTACCGGTATTACTACCAATGTCAAGTGTACGCGCTCGATCGTCCAAGATCAAGATGCATGGCACTCTTCCGTCTTAGACGGAAAGAAAAAGTACGACGTACCGCTCGCGATGAGAAAAGCTTTCTCCGAACCCTCCTTTACGATCTTTCCGACTAAATCAGTATATATATATCATTGTGATCGTTGATCCGTGATGGATTCGATAAGAAAGTATCATTAATCATAATGGTAATAATTAAGGACGAAAAGGAAAACTAAATAAACGGACAAGAAGACGATTCGTAAGAAAAGTTTCAGTTAATTGATAATTGATATTATCCTTGGTGTAAAGGTTTTATGGAATCGCTTAACCATCGGCGACGCGTCATCGCGACTCTATAACATAAAATGGGACAAGTTTGTCGAGACGAACGAGAGAGAGAAAAGACGAGAGTTAAATCGACGGACGGGGTCGACGACGTTTCTCTTCCATTCTTAATCTCGCGATGCATACAAACGTGCCGTTTCTACGTTCGATACTCGTTAACGACGTCCTTGATGTATCCGTTCGATCGAGCGCGTTCCCATCCTTCCCGCGTACCTTCGTCCAAAGCTTCATCGAGAGCCGAAGCTTATTCGCGTCGCACGAACTAACGATATTATCGCGCATCCACGACTACGCGAATAAAACGCATCGTAACACCGTTATCGTTATCGCGATTTCCGTTCAAGACGATTTAAAAACGTACTAAGGGGAATATCGATTCTTGAAATTTTAACTTTGACTCCGAGCTTGAATTCTCTCACGTCCATATTTTCTTCGTAGTAGTTAATCGTCGAAACCTAACGAACGAGCCGAAATAATTTAAAGCGTGCAAACAAATTTTAATGCTTTCTACAGGTTGCTATCTATTTATGTAATTACGTGTAATACGAAAGGGTCGACGTTAAGAAGTCAAAGACTGTTTAATCTCGATATCACGTAAGGGTCGTTCGCATTAAACTGAACGGCCGTACGGACGGACACGCGACCAACGAGAAGGCACGTGCGCCCATTCACCAAAATTACCGTAGTCCTTTCTTCTGCGCCGACGTAACGTACCGCACGATAAAAGGAGATCGCGTCCGTTCGCATACTAAATTCGCATGGCTTCTCTTACGGAATACGAAACGAAAACGATTAGACTCTCGATTTCAAGCTGCCCGATTACTAGCCGTCGACGTAGTCGTAACGCCAAAATGACTATGCGCTGATACGTCGTTAATAATCACTATTTCGACGGGTAGTATAGGCCAATCTAGTCCGATGCGTTTTATCATGCGAGATCTTTCGAAGAAATCGTCTCGACAAGGTTTTTTCGCCATTCGACGAAGCATATTAGAAATAAAGTAATAACAATGTTTATCGTTAACGAATTTATTCGATTGTTCCACTTGCGAGAGTTTCGATAAAAGAAAAAACACTTTCGAGAAGACGCTTTCGCGTTATCTCGTAAAACGTTTTTATTATATCTCGTACGGCCCTAATAAAATAATTTAGGCCCGTGAAAACGGACGCGCAAAAGTAGACGGTTAGTAAATTAAGAAAGAATTCAAACCGTAAATGTTTCTGTGTGGTCGAAAAGAAGCGTAAAAAAGAGAGAGAGAGAGAGAGAGAGAGAATAAGAAGAATGTGAAATATTTCTGCCATCTAATTTAACCGTTTTGAATAAAACTTTCCAGTCAAATCGTCTTACGGGAAAGTTGTTGTTCGTGCCGAAGTTTCACGGTCTTCTGGAGGCCCACGTGCTACGACGAAGACGCTTATCGGTAACATCTTATGTTAATGTCTGTTTTCAACGTACGATACAAGTTTTTTCTTTCTTTCTTTTTTTCTCCTTTTCTTTCCATTCGTTCCAAATTAACAGGAAGAAGGATTTCACGTCGGTGAAAAGCATAACTATCGACCGGTCGATTTCATCATCGAAAACGATTACGTCAAATTTCACGAGATTCGATCGATCGTAGATATATATATATATATATATATATATATATATATATATATATATATATATATCTATACTATATCGAGCGTCGATACACAGCACGACGTATCGTGCCTTGACCTATTCTTCCTTTACTCGCAAAGTTTTGAAGGAAAAAGGAAAGACCGTTCGAGGTCGTCGAAACGATCCAAGTAAATACACATAGGCAAGGAGCGAACGAAGAAAATTTTATTACGAGCACACAATTTTAATTAACACCGTAACGAGATTATTTTGTTTCGGTCACACGCACAAACTTTCCCCTCGTCTCTTTTCACTTTCGTACTTATTAGGTATCAACTTTAATGGATACCGTTTAATAGAGAATCGAATTATTCGAGATGGCTCGATCGCGCGATAGCTATCTATCTCGAGATATTACAAACTTGTGATAGAACGCGAAATTATACCGTCGTGCCGGCACGCGCGACCGGACGAATTCCAAGCGGCAAACAATACCCATTACGGGTAATCACCAGTTGGTTCGATTATTAATAAGATGGACTTTTAATCGAAATCATTAGGCGTTAAATTATCACGAAAGTGAACGCTCGATCCCTCGTCCATACGTACGCGCGCGCGCGCGCGCGGGCGCGCGCTCGTATCGAAATAACCAAAGGATCGATTACTACTATAATATGGTAGACTTTGAACGAGTCCATTCTTCACGCCCAGTTGAAATTAGTTTCCAACTTTCTTTCGAGCTAACGCAATTCTCGTGTCGAAGTATGTCTTGTCTGAGAAATTCTTACCAGAACCATTTCCGTTTCGTTTCTGGCACCATTGTATTAAGCTATAGCGCCTAGAACGCCTTACGTTCCATCTTGTCAAACGTCACGTCGTTAAAGCACCGAGATGTAGACATAATAATCCAAACATCGGCTTGTTTAACGCGACCCGGCCGAAGGCACCGTACTTGTCTACTTTTAAATTCAACTCCACGTCGAATAATTATTATCGGTTGATCGATCGAACGCCCGGAAGAGTTAACAGGTACATTGATTTCTTACGTCCGCCAGAGATTACGATGGAACTAGGTCGATGTAATGGGATATCGTGAAATCGTCAAGATAATCGAATACGGTCGATATGTCGACGGGAATATCGCGGGTTACGTATGGTGTCTAAGAGTCGAGCGAAACGAAACAATACGCGGCGTAATACGAGACGATTATGACAGGCTCGATGGACACGACGAGACCGATGTTTTTGCGGCTTGATCCGTGATGAACGTTATTAATTTTAAAATAGCCGTGTTATAGTAATTATAGAAAGTACAAGTACGCGTAGATAACTTAACGAGTAGATGAAGTAGCAACGAGAGAGAGAGAGAGAGAGAGAGAGAGAGATGCTGATTCGTAGGTGTGCTACAACTATTAATTATCATAACCGTCATATTCGATCGTCTATCGAAGCAAATGAGCAAAATCGTTAACGAGTCAACGAATCTTTAAGGTCTCGAAAATCATTAGATAGAAAAGTGATACATTGCGCGATCATAATTTTAATCTTTGTTTCTGGAGAAAGTCGAAGGAAAAGGAAAGATTTACGACGATCGATAGGCTTCGATTCGTTCCCTAGTTTCTTGTTTTTTTTTTTTTTTTTTCCTTCTTCTTTTATCCCTCCTTAGCCACGCATTTGTAAATTATTAATTTGTATACGCAAAGATCCATTAATTACCGAGTAGTCGAAAAAGAAGAACGATAATAGACCGGTCAACGACGAATCGGTGAGAGGATCCTGTCTCTCGTATTCCACTCTCGGTATGTGACTTTTCCAACTACGTATCTCGTCTCTAACGCTAATTAATTATACCCGACAGCCGGTGCTTCGATTAGAATGAAATTTATAATAGCAACGCGATCGGAAAAAGAGGTGGAACGAGGCACCCTCCAAATAGTAGTATTACGTTCGTCGGAACGACACGTCGCCTCGATTAATCTTTCCGTAAGAGCAATCGCCTACCAATAGCGTCTATGCCATTGGAAATGAACATAAGGAATGGTAAGTCTGTTGCGCTATACGCGCACTTTAGAATGGTCGACGTGCAGAGCCAGATCGCCACGAGCGTTGCTTTTCCCCATATCTCGAGCTCGTTAGATCAATCGAGATAAACGAAGGCGCAATCTTAATAAGCGTGGGCGTACGATTTTTATTTCCTTCGCTATTCTCCAAAACGATTCGACCCGGTGTCTGTACACGTTTCTTATGTACGTAAGTTACGTACGTAGTTTTTTCCTTTTTTTTTTTTTTTTTTTTTTTTTTTTTTTTTCAGGAAAACCTCATTTATTTTCTTCCGTCGTGTTTAATCGAGAGAGACCGGATTCTGGACCAAGGAGTGGTACGCCTTTTCTATCGTTGTCGTATTAAATATAACGCAATAGAAGTAGAGCCATACGTATGCGTATTTTCTGCCTGTTTATGTAGTAGTAGTAGTAGGGAATTCGGAACGAATTCGACCGTGGTAAATAAAGCGGACGTTAAATCTTATTCTTCGCAAAAAAAAAAAAAAAACAAAACAAAACAAACTCCTATCGTGCTACCTGACCGAGCCAACGCGATTGTCCTCGGCTTTCTTAACCTGACAAAGATTTCACTTGTGCCGACGTCGTCGCTCGAGCTCGATCGTTCGTCGAAAATAGCTCCTAATTTTATAGAAACATCCGTTTTTAACGACTTTGTGCTATTCCGAAAATATTTTGTGTAAAACCGATCAAAGAGACGGTACGTTAATATCCACGAATGGTAAACTCGTGCGACCGCTGGATCGATCGATAGACCGGTCCGACTCGAAGGAATCTTGGCATCGACGAAAGCATCGAAACGTCGCCCCGATCGACGAACCATCGCTTTAAACAACAAGGTGCTCCTCGTAATCATCGGCCCAATATCGAATCCAAATGATCGGATGATCGTTTAGCGATTGCACTTTGGCATATCGCTCGTACGGTGGGTGTGCTGACAAAGAAAAAGAGAGAAGTCCACGTACGGAGGAAGAGGTAGATGAAAACAAAGGCGAGAACGAACGAAGATAAAAAAAAAAAAAGGAAGAAAAAGAAGAAGGATGGACGATGAAACAATGGAAAAAGAGGTGGGTCGTCGGCACTTTCGTCGCCGCATTACGTTCGTTCGCGCGCGTCGAGTCGACCGCGAAAAACGACTTCTCGCTCTTACGGTTAATGCTGCTCTCGAATTGGCTCAGTTTTCCTTTCCGAATGGATTACGCTTTAGTACCATAATAGTCATCGATTCGACTCCTAATAACGATAACGTACTTTGCCTGTGGAAGCCATTAATAATATGTACGAGGATAGTCGGTATTATTTTGGAGGTGGGGGGTAAGACCGTCATCGTCCGTGTTTACGCCGAAAAATCGTTTTAATGCGTATTTATCTCGCTTGATACTTACCGAGATTGAAATCTTACTTGGTCTTTTCAAAGGGCAATTTAGTTTCGATAAAAAAATAAATTCACGAAATATCACGAAGGAAGGAGATTAGATTGGAACCGTATCTAAGACAAAAGTGTGTCGTACGTATTTAGCGAAGGAAAGCGAGAAAAGAGAAAAAAAGTGTCTGCTGCTGCTGCTGCTGCTGCTGCTGCTGCTGCTGCTCCGACGTGTGCGGCAGCATGGATTCGCACGAGTAAGAGAAGCCAACGAAGGGTTTTCCTGTCTCGCGCTATAATTTGTTTTGGAGTTTCCGGGCCGGCAATCATCTCGAAACAATACACAAGGAAAGCGTAGACGAGTCTTTTCTCGTCTTCTACGACCGATTTCCTAATACGCGATCCAGGTTATTTCGATTCGCACGACGCGAGGGAAGGATGCTAGCGTAACGACGTCGAAACGTTAAGTAACGATTACCGTGGACGGCAATTTTGCTCGTCGGATTAAACACTTATTCTTTCCGACCGCCGGTGAAAAAAGTCTGATCTGCCGCCTCGTTAACGACGGCGAAGAAAGAAGATAGATGGGGAGGAAGATAAAAAATGACATAAGAATTGTCACCAAGAATCGTCGCGCCAGTAAAAGACAGAACTTGGATACATAGTACGACACAGTGAAATCGCGACGTCGCACAAGGCATTTATTATATTCCTCCCTACGTATAGTGGAGCAACCGTCGTGCGGTATCCCATTAAATGCAGGAAGTGAGGCAAGTAGCGGACTTATAACGGCGGATCGTTGTATTTTCCCATAGTCCTGACTCCACCGTTCCTCCGCTTTGACTGCTAATTAAAATATCTATTTAAAATAATTCTTATATTTATGCGTGTAATCTCAACTTTCTCACTTCTATGTACATACGTAAGCAACAATATTTGCATGGCTCAACGTTTTCTTTTCTTCTTTTCCTTTTACTATACGTATATCTACTTATTTATTTGGCGAATAAAAAGAAATTAATAAAAAGTTGGAAAACACTGCAATTCGTTGAAAAAGAAAAAATCTCGATCAAAGTTACGTGAGATAGTTTGAAAAACAAAAACCAAAGCACGTATTAATTAGTCGGTACTTGTCTTCGCCATTTGACGTTAGTCCCATTCTCTACCGAGGGATTCTAATTGGGAAATGCAGGAAGTGCCTCCTCGGTGGAGGGACGGAAACGCGTACTCGCGAGGAAGCTAGGAAAAATATTTTAGAAATTCGAACGGTACTATCTCGACCTCTCATCTTAACTATCCCCGTGAATTCGGTCGCGATCGTCGGCAAAGTTGACGAAGAGTAAAAAGATTTTCCAGGCATTTCTCACAACCGGAGCTCGCCGACTCTCGGACTTTTCTTACCACTTTGTTCTTGCCATTTTATAAGAGCGACGTCGTACGAACCTGCAGCTACACAAGCTGTTCGATATCAAGTACCTTTCGCTTTTCCTCCAGCCGAATCCGAGAGAGAGAGAGAGAGAGAGAGAGATCAAGGTGATCTTTCTTTTCCATTTACAGGACTCGTTGACGCTTTGTCGGGACCAGTCGTAACATATCCCGACCATAATGAGGCACCTTAATTGCGAACGTTTAAACGGTAGAATTTGTAGTCGGATCGATCGACTTGAAAATATTGATTTGGGTCGCGGTTCATCTTGGCATCAAAGATGCACCCTCGTAAACAACAAATTCGTAACTAATTCGAGAAAGTATAGACGCGTTACGATATTATTCGCTGGGTCGCGAGACGAAAACACCGATTCGTAATCGATCATTCGAATACGGCCTTTGAACAAAAGCAACAACAACGGCGAGATCATGAGTTTATTAGGCTCGTCCGAGTTAGTCACGTTCCGTCGTGGAACGAGTAAAGGAGCGCGAACGAGTCCCTCTCGCTTCGGATCACCAAGCGTCGGCTTCAACGCCCTCGAAAGAATCGATGTTCGGTCTCGGTCGAGACACGCCTTTCTTCTTGCGGTTCTCCATGAGAAAAGGGGCGAGAGAGAGAGAGCGAGCGAGCGAGCTAGCTAGAACAAAACTGCTTTCAGCAATGGAACAGCAATCGCTAACCGGATGCATGCCACATGGTAAAGTACCTTTATACTTTAGCAGATACTCTTCCGCCGGAAGTGATCTCATTTCGCTCTCTCGGATTTGAATTATTTTCCAAGGTGATATCTCCTCGATCGATACGACGATAATAAAAATAAAGGAAAAAGAAATCTCTGAGAATCGTTATTGTATTATTTCAAATGGGACGAGTTACGGAAAACTTTCCCTCTCGTAAACGCGGCCACGAAGGTATGTCAAGTATCGAATGGAACTACTTACAGGAATAGACGATTAAAATTGGCACTGGCTCGTAACGGCGCAAAGTAGGGAACGCCTTTCAGGATCGATTGCGAACGGCGTAGCTCGTTCTCCTAACCGGACCCTATGTACTCGAGCGCACGTCTCAACGAACGGAAGGGGAAAGTGCGAAAGCTCGAGAGAGCACTTACTTCTTATTTCTTACACCAACTAAACTTTGAGATATCGTTTTACAGTTATTAAAAGCGCAATGCGCGAAAACCTTCGGCTCGATGAAGAGGGAAAGACACCTGGAAAGAAGTCGCGTCGTATTCGCAACAATGAAGAAATCCAAGGATTTCTCTCTCTCTCTCTCTTTCTAATTCGTTTTCTAATGTCTCGAGAAATTACTCGTTTATACGCTGCTAATTTGGCAAACATTTTAGAATTTGAAAATAATTTTCTAAGCATATTTCGTATTGTTTAACCGTAATAACTGATTTGAAATTTATTTCAAAGTACTTAAATATATTTACATCGGAGGATAAGAATCGATGAATTTAAAATTTTTTCACGACTACGTTGGCCAAAGGAAATAGACGGAAGTCCAATGTTTCGGGTGAAATCGGTTAGGTAGCCATGCGAAACGTTCGATCGATTTGACGTTCCTCACGAGTGGCATCGATCGATCGATACTAAAAAGCGTAACGCTGATCTTTCCGCCTACGCAAAACTAACTTTCTCCGAAAATATAGCTAGCTCGCTTCTTCGAGTTTAGATATCTACAACAAGTGTATCTATTTCGTTAACAAAAAGACACGTCGTATTTTCTCCGAAGCACACCGATTCTTTCCAATTCCTCGTCCTTCGATCGTTTCAATTATTCTTTACGTTTCTTTCTTCGGACAATCGGATAGATAGATTTGGCCATTCGCGAGAATGAGATGTTACGAAACATCGGAAAGCAAAATATCGAGGATGTCTTTTCTTTTTTCAAGCGATCGAACTTTTTACGTTTAATGGCTCTATGCGAATTTTGACTGCAACTCGACGATCCAAATCTATTGCGGTTAACTACGCACGAACGAGAATTAAACTTTATACGTGCGTCGATTACGCGTTGTTTCAAGTAACGTCGATCTACGATCTCACTGGGTCACATTTACTTTTATTATTACAAAATTGGACGTCGCGAGAGAATACGCGATATCTAAGCATAATGAAACGAAGCTCGAGCGTATCGGTGGTGCAGCGCTTTTTGCTCCAAGTGGAAGAAGAAAAAGAAGGCGAATCGAAAAGAAAATTTCCTTGTGAAAATTAGATCGAAAGATTCTCGATAAAATGCTCTCTCTCTCTCTCTCTCTCTCTATTTATCTATCTATCTATCTATCCATCCCCCCCCCCCCCCCGCCATTCTTATCTCTCCTAGACGCGCGTAATAACTTTGAACGTTCCGTCGTTAAGATCAAATCGTTCGCCGTCGTTCGATTAAATCTCGCACGAAATCATGTCCGTCGAACAAAGTCAAGCTATAATACACGTGCTCTTTAATACGTCCCCATTGATATAATAATGGGCTTTGATGAATCATTAACGTCTCTTTAACGTAAGTCACTATCTTTGGTACCGATCGTTAAGGAATCGATGAATCGTTCGTTACCAGGAGATATGGTCTCGAATACGTTCGAACGTAGAAACGAGTTCTTAAAAGGGACCCTTTAAAAGGAGCTCGACTGTCCGTGAAACGAATAATTGTCGATCGATGGCAAGGTTCGACTCCTCGTTGTCAACATTCGACCGATAATATGTTCGATATAAATCAAATCGATTAAAACCGATAAAAGAAATATGATATCTGTTACTTTGGATCACATGCTATCAACGTAAATAGAACATTTAACGGTTATTTCCTGCAATTATAATAACTAACAAATACTAAGAATTATTTCGAAGAAAGAAATCTGAATGGTGCGTCATAAAAACGAGAGGAAGTACAACGCCGGAGAGGAGAATTTCGATGCAATTTCCAATGCATTTAGTAACGATATTTCCGGCGGAGCTATGCCAATCTTTGTCGGCAAAAATACTCGAATACCATTTCCTCTCTCTCTCTCTCTCTCTCTCTCTCTCTCTCTCTCTCTCTCTCTCTCGATGCATGTTTTATGCGGTTTCCTCTCGAGCGAGCGTTTGCCCGTTCTTAATGTCGTTGGAATTCACTCGAGTCGTTTGACTTGGACACAAGATTAAATTACCGCAAGATAGTTATATCTACTTATATTCCAGTCAATTTACCGACTGCATTTTTCCTCTCGACTCTAGTAAGAAACTATTCCGAAATGAAAGTGTCTCGGACTTCGTACTTCGTGGTATATCGAGAACGAAGGAGAATCAACAATTCGATGCGTCTGTGAAATCAATCGGTGTAATTTGAAATCCATTAGAATCGATTTCTTCGTCGTAAGCTCGAACTTGGAGGTAAATGAGAGAGAGAGAGAGAGAGAGAGAGAGAGAGAGAGAGGATGCGTGACGTAGCCGCTGGCGCTTTGCTCTTGGTGGTTTCACCGTGATTACGATCCAACGATGTTGAGCACATCACGAAGACATAGTCTGCAAAGAGAAGCTGAATCGTTGGTTGATCACGAATACCAGGAATACAGAGTTTAGCCTAGATAAGTAGTCCGATCGTGGTACTAGTCTACTAAAAAAGAAAAATAAAATGAAAGGTGACCGAAGTCGGTAGAAAAATCGGTCGGTCGATTAACCACGATTTCTATGTTTTCCTATCTCTCTTACTCTCTAATTTGCTGGGGGAAGCTTCTAAAAGGAGGGAAGAGAAATAAGTGGACAGAGTGAGAGAGAGAGAGAGAGAGAGAGGGAAAGAAGGAAAAAGAAAAAAGTGGTCTTCAAGTTCACCGACAGTCACATCCGGATACTCCTTGCTTTTCTACGATGATAGCAACCATCCGGTTTCTACAGGTGAAGTCCGATTTCCGTATGCAAGAGGAGAGAGAGAGAGAGAGAGAGAGAGAGAGAGAGAGAGAGGCGAACAAGTTTCATGTAGTTTCGTTTAACCCTTGAACTCCATGGTTGACTTTCAAAAACAGAAATTGAAACGACGCTTGACTTACGAGAATTTCTATCGTGCGCAAATAAGCCGGTAGTTATTCGCCCGTTAACCACCACCGTGCTACTACCGCCATGATCCATCTTGTAATCTTTTAGCCAATCGACCTTACCTTTATCCGGACAACTCGTAAGGACCCTCGTCAATGATACGAATAAAACGAAAGGAAAGAATTCTAGTGCCGCTAATAAAAAATATATTTCGCGCGAAACGTTAGATGACTCTTCCTTCGCTTCGTTTTACGTTTAATTATACCAAAAGATGTTGAAATCCGAGGAGAAAGCCGGCAACGCATATAACGACGACACGCGTACATTAAAAATCATTGAAGTCGTCGGAACATCCTGATTTTGAAATTTTCAATCCCGATTTGACAATCCGTTGGACAACGGATTACAAAAAAGTTGTGCCCTCTCTCTCTCTCTCTCTCTCTCTCTCTCTCTCTCTCTCCTTCCATTATTACGGGAGCAAATTTTCCGTTGCAACGATATCCCTTATTCTTCGTTACAATTCGATAAGGGAGAAAGCGTAGCGTCGATTTGATTAAGGTACTCACCGAGGCACCAAAGTACTCCTATGCGAGCGATACAGAATGCTGTTCTGCAACTTCGCAGCTAGACTATAAAACGTGATTTTCCCACGTGCCTATACAAAACTAGCAATTTCAGGTGATTCCATACGACGCAGAATGAGTGGAATTTTCTCAATACCTGCCGAGTCGATACCTGCCTTTTAGGAAATCCCAATCGACATTAAACCAATAATAAATAAGTCTAAGTTCAATCGAACGGTTGAACCTTGCCTCGATGCTACGAACAAGCAAATATCTATTATCGTAAAAATTAAATGCGTATCGTAGTCACCAAAAAAAAAAGAGAGAGAGAGAGAGAGAAAAGAACTACGATTAAAATCTCACGTTATACGAGATGCGTGTACGCACTTAAGAATCCTGCAAATAGCCATAGAACCGGATAGACGACGCTCTCGACGTCTACTCGTGTCATATTTTTCTCGTGGAAAGAACCGTTAAGGAGAAGAGATTCGACCGAATGGTTTTCTGTTAGTCACACAATGGAAACGAACGGTAGGCATAGGGAAGAAGAGAGAGAACGAGACAACGGCCGACGGCCGTTTGGTGTACCATAGACGAAAGTAAGAAGACGCGCGACTCGCGATGTACGATGCAAAGAGATAAAAGGAGATGGAACCGTTTAGAACGGAAGAGAGTCGTCGGTGAACCGGTGATCGCGATTGCATGTAGGCGAACGAGTAGCTTATTCCGTTTATAGGGAACTGTTATATCCATTGGCATGCCGTCGCGTCCGTCCTACTCCACTGAAAAGACCATATCTATCCGGCAATGCCAATGACTTACGGCTACGCCGAGATAGTAAATAGTACTACGTATAAGTCATTAAAAATCTTTCACTTCCAAGCGTTTAAAGTTAAATTCGACGAAACTAATTCGATTTGTTCGACTCGTTTTACCTTCCTCGCGATCTCATTAATTCGATCCGAAAGCATTTCGATTAATCGTACTTTCGATACTAATCGAGAGAAGATAAAAACAATACCGATAAAGAACACGACCGACAAACGTTAAGATCGAAGGATCTTACGGTTTTACGAAGGTATTACCGTTATTACTACTCTACTCTAACGAGTAATGAAAATCGCGAAAGAAATTGACCACGTACGCAATGTCACTTCATCGATAGCTTACCATTACCTCGAACTAGGCCACGAATGCAGTTCATTTTCCATAGATAGTTTCGCCTCCAGTCTGTTTGTCCGTTTATACGAAACCGTGTCTATGGCCGAACGTGGAAGGAAATTCTATCGCGACCGGACGCCTAACTTTACCACGCTCGATGATCTTCATTCGTAGAGGAACGGACAGAAGGAAGGAAAGATATTTAATTTGGAGAACCCAGTTATGCTCGAAGGCGAGGAACAATCGCGACTGTCTCGACTCCGCGTTGCTTTCACTAATTTCGAATACTTTGCCGAACTGTAATACGACGGAGAAGAAGAAGTAGAAGAAGAAGAAGAAGAAGAAGAAGCAAAAGAAAAAGAACAAAAAGAAAAAGAAAGGAGAGAAAAGGAAAAGTTCAAATGGCGAGGGAGAAGAGACGAAGAATGGAAAAAAATGTACGATCGAGCGCTCGATCGAAACTCTTTTATTAGAGCGAGTTCGTTGTTACTCGCAAAACTTACAAGATACTCCGTGGACTTGAACGCGAATACTTGACGCGGAGGAAAAGAAAATCGAGGCAGTGAGCGAGAGACGGAGAAAGAAAAATTATCGTCGCGAGTCGAAATTCCGAATATTAATACGGCCGCGACGACGGATAAATATCGAATAGAGTTTGAAACTGTTAAAACAGGTGGAGAATCGTTCGATGGGTGAAATGGCGCGAGCGAGTCAAGGCTCAACGACCATAGATGATTATAAAAATGATTGCCACACGTATGGGGCAATTAGTCGCGCTTGCTATAATTATATAGCAATTATTTCCATAGTCGTTCGATCGTCTATAAAGCTTCGTTATTTTATCGCTTAAAGTTCCTTTTATCGGGAATTAGATATATCCCAAGCTATATAGCCTATGAGACTAGAAATTTATTTGCCATTACGCGAGAAAAAGAAATGTACGATAGGAGTCGTACGAGAGTTTCAGTAGGTTACCGTTACGGTACAATTTCCCCGCAGGAATCGAAAGTATCACTCTTAGAATTAGTCAATTATAGAACGCGCCGTATTATATTTCTTTCGAGCGTCCTCGATATTCCACGATCTGCCATACATATGTGTATACGTTGTTCAACGAACGATTTTAACGTAAACGTGCAGATTAAGTTCTTTTCTTCTCTTTTCGTTTGGGATGATTAATCGTTAGGTTGAAAAAAAAAAAAATCCATGATCTTCCATCGCGGTCACGCTATATAAAAGTCAATCGAGTCGAATATATTACGTTCAAATATCCCGAAGCAATTCGAACGACGTCCGATTTCGTTCCGCAGGACCGATCGATAGGCACGTGACGGTGCTGTTTTGATTTATGTAGACGCCAGACGAGACTCGGCTCGTCGATCCCACGAAAACCGTTATTCATCGACGCTATTCGCTATTCCGCTTCCCGTCGACGTACCAATTTTTTCTTTTTCTTTTTTTTTTTTTTTTTTTCTTTTCTTCTTTTAGAGAAATATACAACGCGTGAATTTATATGCGGAAATAATCACGATTTCGCTTACGATCGTTTTGGTCATAGAGCTACAAACACCGTTATAAAAGAATTTCTCGACCATCGTATTGCGAACCGGATGATAAAGAAAAAGAGAGAGTCCAAAAGCCGAGGAAGAAATCGAAACGTCTCTTTGGATATTTATCGCCGACGTCTTGAGAAAAAATTTATCAATGTTTTCGTTTCCCTCTCTCTCTCTCTCTCTCTCTCTCTCTCTTCTTTTTAACAACATATCTTTACTCGGAAAAAGGTTAAGCGACGTCAAACGCAAGATCAAGCAGGGAAAAATGCAAGGAAAAACATCAAAGATACTTCCTCGGCGATATTCAGAAGGAAACATCCAGGATAAATTTTCCGGCGTGAACCTCTCTCTCTCTCTCTGCGAGCTGTTCCCTCGCACAACATCACGAAATCGCACCGTTAAACGTCGTCGTTGTCTTCCTTACGTTCGACACAAGCGCGGAAACACTTCACTGACTCGTGCACGCGCACTCGACGTGCCAAAGACGCTCGCAAAACTGGCCCGGTCTCGGCCGAGATATAGGAAAAGCCACGAGGAGAAAGAGATTACGCGCTGATTGGAGCAAACGAGAAAAAGAAAGAGAAATGCGGGTAAGCCGAAGAAAAGAATCTTGACTGAGAACCGAGAAGAGTGAGAGGAATAAGGAAATGCTCGAGTTAGCTATGGCAAGGGGACGAAGCAACGGGGAGGGGGAGCAAGAGAAAAATGTGCAAGGTGCATAGAAGGAACGAATGGGAAGCGAATGAGAAGCGGATAAAAAGCAAAGAAGGAGCGTGGATCGGAAGAAGATGACTCACCGTCCTTCCTGTTAGCGCCGGACTGGGAGATGCGTACCGCTGCCATTGGACCGAGACAGGTTAGAAGAGCCGCTAGTCTCAGCACCGTGCGTAAACCTCTAGGGGACCCCATTACTCAAATTCTCCAAATTCTCGTATCTTCTTCTTTTATTTATCCTTCTTCCACCGGTTCTTCCTCCTTGTACTCTTTTCTTTTTCTTCCGCTTGGCGATAGCGGTCGTCGGTCGTCGTCGGTCGACCGGTCGGTGAATCGAGCACGGGGGGATCGAGGCGCGCGCGCGCGCGCGCGCAGAGCTTCTACTTTTGCTCTCGGAACAAATCCCCGACGAACGGAGACTTTCCTTCCGAAGCGTACTCGCTGAGGCACTGGCTCGTGGCCGACTGAGACGTCAGTTATAAACTTTGTGCCTCGTGCCGCTCGCTCTTATATCAAAAGCGGTACTCCGCTGTCGCTCTCCTCGAGAATCGCCGTTTCTTAACGAAGAGGTTTTCCTTTTCTTTCTCTCCTCTAAAGTCTCTTTATCTCGATGTTGGGAACGTTGGCAATTGGTTTGTCCAAATGGTTTTATCTTACGAAGATCGGAGCAACGAACGATAGATACGGAGAATGGTAAGGTCGGTAGAAACGTAAAGGCAAAAAGTGTACCGCGAAAGCGAGAACCCAGCAGCAAGTCGTTTTGCGCTAGAACCTGCCCAAACCGGTCGATTCCAAATTTAATTTTTCCAAGGATAGATGTATTCTCCTATGGATCCCCTATCCGCAACCTCGGTACACCTCGTTACGCTTGCCTTTTGCACACCTATTTAAAACCTATCGCTCCACCTCGGGCTCCTTACGATTGGCTCCTGCCCCAATTCCTTGCCCAATGGTACACTCTCGAGCACGTTCACCTCCTTTTCAGATGGTGGAGCACTGCTAGCTGTCTGTGCGAGAGAGAGAGAGAGAGAGAGAGCGAGCGAGCGAGCGAGCGAGCGAGCGAGCGAGGCCGAGGGTAGGAGGGAGGGAAAGGAAGCTAACGGGGAAAAAGAGACAGCCGTGCACGCATAGCGAGCTAGAGAGAGAGAGAGAGAGAGAGAGAGAGAGAGAGAACAGAAATGTATCGAGGAGGTGGGTAAGTTTCAGCAAGGTGGTTGAAACCGAGAGTAGGTGGTTTCGAGTCGAAAATCTCTGGAAGGCACCGCCGCGCGTCGTCCGACGATACTCGTAACTTGGCAAAAGCGACGCGCTCGAGGTTCTCCCTTCATGGAGAAGGAACAGGAGCGGAGACACGTTCGTGGCACGGTGAAGGTGCCTTCGAGGTGGGGCTCTCTGTCTTACGACCGAGATATATCGGCTCCCATTCGCGTTCTCTTCTTGTCCTTCCTTCGTTCGCTCTCTCGCCTTCCATTTCAACCGATTCAGCTTTCCTGCGCGGCATTCGTGTTCGCGCACAAAACTGCACAACGGCTGAACGAACTCACGAACGGTTATCTCGTCCGCTTCTCTCAGCGCGAGAGAGACGCTCGTCGGACACGGCCCGTGGAACCGCACGCTGGGCGATCTTTCGGCGCCTTTCGATTTCGCGCTTGCCGCGCCAGAATAAGAGACGTACGTTGTTTCGATAATTTAATACCTCCTTGTATACGGTCAAACTTTGACGGCTAAAAGGTCTATAAACTTTCGTTACCTATGGTTTCGTTACCTTGGCAATGAGTAAGCGATTCGTTAGCTCTTTAAAAACCAAATCGATCCTAATCGATCCTAATCGGATCGTTCACTTTGGACGATCTATCGTTCGAACAGTTATCCTTCAAATGGGAATTCGATCGATTTCTCATATCTCCGAAGTATGAAATTTGTAACGGGCCATTTTACCTTACGAGGGCATCGATCGTTACCGAGGAGGCTAACGCATAAACACAACGATATTAAAAACTGATAACAACAGGATGCAATTTCGTTCGTCGTCGTCGTCGTCGTCGTTTAACGTTGCAAAAATTGCGTTAGCATCTAGCTCGATCGAAGAAAAATTTGTTGATTTTGTAGACGAATCGTTGCAACGAAACGCGTTTCATCGTTAATAACAAATAATAGTCGTAGCCCCGTCCCCCCATACGGCGTGAAATTGTATTTGAAAGGAAAAGTCGAGTGCCTGTAGGAGAAGGAGAAATACATATACGATATCAGAAATCTCTTTTCCTCCCGAAGAGAAAAGCAAGCGAGCGGAACGACACGCTCGGCTTTTGCCAAGCCGAGTGCGAGTGAAATGCTATCGTCCTGGCACGCGACGCATTCTAATAGCCTCGTTCTATGCTTTTCTATCCTCCTCTCTCGCGTGGATACCTACTTGTCGTTTCCTTTCTACCACCTACACATGCTCTCTCTCTCTCTCTCTCTCTCTCTCTCTCTCTCTCTTTAGCTCGCTGTAACACAAGGATCCAACTCACCCGGAAGACTCCTACGCACGATCGATTCAAAGATTAGGATTTGAAAACGGATAGCGAATTCGTTAAACGCGTATACCTCTTACGATCTACATAGATCTCTAACTTAGAGATCGGTCGATGGATTTCGGACACTTTCCAATATCCACTTTAACCGACAGGTGGTAGCGCATGGCAATTGGAAATTCAACGTCTCACGTAAATGCTCGCGAATGCTCTTACCAAATGACATTCGGCGAAATGAACCGTCGCAGGTAATACATATTCACGAGCAAGTTCGTTTACCCTAATAACTTTGATTCCTTCGTGCGATATTTTTTTTTTTTTTTTCACATATCCGCTTTGGCGTCCTGTCTATCACCGACAACCTGTTTAGAATTTTTTTCTTTTTTTCCGTGCCATTTTTTAACTCGTTCGTTAGCTCAACGAGTACATTTTCTTGAAGCATAACAAAAATTATTTCATCGTTTCTTTTCGAACGTTATAACGCGTTCGAATTTTCTTCGGGTAATAGTATTTTCAAAAATGTCCTCTATATGTCTTGAGATTAAATCTCGACTTATTCCGTTCGACGAAACGGAACGGAACCGAATCCGTTTCTTGGCTTGCCGAAGGACGGTTTAGGAGAATTATGCAAGAATTCGATGTAAATTGAATCGACGCGATGAAGGATGATCGAATGAGAATACCTACGTCGTGTGGTTCGACGAAAACAATGTTTGCACTTACTTCCGTTATAAAATGAAATACTCGATCGAGCACGACATATCGAGAGGTGGTGATTGATCGTGACCAACGATCGTCTTTACCTGTTTTCTTTTTTTTTATATATATATATATATATATATATATATTTTCTTTTCTTATTTTCCACTTTCCTCTCTCTCTCTCTCTCTCTCTCTCTTCCTTTTTCCTTTGTTACCGCGAAAGTCTAGTTCGTTATGAAATATGTTTCTGGACAGGTTCGTTTTAATTGTCACGTCACTTTCGGGGAAGAGTACGTCTTTTGTGATCCGCGATCCGCGAATGATTACGTAAAACCTTTCTTAGGACGGTTTCAGAAACGAGCTTGTTTTCTTTTTCGAAACTTATAAACGGAGAAGAGCACAATACAATCGTCCTGTACTCCTACCTGTGATCGTCTACTACCTCGTAACGCTAGCTATAATTATTCCCTTTTTACGCACCAAGCTCGTCCATTTGTTTTGTTCTCGTTCAAAAGCAACGGCACGTCCTTTCCCATCGTCATCATTATTTTCTATCATCGAGCGTCCTTCGATAAATTTTAAGCGCGCAGCCTCATTAGTCGACGACGATCGACGCCAAAGTCGATGAAAGGAAAAAGGCCAAGAGAAGATCCGGTGGATCGAGAATTGAAAATCTCGTTAGATCCTATCGACCGTCCTATATCGATCCCTAAATTGGAAGATTTTATGTCAATCGTTCCAGGTAAGATACTTTTTCAATCCGCGTTCCGGTCTCCTGGCTTCAAAGTAAAAGCGTTCGAGGCAGCAATCGGTCTCGCATACGAGAACGATCTCTGTTCTTGGGCACCATTGTGAATGCGAATCGTGACTATTTACTATCGATCCTATGATCGCTTCTGGATCGAGAAGGTGCACGGGCAATGACGTAATGGGAGAGCGATTGCAGTATACGGAGGGAGGGAGGGGGGAGGGAGGGGGGGGGGGGTGTGGTTCGGAGAGACCAAAGAGCGGAGATGAAATGTGGAACGTTCAGCCGGATGAATGGAATTCGATGAAATAACGCGAGTTCTTCCGATGTACTCCGAATCGCTCCGAAACCCCTATGCCAGAATTATAACTGGAATTTTAATCGTGCCCGTGGCCGTTTCGCCGCACCCGAAATATTTAACGCTTTTCTCACCATCGACAAATAAATAATACCCGATATCACCTATTTGGTGGTATTATTTCGAATTGACGTAACGAACAACGTAAGATTGCGATATCGAAACGAACGAAAATTCCTCTCGTTCTCGTAACGAGATTGTCTTTAGAACGGTTTGCTAGTTTTAAATCGAGTGGCCACTGTCACGTATCGCGTGCGTTTAACAAACGGCTCTTACGTTTCGCCGGCTAAACTCGCACATTCCGTGGCATTCTATTCTAATGTAGATTCTAATCGCGTGCGATACTCGAAGGATAAGGTTCGCCAGCGTTTCCTTTGACTGGCCGCGCGCGTTCCTTATTTGCTCCATTCCGTGATACCGGTGATACCTTTCATGAAAAAGTTTCGCCCTCGTTTCGCACTCGTTGCGCAGTCATTACCGACAATTATTTTTATTCATCTTCCGAAAGAAAATAACGTCGGTGATGGATAATAAATGGAGGAATATAGTCGCGAGAAAAGGAGGAGATAAAAAGTGCCGTTCGATCGATTCATTTTCTTTGTCGAAAAAAGATCGAGTGAAGAATTAAAATGGTGATTTGCGATCAAGACAAGAATAACATTATCTACGGTTAACGGATGCCTGTAACATCGTACGCTGCGAACGATCGAGAAATGTCCATGGGGTTTTTGAGCGACTTTCTAAAACTATCGCAAACTACGAACTATAAGGCCGGGCACTCGCTATAAAGTTTTTACGAGAGCCGGTTATTCAATCGCAACGAGGCGTACCTTTCGATTTAACGGTTATACGAAATTAAGCTTATCGTTTTTCTTGCGTTAACGGACACGTCACGATAGGCTGTATAGGCGAGTGTTCCACGACTCGTCGATTCCAGTTAATGCTGCCTGCTAATATCGGCTAATTCCGACCGACCGACCGACCGACCGATCGATTTTGCATTAGCACGATCTCGATCATCGATACGATTACTCCTTTCGACGTCCAGTCCAAAGTTTCTCCTTCAAATTTCGGACGTATTATCTATTTAAAGAAGAAAAGAAATGGGCGAGAGTAGGGAAAAAAACGCAAAAAGAGAAAAAGAAGAAGAAAACAAAGGAAACGGTTTTGTTGATAGGTCGATCGGTCGGTCGGTCGGTCGGTCGGTCGGTCGGTCGGTCGGTCGGTCGGTAAACTCTCGTTGGTCGTTGACGACGTCTTGCCGTGATTCTTCGTTGTAACGAACCGGTGGCCGTTCTTTATTATCCGAATTTGAAACGCCACGGGGAGTCTCGCCACGCAGTGGATTTAATTAAATCGGGCTATAGTCATCGATTCGTTTCGAAGCTGTCAACGGTTCGAAATCGATAGTTGGTTGCTTGCTTGCTTGCTTGCTTACCTGTAGATAAATCTGTTTAGAACTCGCCTTCTATATTATCGTTTACCATTCACGCTGGATAACAAGTTGGCTCAGCAAAGTCAACGATCCAATAATTTCCCAAATTCAAAGGATCGTCGAGGTGTTTCCGAATGATCGTCGAAAAAAAAAAGGAGTTTAAGGTAGAGACGACGCGTATCAGGGCCTCGCTCCATTCGCACCGTATATATTCCCACGGGAAAAGATTTATCGAGGATAAATCGGAAGATACCGTTTAGGTACCCAATAGACGATATATCGGGTACGGTCGCTTATCGCTTCCGCGTTACGATATCGCGTCGCGGTTAATCAACGTCGACCCTTTCGAAATTTCAATTAAAATTATTATCCTTTGTACGTACGGCGCGTCGTTAATTACGATACCTCACGACTCTGGTCTTACAATATCTCTACTTATATCTCGAACAATATCTAAGTCGTCGGCCGGATAAAGGGACCGGACTCGAGCTCGATATCGGATTAACCGTAGCCAATGGATCGAGTAAAAACGCTCGTGCGGTCTCCAAGAACGAAAGCGAACGAATTTACATTTACATTTAACGAGAAAAAGCGTATAATGGTCGCGTAACAACGTGACCGAAATGCAATTGCCGAATCAAATTTCGGAATTAGCCGCTAATCCCTCCGAACGTAAATAAGAAGCAGCCCAGAGAATGAGCGACGTTTTAAAGTCGCATTTGAATTCTATACTAATTGATGTCGAACGTCCCGAGGAAACTGACGGATCGGGGAAAGAAATGTCCTTTTTTTAACATTTTTCGTATCGACTTCCGCGTGACTCATGTTTCTAAACCAAGATCGTCTAATCGACATTATTATGTTTCTTTCTCCCTTCTTTATTACCGTCCTTTCTACTTTTTCTACGCTACTGCTCTCTATCGCTACGCTCTCGTGGGAAATTAAGCGAAACCCATTTTGCGTTATTAAACGGAAAAATTTATAGACTTCTTATACGTCAGTAAGATATTCATAAATCCATCCAGAATACAGGCCTTATTCCACCGAGCTTTATCGACTTTCCAGGCAATTATACGGTGAGACAGTTATGTCTCGTGGTGCTGCAATTATTACGCCAAACTCGCGATCCGCATAAAAATCCATTTTCGAAAAAGTAACGACGGATTAAAAAATCTAACGAACGATGAGATTAGCCTCACGGACGGACTACGGAAAGGGGAAGTTTCCCAATTCGTTTCTCGAAACTGTTAATCGGTTATCGACGGGAGCTCCACCATTCGAATCGTTTTCGCCTATGAAATGAACTCCGAGCGCGCACCGACATACCTATCTAATTGCCAGTAACATGCTAAAACACAAATAAACGAAACACGAAGTCAGTCCGCTAACTTTGATCGTCCATTGAGAGTACATTGGGAAGCGGAATCGTAACGGTGCGTGAAACGATCGTAACGAGCGTCTACCGTTTACGTTTCTCTCTCTCTCTCTCTCTCTCTTTCCCTTTGTATTTCCGAATCGTACCTCGACAACGCGTTCTCCTTCCTTCTCCCATTCCTTTTGAAACTACTAAATTCGCATACTTACCCTTTCTTTTGCACGGTTCGATGCGGACAAGTTTAAACGATTATTTTTTCGACAAAAATCGTCGATGATAGTTTTGTTAAAAACTTGAACGTATAAAACCGAACAATTACCCGCGCCACGAACAACCGCTAATTAGGACCCGTCGTACTCACCCGCAAAAAGAGAGTCGAACTTGTCGGTGAATGTCTCTCTCTCTCTCTCTCTCTCTGTGCGTGTAGTACATATGTACCCTACATCATTCGCACTCATTTCTACGGTGCGCTATACGCAGAAGAATCGTCTCGACCGATCGGCGGCCCAGGTCTTTTTACCCGCTACTTTTTCTTCGTACGTTTCGAAAGGGCCCGCATAATTGCACGCGTACTTTCATCCTTCACATTGACACGCCGTTTATTCGCGAGAGAAAGAAAGAAGAAAGTTCCTCTTTTCGGATCCTCTCGTTTTCTTTTTCTTTTCTTTTCTTTTCTTTTCTTTTCTTTCCTTTCCTTTCCTTTCCTTTCCTTTCCTTTCCTTTCCTTTCCTTTCCTTTCCTTTCCTTTCCTTTTATTTTCTATTCTTTTCTTTTTTTTCGCTTTTACTACCCACCTTGCCGCGAAAGACAAACGAAACGTAATTTTCCATTAAAGTTCAAATAGAAATAATAGGAATGGAGCGATTATTAGCTCTGTCGTTTCGTCGTAGTTACTTTTTCGTGGGATTAGAATGATACACGGTACGAAGACACTATCTTTGAACTCGTCGGGTATCAGGGAGAACGCGAATAATAAGTGGTACGAACGTTTCCGATATACTTTCGGTTCACGGTCCCCGGCCGATATCATTCGTTGGAATAAAACTTAATGAATCCGTCGAGCTATCGAATAGCAAGGCGATCCATCGATAAGAGAAAGTGAAAATGTAGCAAAAAATGATGTGACTCTTACTACGAGAAGATTAACTCGTTCAACGTACGTACCATCAAATCGAATCGTTTGCGAGTTTCGAACGCGCTTCGGTCTATTTACCGTGAGAGATTTTCGAGCATTCCTTTCGATATACCCATAGGATAATTTCGAGCACGAAATACGAGAACGAACGATGCCTTTTCTCGCGTTCTCTTCGATGGTCGTTCGCCTTTCTTCTCTCGGGATTCGATAATTTCTTGTGGCTTAGCATAAACGAACGCGCGTGTCCAAAATGGAATATGAATAACGAACGATAGATGGAAATAAGGATTTTCGATCGTTTCGAACGAACGAATATCGATCGTAATCGATCGTAGCTAGATTTCGTACGAAATAGCGAGATGGAAAGTTCCGATAGGAGAGAAAGCCAAGCGGAAGGAGTGTAAAGAGATTAAATTTTATTAAAAGAAAAAGAAAAGAAGAGAGGCATGACGAATCGACGTATCAACGCGTGTTTTATTCGAAGAAAAAGAGAGAAAAAGAAGGAAAAGGGAAGGAAGGAAGGAAACAAGAAAATGGAGAGAATCGATACAGTCCAGATTCGGTATAGCGTTAACCGGAATATCGATTTCTCGATAAGGATCGGCATTGTACCGCGAACAGAATGGGTTATTGCGTACGCTTGTACGCAGGTGCACTCTACGTATTCTACGTATCGTACGTATCTCGATATTGCGTACGAATGCGCGTCGCGATCGCAAATAAATTAGCGAGCAAGGCGAACGTTCGGTTCGCGCTAAATTTCTTATTTCGTGGGATCGCCGGCAACTCGTTTTTTTTTTTTTTTTTTTTTTTTTTTTTACGGCAATCGAAAACACATTCGTTTCGAACGATTCGACGGCGACAAGAGCGCGACCGATCTTTATTACTTTATCCGAAATATTGGAATATCCGTAATCGAACGATCGACGTTCGTGTTATTTTTCCGGCTCTCATCCCGTCGACACCCGAGAAAATATTTGCTCGCGACCCATCTATCTCTCGAAATTAACGATAATAGAATTCCATGTTGGTGCCGAGCGCGCGACCCCCTAAAGAGTCGAGCTCGCGCGTAGAGAGAAACGATTGAACGATTTTCTCACGTTCCAATAAGCTGCTAACGCTGGCGGATTACTACTACTACTACTACCACAATAATCGTATTCTTTGTAGGATCACGTTCGTACATTGGGGAAAAAAAGAAGTACGATGAAAAAGAAAAGAAAAGAAAAGAAAAGAAAAGAAAAGTGTGGGCGGAGTGGGGTGGGGTTCACGCAAAGCGGAGTAAAGCTAAAGAAAATTAACGACGAAGAAACCGAACGAACGAACGAACGAATCCGTATCATCGTCATACTTTATCATAGCGTTGATTACGAGTATCGTTGAGCATCGTCGATTAATTTTATAACGGGACGATTTTTCCTTCGCTTTTCTCCGATCCGTAATGGAACGTAGCCACGCTCACGCGACGTCCTTATACGCACAACACGCAAAGCTCATTGGCGCGCATATTACACGCGATCGGACCGTGCTCGCCGCGTTCGCGCAAACAAACACCTGCTATCCACGCGATCGTGGATTTAAAGAAGTAAAGAGAGAGAGAGAGAGAGAGAGAGAGAGAGAACAAAGGACGAAAACAAAGATAAACGGAGATGGAAATAACGAGAGCGCTTCGATCGAATATCTAAGTCAGGTGTCTCTCGAAAACTTTCACCCTAATTCCTCCTCGACGGCGAAGACTTATCCCCCTTTTATGTTAATCCGAGCACGCGTGTTCCGATTTCCAGCGTGCGAGAAAACGCTTAGTCGCTCGTAAAACGTACATATGCCATACAGTACGTATGCACGTACACTTCATTTCTTTACGATACCGTCAGTGAAAGTTTTCGTCCCCGGTGATCGAAGAAATACCGTCTCTCGTTTCTTCCTTCCCTTTTTTCTTAGCCATCGCTAGTAATTATTATTTCTCGCCGGATAGGATATCGAAACGAAATCGCTTATTGGCTCGGAAATTCGATCCGATCGATGGCGTAGTCGCTATCGATTCGCGATCCAAACCCGGTGAAACCCCGAGGATAAACGAACTCGAAATGTATCTAGGCGTTCCGCGAACAAGTAGCCGCGCCCCGAGATAGGTCGAAAAGACTTATCCTCGACGTGAGAAGCGAGAAATTCTAATTTCGATATCAAAATCAAATCGGCCGGTAGGAGAGGAGTCGCGTGCCGCCTCGCGATCGTATCGACGCGTTACGACGAGAAATAAATTCTAACTCGGCGCGTATATTCGCTTTTTCGTGTTTTAAAACGTTATTCTAGAATGCCCTCGAGCGACCTGTCCTATCCACGAAGTTAAACTGTAATAAAGTTCGTATAGCCGAGCACGATATACGCATGTCGTATATTCCTATTTCGAAATCGCGACAAATCGGTCACTTCCTCGAGTTTCATCGGCGGGCTAACGTCGATGTCCGGATCGCTCGTAACGTCACCATTTTCTTCCAGCGAAAGATGCGACGTCGTACCGCGCTGCATCTCGTGGCCATACAAATGCGGATAAAGAAAAAACAAAATAATAAACGAACGGCTGCGAAAATAGGAGAGAAGCATGAAATTTCATGGGACGACCGTGTTTTACCTGCGTAGAAGAGCTATTGCGTTCCGTCTTCCAAAAAAAAACTCCTGAGAATGGACGAGTATTGGCTCGGACGGCATCGGTTGCGCTCTTCGACGCTTTCTTTTCTCTTTTTTTTTCTTTTTTTTTTTTCTTGCGTACAAAAATTAACGTCAATGTCAAATTATTATCATTCGCAAAATCTGATCGATTACGATTGAACGTTCCTCGAGTACGTTCGCACTTAATTCGAATAAAAATGATCTCCCATCTGGCTGATTATGCTCTTAAATGCGTCCTTTGAAACGCTTAATTACGCACCAAACTTAACTTTCTCCGTTTCCCCGCTTATTTAGCCAGTCAACCCACCTACCCTCGAAATACGTTTCCATTCGATCTTTTTGCGCGTATCTCCCTAAGCCGTAGCGGTTCCGCTCTACATATAAACGGACGCAAACGTTCCTTCTTACATACGTACATACATAGATATGCATTACGTGCATATCCACACTCGCATATATGTATATATATATACATATATATATACATATATATATATATATATATATATATATATATATATATATATACATATATATATATAGTAGAGTATTGGCGCGGTGCGGCGTGGCGACTCGGTAAGGTAATTTCATCATCGTTCGAGCCGCGCTTGATTATAGGTTCTTACAAGTACAAAAGACATCGATAACTCTCGTACAGAGTTATCCACGATATCGCCTTCTTAGAGATATTACTCTTCGATTTTTATCATTTTTATTGAAAATAATTTTAATACAAATGACGGTCCGTCCTACAGGTAGGTAAAGTGAACAAGTACCTATATGTTTCCTTCGGCTTCGATTCTTTAGAGAAAAATTGCCGTTTTAATAAGTTAAAAGTACCAACGTGACTTTCGTCGATTCAACGTCGTACACAGATATCGATGCACGTCACTCATTGATGCCGCTTTATTACCAGGGATTATTAACTCGGATAAATATATTATTGGTGATCGAATTTAATGACGAACGATCGTAAAATTATCTCTGCTAGTAGATCTATATTAGAAAGAGAAAATGAAGAAGGACGATTAAACGATCGACGAAAGACCTATTACTATATCGGACACAACTGCCACCGGTTTCGAGTCTCTCTTTCTCGTGTCATTAAACGCTGCTGGCGAAACTGCGAGTAGTCATGCGACTCCCGGTATTATACGCGCGCGCGCTTCGTTCGAGTAACGTGACGTGTTTAACCATGGCTACCTAACGAAAATGTCTATTTTCGTCGCTATCGACGAGACCGAAGAAAACTTTAGCGTAGGAGGAGAGAGGGTCGGAAGAAGAAAAAATAATATTGAACGAGGCTCGTATCGTAGGAACGGGTCACACATTCTCCTTTGCACACTCGAACGACCGGAACGTTCTCCGAAAGAGTGTCGAGCATTGCAATTCGTCTCGCACGAGCGCTCGCGCGATTTTCGAGTCTTTCCAGAGCGGGAAGTAGTTGGAGAAACGGAGGGGAGGGGGGCGGGAGATAGATGGAGAGAGAGAGAGAGAGAGAGAGAGAGAGGGTGAGAGGGAGAAAGACTGGAATCGCGCGCACAGCTGGACACATAAGTCGTTTCTATCTTTCCCTTTTTTTTTTTCTCTCGTTTCCTACGACTCACTACTCGACTTAGGATATTAAATAGGGTTCTCTGATCAAACACTTTCACTATCGTACGACAACACTTTGCACCTTTGAATATCGCGCTCGCTACCGACCAAATCGAGTTTAAATTCAGATTTAATCTTCTCCTGAAATCGACGCCAATGCGACGTCGACGTTTACCGGCGATTCGAATTGGCATCGCTTTGCCCTTTACTCCCCACCCCCATCCCTCACCCCTTTCGCTTGTTTACTCGTGCCAAGATAAGTATCATCGTTTATAAGTAGCGCGTCGATCGAGCGAACGTGAACTCATGAATGGACTAAAGTCGACGCTAACGACGAGCGGAACGGCGTCGCTGACAGAAAATCGATTCAAAAAGGGGATTCTCTCTCTCTCTCTCTCTCTCTCTCTCTCTCTCTCTCTCTTCCACTTGCTCTTCTACGAACTCGATTGGAAGTAAAAGCATAGTTTATAATTAAATCCTCGCGATCGTGTCGGTTAGCGCAAGGCTACGAGGAGAACGGACGTCGATCGCGTCCATGTCGCAACAGGATCGTGCTAAGGCAAAATTCAATCGCTACGTATCAGCTAATTACGATGCAACGGGTAACATTGTATGCAAATGCACTTCTTCCAAGTCGCAAGATAATCGATTTACGCAAAATAGAATTCGCGCAAAGAAGAAACAAAAAAGTCTATCTTTCCCAATATGAGACGTAACTTCGAGTACGTTGTCATCGAGTCGATCGACCAATTTTCAAGAAACTCGTACGTACACCGGTGTACGAAATATTCCCGAGTGTCCAAGAGAAAGTTGGTGGTTAAAGAAATGTCGAAACAATACGCATATCCTTCTTCCAGTCGATTTAACCTAAAAGCAAGATAATGGTTAACGAGGTAACATCAGCGGGAAGGCTTGCGAGAAGGAGATGAGGTAAATGCGGCGAGTAACAAAGAGCTAACGAAATACCGGAGATACCGCGATCGATCGATCGATCGATCGATCGGTAGCTTCGTCCCTTTATAAGAAGAGCGCTCGGAGATCGTCTCTCACGGTTGGAGGCTATCCGAGTGGCCGGCCAAACTATATCGAACCGACGCGAGCCGCCTGAATTATCCGAACCCCACCCGTTTTTCGGTCTCACCTCTTTTGTTACGATCTTTAATTTATCTCGGTGCGTTCGAATGCGTAGCACGTTACCAGCGCCATCCTTCGTCCTTGCCCAACAAAAGCCAGAGCAGCGATTTATCGCACACCTTGCACGTTGACGTTCTGACGAAACGAACTTTCCGATCGGATCTCGCGTGACAGTCTCGCGCGCGCGCGCCTTAGAATCCGCCTCCTGTGTGCATAGTTCTCTCTCTCTCTCTCTCTCTGTCTATCTCTATCGTCGGCTTGCAAACGTTCGTACTCTCCTTCTCGATCAAAGTAATTCTCTATCGTGTTATATAATTATCGCGTCCTTAGAACGCCGAAAGGAATTCCGTGAGAGCGCTCGCTCGGCCCTGGACGCTGTGAAAATTCTTACAATTAGAGTTCACTGCCTCGCACCTCTTCTAATTCAAACTCCTCGTTCAACGAAAAGTCCCACCTTCTCTACTTTTCATTCGCCCTAATATCATTATTTATGCCTAATTAGATCTTCGGTCAGATCCATTTAGATATTTTACGGAAAGAGAAGAAATTTACATAGATACGTGACAGAGAAATGACATTGACGATCGTAAATGGCCGACCGTGTAATTGGTATTATTCCGAGAGAAAAGGAAAGGCAAGTCGCGCTACGGTCCTCTTGATTTTTTTGGACATCCAACGAAATAGACCGGACGCGATATTTCATTTCGTGGAACTTTCACCGAAAATCTCGGGCTCGTTGTCTCCGCGTTCTTTCACGGCCAAAGACACGCCGGAAGAATCGTTGGGATGTGAGAATGAACGTTGAGATTTCTTCGACGTAAGAAACGGAAGGAGAAGGAGGGGGATCGACAATATCACGATCGTCCTAGATTTTTCTTCTGTTTTCGCCTCAGCATAATTTTCATCTCGTAAGAACGAGATAGGATAAAGAAAATGAGATAAAAGAGTGAAAACGATACGATTTCAGCTCGGACCGTATCTATCGTCGATGGATCAGACATTTTTTACGATCTCGAATGTTACTCGCGCGACCAGCTTTACACGTTTCTCCCATTCCCTGTTATTTATGATATTCCTACTCCAATCCTTCCTCCTCCAATCCTTCCTTTCGATTACGATATAGAACGCAAGTTGCGCAAGACTAGCGTGCGAATTTGCCGTTCGACGAACGTTTTATCCGTCTTCTCGTTGACTTTTCTAATATAGCGCCGGTAAGAGAGACGGTAAGAAATTTATCGTACGAGTTGGATCGGATTACTCTCTCGCATTAGGTAGGCGAGAATTAACTGCTGCGAATTAAAGATGTATCAACGATACGACCGCGTATAGTTTGCAAAAAGGTTCGTTACAGGACCGTCGCTGTCCGGTTATCATTTTCTCTCGTATATACCAATCGCGAGACGAGAACACATTGTGCACTCACGATCTGTTATTGATTCTCTATCGGGCAGGCGTCGATCGCGAGAATCGACGAGAACCTCGTTATCTTAGAACAGAGCGACGATGCCACAGATCCTTTTTCCTTATCTCTCTATTTCCGATTCCATCTATTCTATCCTCTATAATTCTTTTTTTTTTTTTGTTTTTCACCCTCGATCCTTTTAAATTCATAATAAGTGCATAAGGTAGGGTCGTCGAGCCGATCGATACTCCCGGCTCTAGACGACAGTTTCCAAGTCTTGGAAATCGACTTCCTTTCGACCTTTCGGTCTCGCTTGTTTCGCAAGTTCGTTGGAACATTCGCGCTATCCTCTGGCCCGTTTCGTGTCTCACAGCTTATTCGCATTTGCGTAAGGTACGTACAATCGTATTATCTTAACGCGTGAAAATACAGCGCGTCCGTTCAAAGAGACTCATTGACGCTCGCTATACGACCTTAATGCCGATCTGGCATTGATTACCGGTTACGCGATTTTTTATATCCCTTTTTGATAAACATTCGCGCGTCGCATCGGACGCGATCCTCGCGAGACCGTTCGTTTTAATCTTTCGAGGTGAAAGGTATTTCCTGGAAAATACGTTCGAGGAAAGGGATCCGGAGCAATTCGAGGAAAGAGTGCATCTCGAGGCCGCGTATCCGCGTATTCGAAAAGAAAGCGTTCTTAAACGAACGATCGTGTGAAAAAAAAAAAGAAAAAAAAGAAAAAAAGAGAGAGAGAGAGAGAGAGAGAGAGAGAGAAAAGAAAAAGAAAAGTGATAATAAAACGAGCAACGAAAGAAAGAAGAAAAAGGCCAGAAAAATAGGATCGACTTTTCTTCATTTTCTCCTGATCTCGTGATCGTATTCTCAAAATGTTAATTCGAACGCTTTCAGATTAGCTAAAAGTAAGAAAAACTGGCGGATGAATGAGAACGTAGGAGCCATCGGTGCTTGTGAGATGGAAAATAGTTTCGAAAGGAAAATAAACGAGTGAAAGTGGCACGTATTCAGAAAGAAGAAAGAAAGCAAAGGAAAATAAGGAAAAAGGCAATCCACGGTATTAGATCCATTGCTGCTATTGGCGTGTTTGCGAGACAAGAGATTTCTAAAGTGACAGATATCTAGGAACGTGCACTTCCTCCTTCGTTACGTTCGCGAGATGGTTCTCATGGGCGGGTAGCGAGGCGTAATGTTTGTCAAAGGATTGGCCCGCATGGGCGGTGTACGAAGTAGAATAGAATGGATTTTCCTCCGACCGTTCTCTCCTTCGTGTCGAATCGCGACGATAGTAAGTAAGTACATAAATACTTACTACGTAGGTCGTAACAAGAGGAGGATCAATCAATCATCGTTCCCCGGTACCGAGGCATCTCTCGGCATCAAGCTTACCTATAACCTTTGTATGGAAATAATATTTCTCCGGAAATACGTCTTAATCGGGCTGCGCGACTGCCGTCGTACGACTATCAAATTAATTAGAGCAAAGACGTAAATGAAATAAATAAATATATATATATATATATATATATATAAGAATTATTTAACAATTGGAGATCGATCGTACGTAACAATGGCGAAATACTCGAAAAGAAAAGAAAAAGTTAAGGAAAAAACTTTTGAAAGGATCAGAGAGAGAGAGAGAGAGGGGGGGGGGAGAAAATCGTGACCATTGTTATTCCAAGTTCCTTTCGCAAAGGTTAGCAATGACGTTGCCGTTTGAATTAGACGCTCGTAAGCGTAACGGTCTGGATGCCTTGTCTCGTAGTCGCCTTTCGCTATCTTACCGTGTTTTATCGTTTCATGATTTATTATCGTTACGCTCGGAGCGCTCAATGTCGCCCTTTCGGAGTATAAAACTAGTATTCGCCATTTTAAATAGCTTCTTAACGCAAGTGTCCCGATCCGAACAATCGTTTCGCTCGTGTATTCATTAGAACGTGAACCAGATACCGCGCTCGATACCTACCTGGCAAAGCAACTACAAGTAAATGTTGTTAAACGTTGTCAATCTTTGCGTCCGGTCGATCGATTTTGTCGACTTTCGTTTATCCGATCGACCGTCGAACTGTCTTTTCGCGGACAACGTTCGACGGTTATCTTTGAACCGAATCTCTCGTCTAACGACACGCACGGCCCTTGTATTCCATACTTTCGAACGAATGTTAAAAGGTAAGAAAGACTAAGTGATAAAGTAACGGTTTAGAAAAGAGCTTATTTTGTACGTGTATATTAAAATACAAAGAATCGGCTCGGCGATATGGTCATTAAACTTTGTTTGCTCCTTGCACGAGTTATGTCACAACGTCTTATGTTAACGAAAAAGTAATCGCTCTATTCTTACTATTTCTCTTTCTACGAAGGCATTAGACCGGCAATCATTTTTTGTCACTTCTTTTACACTAACCGTTACGATCTAATAGCCGTCGTCGAGAATTCGACGAATTTAAAAAATTAGCGGTTTATTAAAACGAGTACGAAGTCGTTAGAAGTCGTTAGAATAACGCGGTTGGTAACTAAATAGCGAAAGAGAGAGAAAGAGGGAAAAGGAAATATATATGTATATACACTCACATTTCATATATATATATATATATATATATATATATACACGCGTCATCACGACTCGATATTCTTAGTAAACTTTTTCTCAAGTATTCTCAGAACCTGGGAAGAATAGTTGAAATTCTAGAGACCCTCCGTGATTCGGCTTTAATTATGATCGTCCATTGTCCGACACGTGTTTAAAATAGTTCGCGCCGGTGAAATTCTTTAGCTTCGTTTTACAACTCTTATGGAAAGCTTAGAACTACGGAGAAAAGTGAAGTCGACCGATCTATTATTGAATCAAACTACATTTCCATAGGAAAGCAATCTTCTCTTGGCCGTCAATGGTTGCTGGCAGAAGAACCGTAATATCGCAGAATGGTTCGCACGTATTTATGCGAGTCTCGCAAGGTAGCGTCGTACGGAATACGTTCGGCAGACTGCATAAATACGGGATTCCATGTGACTTGCTCATCGTCGATCTCATTTACCAGCTGACTGCATTTCTTTATTCACCTGACAATTCCGTTTTCACGAATCACCTTCACCTTCTATCGGTTACTTACGTCCCCTTATTTTCCTCACGATAATATCCTAATTTGCTGCTTTAATATTAATATTTAATAAAATTTCGTTCGAAGAAAATATTATTAAATGGAACTTTAATAAAGAACCAACAAACATCCCGATTGGAGGGAAACGATTCTTTCCGGAACTGGTCTAATAAGATCGTTAAAAGTCTCCGGAGGATAGTCGCGATGTCGTTCGACTGCGATTTATGTTACAAGGGGAAATCCTCGTGTCACGAGCCAATGTGAGAACGGTTACGCGTGCGTTTTGGTATGCCTTTGGCAATATTCGTACGAGATCTAGGCTTGAGAATAAGATTCGAGGATCGTACGAAAAGCTCGTTATACACCGTGCAGATCGTACTTAAATCGGTACGTAATCGTTCATATAAGCGATGAACGACGGATCTTGCGGTAGTAACCAAATATCCCCCATGAACTAACGAATAAATTCATTCGATACGTAGATTCGATGAGAGACGATCCTTTCGATTCCTCCAACTATTCGAAACTATATATATTATGGATAGTAATAGATAATATTTATATTGCATTTCTAGTCCATCGCGCGGTTAAGAAATGTGGCGAAAGGAATTTCGACATATCTTAACATTTCCTATTCCAAGATATAGGTAATTAATAGTTACAGCATACGCGTGGTGCGCGTGGTGCGCGTGGCATTTGAAAACTGGCTTTTAAAGACATTATTTCGTAGGGAATAATCCGTACGAAAATACCAACTTGTTGCACTAATTTGATGCCTATTGAAGAAAAAAAATAAATAAAAAAAAAATAAAATAAAATGAAAAAATATAAAAAATGAAAACAAAAAGAAAAAAGAAAGAAGAAAAGATGATAATCTCTTTCTGTTCGCAAAAATAAAAAATAAAAAGATTCATTTGGAACAATACGACGATTAGTAGGTATCTATCGAAAGTTTCAAAATCGAAACTTTGATAGAGAGAGGAAGAGCGAGAGAGAGAGAGAGAGAGAGAGAGAGAGAGGGAGAATATAACTCGATCGATCGCGAGCAAACATTTTAGTATTTTACAGAACTTGTCCGCTTTTCTCTACGATTATGGTACGTTCGTTTTGGTCGATAAGAAATAAAATATGGTGCACCTACTCGGCCGACATACCGTACTCGCAATTATTTTCGCGTTAGCGGCAAGTACCATTAATACTTATTCCTCTTTAATTATAAACATTTCATACGTTCGTAGCGACCGACGATAGAGTCGAACGAGGTACTGCCAAGCGGCGGAGCTATCGAATAATGTTATTGGGATCGTTAAAATGCTAAAGGCCCAGCCACGAATTGGTCCTTAGTGAATTTAATGAATTTGAAACAAGTTCTCTCAAACATCTCGAGTTATTTTAATCAAAAAATCGAACCGATTACCGAGAGAATCGTTAAACGTATACTACACTCTTCTTTCTCATATCCTAACTTTAATATTAAATATAAATATTGTAATCGCCTGAGAGTTTATAAGTAATACGTATTTGAATATATTATTTTCCAAGATTCCAGTAGGAGTGATCCTTGTTGGCATAATACGTTTATGCGGCGTACGTTGTTGCGTAATGTTGTACGTACTTGTCGAGCACTCGAATCAATGATATGTAAATAGATCGGCACATTTTTCGTTTCATTCAGCGACTTTCACTGGTATTCGTTCCTCCGCTCGGCCGCGCTCTCGTTCTAACCGAGAACGGCCATACGTTTGCCGAGTCGCCGCCACGTTGCTTTTGCCGTTACTCCTTTGCTCCGTTCGAGGAACCGAAGCCAAAGCCGAAAGCCGAAGCCGAAGCCGAAGCCGAAGCCGAAGCCGAAGCCGAAGCCGACGATAGCGTATAGACGAGACTTTGCGTACCTATTTCTAATAGCTTCGAAAGTTATTTCGCTTTCTTCCTGCTATGTGAGTGGGCACCTACTCCTCGGCTCTTTGCCCAGGATCCCAAAAGGAATCGCGCAATATAAGAACGAGCGAACGAATATATCACGCTTTTCAAACGTGAAAATCTAATCGTTACCTCCTGGCCCAGCTAAAATTTACGATTAATCGACCATCGCGTGATTTGCGCTTTTAAACGAAGCCGCTTTAGAAAATCATATATCTTAATTTTTTTTTTTATCGCGTCACAATTCTTTTTCGATCTCACATATCTGTGTAACATTGCGTTCGCTTTTACATTACTTTCAATTACTTTAAAACGTTGTCACTGGAATTTCGATCATTATAGTCGAATCGATCGGATAATTGTATTTCTCTATAGATTAATGTTTCTTAGATCGGTCAGAGATAAAATATACAATTCTTTGTAATAATAAAGATCGAGAGTAATTGTTGAATTCGCTATAAACGTAATATATCTATGCAATTTGAATAAATAAAGATACAGTATCGCTTGATAATGCATCGACGATAAATATTAATTAATTCTCACGAAACACGTTTAATTTGAATTGCAAAAACGACCGACTCGGTATTTTGTAAATAAGCTGTACGCGTATTCGTTAAATATGCGCAAGAGAGTGCTATCTAACGGACAAATGTTTTATATTACATCTAGATATATTCTTTCGCAAATTTAATCGTTCGTCCTTGGGAAAAGTAGACGATGGGAAATAAACGATTCGAAGAATAGTCGATGGCAGAGAGAGAGAGAGAGAGAGAGAGAGAGAGAGAGAGAGAGAGAATCGTCGAGAAATTAATCGGAACGTTTCTCTTATAATAATATGCTTTACTCGACTCCTCATCAAACTGACACTTTTTCGGAACAATTTCTTTTTTGATCCGTCGATCGATGCCCCCTCTTCTATCGTTGCGAGCTCGGATCGAGCCATTATCTCGCGAATCTCTCTTTCTCTCGCTTATCCCGAATGCCTTGGCGGATGCAAATTTTACGGCGCGATTCACGTCGCGATTCATGGCGCGATTCACTACGTGACATCTTTTCTCGGCACGTATGACGAATCGTACTTGACGCTTCGCGATAAGACGTGAAAAATTTCGTACTCGAAGCCGAGCGACGCGAGACACACCCATTTTGCATTTGAGACCCAAAGGGAAAGTGCGCTCTTCGAATTAGGACGTCTCCGCGATTTCAAAGGGCGGACGATCGAATCATCGAGGATATTTGTAACGATACGAGACGTTAACATTAATCGAGATCCGAACCTATATCTACTTAAATACCTATACGCGTAATGTAAATATGTGCTTCTCGAGTACCTTTATCGTTCCATAGAAAGTAAAAGAAACAACGTATCGCAATACAAAAAAAAATATATATATATATATACATAGTATCGAATAATCGCGTTTCTTTTTAGATCTAATCGAGATTGTAATTTAAAATATATTGTAGTAATTATATCTTTGCACTATCTGTCTAGCTTAAATTGTGATACGGTAGATGTACGAAATAATTACGCTTCTATAAGAGAATTAATTAATTAATTAGTCTACGATATACTATCCATCTTTACTCGCACTTACATACGTGCAAATACGTACGTACGTGCTCATAAACCACGGCAATTACATCATAATTATCTAGCCGTTTCTATATTTTGCCTTTTACTTAGATATGTTCACGGACACGTTGATTCTTCACGGAAAATTTCACGAATGGTTATACAAATAGTTGGGTCGACGAATGGTCGCAAGACGACAGCAGTCGTTCTAAGCGCGTCAAATATTTTTGCAACGTAAAGAAAGAAATAGATAAATACAGAGAGAGAGAGAGAGAAAGAGAGAGAGAGAGAAACTTCTCGTAGAGAGCAATACAATTTATACACGAGCTACGTGTCCTTTCGACTGTTAATCTTATTTTTTGCGTCTGGAAGGAACGATGTTTAAGACGTATGGCGTCTCTCAAGGGAGTGAAACTATCGAAACGAACCGGACCACTGCGATGTTGCTTTCCTTTTTAGAGCGACATATAGTCGCAAGGAATTTCTTTTTGGATGTGAAAGAGAAAAGATGCTGGTAACCGATTTTTTTCGATTCGCCATTCTTTTTTCAGCTTTCACCGTACTATTTTACCAATTAGATATGTTTACCTTTCATTATTACTATTATTATTTATATATATGTATATATATATACTTTATCGTTTTATCTTTGTTTCATTTGATTTTACTTGGCAGTATTAGCGCATAAATTTCTTTCTTACGCCGTCCTAATTTTATAGCATTACCTCTTCTAGTTAAAGTACATTAAACTCTAACGCTAGAGATCTAGCAATATAATATATCCATTCCTCTTTATCTTAGTCAAAATCATTTTCTCGTTCTTTGCTTCTTTGAAATCTAGGTTCCTTCGAAATCTAAGCGGATGTACTTTTCGACGACACAAATTTTCATCCTGATACAAGAATCGGTTGTGATTAATCGACAAGCACACCGTCAAAGAGGGAGAGAGTAAGATAGAGAGAGAGAGAGAGAGAGAGAGAGAGAGAGAGAGATCCGATATTCGACCTTCGCTAAAGGGTAAGAAAACAAAAATGACGAGAGAAACGAGAGGGAGCCCTACATACGTTATACCCTTTCGCTCGCGTATTCGTTAAATCTAAGCGACGACGATAATTTATAAACCATTTCCGCATTATCCGTTCCCAAGGCGAGCGCGAACGGAATTTATGGTCGTTATCCAATTTTCGATCAAAGGGATCTCGCGATATCGCTGCGAGTGTTGTTTTAATTTGCGACCACTTGTCTCGTGGCTACGATCTTGTGGTTTCGATCCTGAACATACGCTTGTACAATTGTAATCATGTTACGACTGTGTATCAAGCCAATTTATGCTTTAAAAAATTCAACCCGATGCGGAACATTTTCTGCTAAACGAGATTAACGTCATATCGAATGAAAAAACCGGCACATAGTTCGTATAAACCGAAAAAAAGTTGTAATAAACAGATTTAAAGAAGCGATCATCCAATGAACTTGCGAATATAGGGGGATGAGACGAGCTCGGTCGTTTCATAACTTTCGATCAATGAAATTTCCCATTTGCGAAGAATCATTGCGGTAACGGAATTAGAGTTATGCCATATTTTATGAAAACATATCAAAGAGCTTTCAATTTTAATTTATCAATTCACAACCACGGATGACGGCAATAGCGAATGTTCGTAGAAGAATGAAAAAGACAAAGAAAAATATAGAAACGAATTCGATCGTATGTATCTTAATACTCGAAAGGAGAGTACGACGGATAAAAAATAACGAAATTCGAAACTCTTCGAGTTTATTTTAACGAGGTTACGCCTTTCCAAATTCGAACCCTTTTTGCATGCACTTTCCTAAAAACGAAAGTGACCCAATTCTTGTTAAGTCCTGTAGAAACTTGTGTTAGAAGTTTACCGTCGAGATATTTCGTCGTGGCAAACGTTCGAATATATCAGGTCACACGTCAATGAGAATTACCAGAAGGCTCTGGATATTCTCTAGGATAGAATGAAGAAAAAAAATTCAAAAGGCAAAGGAGAACAACCGCTCCTTGATCCTTTTCTCTCTCTCTCTCTCTCTCTCTCTCTCTCTCTCTCTCTCTCTCTCTCTCATATCCTCCGCCTTCGAATCGGATAGCTTGCGCCGTTCTCCGTCGAGCAAAGTGTAAAAAAGAAAAGAGACGCTCTCTCTCTCGCTCGCTCGCTCGCTCTCACTCTCGCTCTTCCTTTCGGCGTCCTGAAAAAGAATCAAGATCGTCATTGGTCGCAGATCTGGATCAGCAAACTTAAGCAATTACATTATCGCACACACCTTATCGGGTTTTATGATCTTCTTTTAATCATCTCCTCCCCCGTGTTCCATTTAGGTATCATCGAGACAATGTACATACGCAGCGGCCACCTGAATCGAAGTCCGGTTCGAGACAAGTGCCAAACTATTAATCAAATTTACTTGGATAGAGCCAAAGGGGAAATCGTAGACCACCGAACGAAAACGTTTCTTTCGCAGAATATTTGCGTTTTATCGTGTGCATGTTTACGCCTGCACGTTCGGTCTAATCATCGCAACGAATGACCAAATTAATACGAAACATTATTTCGACAGGACAATAAAATAATGACGAACGTTATAAGGTGAAATAAATGAGGAATGAGCGGAAAAAGAATGAGAACGGATATGCATTTGGACATGGCACTCGTCGCCTCTTCAAAGAAAACATCGATTTTACACTTAAGACGTGCCGCCGAGAGCACCGTTGGTTCCGTTCCTTTTTCCTCTCTTCGCGATCATTACTCGCGGTTTCGTTTCGTTTCGTTTTGTTCGTCGAGCATGAGCAATTGCCGACATTTATTTCCTCTTTTATTTTATTTTATTTTTCGACGTAGCCACGGCAGCAAAATTTAAAGCGATTTCCAGAGTGACACGAAACGGTAGTCGCGCTCTCAATTTCTATGCAAACCGTTCACCACGTACTCGCACCACGATCATAATGATCGAGATAATTGCGCGAATCCGCTCCGTATACGTACACGTAATCGTTGCATAATGGTAACCTTCTCCAACGAAATACGCAACTAATCGTCCATTTCTTTGCGAAAGTTGCAACTATCCGTACGATCATTTGCAATGACCTTTCTTTCAGGTCCGAAGCTGCGAGCGAGAGAGGAACAAGCGAGGGATATCGATATGTTTTTAAACATCTTGGAAATACCCAAGGCGTGTATCAATGCGAATCAGCAAATACATATGCTCTGATCTCCGATTAAAGCAGATTTGGATCGGCACGAGCAAGTGCAAAGGATCGTATCGAGAGCGATGACTAAGACACGACGATAATATATAACATCGGCACGAGACGTTCACTTAGCGATTGGTACTCTCTATCGACAATGAGGCTGAGGAGAGAGACCTTGGACGACGCTTCCAATTCGTCATTCTTTCGATGAAGCTCGCAGCCGGAGCATTCCGGATCGCTAGCAAATTTATACCGAGTAAAAGTGCGCTCGCGCTAGAGCGCGTTTATCTTAAGGTCAACGTCGTTTCTATCGTTTTTCATCATTTCCTCGTCGGATACTTACCTACGATATTTATTCGCGATGCGTACAAAATCTGATACGAGTACCGATCGTAATTACTCGATTAACCTCTTAATGAAACGTATGAAATAAGAGAGCGTAAAAATATGTGCCGAGAGTCGAGTAAGTCAATAATATATTCTCAAAGATAAACGTAGGAAAATCAGTAAAACTGTAAGATACACGTGTCGCGCCTCCTTTGCTCCATTAATCCGCCATTAATTCCTTTCCCTTGGAACAATACGAAACTTATTGTCGGATAAAATAACGTAATAAATATCTTATGCGAGTATAAATATCCATGATCGACTATCACGACCGGTCTTTTATACGGACGTTGCCCATCGTTGCGAGGTATAGGTATCGACGTGAGAAACGCGTTCTCTCGCATCTTCCGGGAATTATTAGAAAACGTTTCGCTTTGTCGTATCGCCCCTAACGTACAAGTATTTAATTACAAATGCCAGCTTGGAATAAGGAGAGTTAAATTTTATAAGATTTAAACGCGCTCATTATTTTCATTATCCTAATAGAATGGGAATCTAACATTTTTCTCGAGGATGCGTTATTACGAAGAAAAGGAGAAACCGATTTCATGTCCTGAGATCGGTACCGATCTAATACCAATTAATTACAGGCCAAACTTTCAAGTTTCATAGAGAGGAGAAAGGAAGATAGATACAGTGTTAGATGTTCGATAATGAAAAAAGAAAAGAGAAAAGAAAGAAAAGAAGAATCCTCTTTGTAGTAGGCGTTTCACTGGCGCATGGTCGATACGAGAAAACACGCTTAAATTATGACGAGACTTGGGAAGTCGCAGGAAATTCTAATCGCGTAGGCGGATCTTCAATTAAAAGAGTTACGGCGCATGAACGAAAGAGACTATACTCGAAATTACTTGGCGAAGAATGAGGCGTTGTTCCGTTAGTCGGTTCCTCTCTACACCCGTATTGTTTCGGTTTATCGATAAGATTTGATAAGATATCGCAATAAAACCCGGAAATTTTCCCTTTTATTTTTCAACGATTCTTTTATTCATTATATATATATATATATATATATATATATATATATATATATATTTTTTTACCTTCGGGTTGCGCCCAGTCGAACGATCTTTTTAGCCCGGGTGAGAGTTTCGTTTAATTCATTCATCCTACTACTTTCTAAAACGCATGAAAAATAAATATTGACGCGACTTTTATTTCATTTCGCCATCGATCAAGCGGACTTTGAATAAACACCTCTATATATCCAATTATTTCCAAGGTTTCGAAGGAATTACGCAACGAGACGATTTTATTATTAATTTAACGTAACACCCGATGAAACGTCGAACGGTGACTCTCGAAAGAAAGTACGGAAGAAGCGCCGACGATTGACAATTAAAACGATATCCAAAGCGTTCCTTGCTCCTTACGCCGTGAAATCTGCAATTAAGAATCATCACGGAAGAAGATTAATCGAACTTATCGTCCTTTGAATTTCCCGCTAATAGGCAGCTAATAGCAGCGACGCAGCGACAGCTTTCTCATTGCCGGACGAGAAAGAAATTCGCGGAGAGGATTCTTGGAACGACACCTTTCCGCCGAGCGATGCGCACATCGATTGTTTCTCCTTGTTAGAAATTTTACAAGCGAGGTTTTCCGCAAACTACAACCGATATCTAATTATCCAACGAGACTCGTACTTCTGCGCAAAGAAAACGCAATCGAGAGGGGGAGAGAGAGAGAGAGAGCTCAATCAAAACAGGATGCACGAGATAATACTACTAGGAATAAAATAGTTGCAGCAGAAAAAAAAAAACTTTCACGAGTCGATTACGAACCATTTTCCTGGCGTTACTTTCAACTCGAATCAATTAATACCGACACTGCATCTTCCATCTTTCCACCATTGAAACACCTGTTATCGTCAAAATGAGAGAATTTTGGTTATACCTCGGATAAACAAGGTAATGTTTTAAATGTATAATATACTTATATCTTAACGCGCGTCACAATTTCCACGATGTGCACGCGTTACGCGCAAATCAAATTTCTTGTTAGCATTATACGCAAAAGCATTGAAATATATATATACATATATATATATATATATATATATATATATATATATAGTATTTTATAATTTCTATTCTTCCCTGTCTATCGCAATTACACTCTCAGATAATCGAAACGCTCATTGTCCATGAACTTTAAATCAAGTTCAAGGTACGTCTGTCGCGTTGACAGCGTTACAGTGTACCACCAACAATCACAGCCATGGAGAACAGGAAAGTACACGGAATGCAATCCGGAATTTATATAACGTCTTTCAGAGCAAGCTTACGATTAAATGCGCGTGCAGTTAGTATATTATTAATAGGTAGATACATTTTTCTTATACGATAAGTAAAGTAGCGCAAGCGAAGTAAGCGAATAAAGTAACGCAAAGGTGATGTTGACGCACCCATGCGCAACCTCAGATATTTACAGTATTTTCTCGTAAGGATACGTTGAGATGTGCGCAGCCTATGTCCCTGGGAATTCCTTGGATAATCATTAAGAAAACCCATTGGCACTTTTGTCCGAGCTTATGCATCGCGTTAGCAAAGTACCTAATTTACGATAATGCGTCGAGCCGCACACCTACTCTTCGAATATCGATGCAATGGGTCGCGTTTATAACTCTGACGATTAGGAAGAGACGGGGAAGATTCTCTTCGCTACGATTACGTGCGAATTGTGCATCGTCGGTGATCCGGTGCGAGACGCCTTAGCAAGAAACCGTTCTCGCGGCTGCACCCCACACGACGTAACGGATGAGTTTGAAGCGGATTAAATATTCGCTATACTATGATTTTGCTTTTCTATCGAACTTTGGTCAACATTATTATTTGGAATATAGATCGTTCTCTCGAGGTACATATCCATGTTCCTATCTAAGTTACTATACTTGATCGTTAGAAAAAATCGATTACGCAAACTACTCGATACGAAATGTTCTCTGCGAAAACGACCGGTGGAAAGACAGCGTGGGTCACGTACTTACATGAATAGGTATATAAGAGACTAAAAAGAGTAAAAAAAGAAAACGTGGATCTGAAGCGAGCAAACGAATGCGGCAGCTGTCGGCACGATTTAATCTTCCTGTTTACCTATTCCTTGGAATGCAAGCCAGTACTTTACATATCTATACTTTTGCCGGAACTTTAACGACCTTGTTCCTGACAATACTTCCGCTAACGACAACACGTATGCAGCTCTTCAAAAACCATCATAGAATCGAATTTAAGTTGGACAAGTTTGACGATGTCCTTTCGTCGTCTTCTTCTTCTTCTTCTTCTACTTCTTCTTCTTTATTATTATTATTCAAGATAATCTTATATTGGAATACGAGCAAATATCTCCTCGTTTTACGAAGAGATCCTTTTGCTCGATAAACTCGCGATGGCAATGCTAAAAGCGTTGCACATGCAAAACTTGAAACTTATCTTTAGGATCAGCCGATTGCACGCGATATCAAAGTTGCCAGTTGGCAGTACCGGTGCAGTACCAATAACAGCACCTAATAATTATTATCCGTCTACCTATAAATAAAATTTAGATACGTGGCCGACGTCCGGCAAATTTTCAATTCGTTACTAATACAAAGTTAGCGTTACTTATCGAATCCGGAAGAAAAGCTAAAAGTGCAAAATAATATTTGCTACCCCGCGCGAATTCTCTATCCGATAACTTTCTCCACGGGCGGTTGAAAATCATCGGATAGATTTATGATTTATTTTTTCCCAATGCAATGCAATCGCAATAATAAAAAGAATGCAACGCCGAGAAAATTTGCACGATATAATCGATATCGAACGATCAATCCGATAACAACGCGTACTATCACGTACGTCTTAATATGTTTTTTATTTTGAATCGTCAAACAACCCATGATACGGAATAATATAAATCGACTCGAAACACCATCGCAACACTTGGGAGATCGATCTAAGAGCTGTGACGTATCGACATCCGTTCGATCGATCTTGTTTGCCCTTAAAAGATATCATCGAAGCTGGTGCAAGACCGAACATGCGAGTGATTTCAAATCACAGGCAGCAGCGCGGGAACGTAACGGCATTATGACAATGAGATAAATATTTATCCGTTCACGATCACGGCTATCGCACTAATCTATAATATTGTATAATGTATATTACACGAGTGAGAAACGTGTATGATCGGTGGACCGACCGGACCAACTGGGAAATCGGTTAACTTTCGCACTCCCGCCGGTGTCTTGTCCTAAACGCTGCCTATACCACGTAGAAAACGCGTTCGCAGTTTATTTGCGTTTTCTTTCTTAATGTCTTTGGCTTGTGCTAAGAAAAGCGGTTCTCAAAGATCTAAACGCTCTAAGCTCTAATTGGAACGAAACCGCTTTTACGTCGCATTCTTGTCATTGAAGTATCTTTCGTTCTCCGTGGGTGTGGCCTCTTATGCTCTCGTGACGTATACAGTGTGCCCACCACCATCAATATCACCAGGCACACACGGTTGAAAGCACTTTATTACAACACCATCGCGCATGGTTATTTATTATCTCTACTCGCTCGCCCATATGGAAACGCCGATGAATTGCTTTGCATGACTTTGATTTAATAATGAGACCAACTTGATCCGACTTGAAAATATTGACAAAGTGATGATTACCGGCGAACGATCGTTCGAATATTGTACGTTCGTACAACGGTACTGGCTCATATCCATTACCTTTTATTATCTTTTCACTATACTCCGATATACATAGGACTTTAAGAGTACTTTTGACGATCGGTAGAATACGCTTAGAACATGATGGTTACCCATTTAACCGATAACTCGTTGGTAGTGTATATGGGTAGTCTACTAATTCTACGTACGATTAAATTCCATATGGTTATTAGTATCTTATTAGTAAAATAATTGTCGGGAATGGGATTCGAAGGCCTAATTAGATTGGTATATCCGTAAATCATACTCGAAACGTTGCCACTTAAACAATCGTAATATACATTCGACTAAATGATAATAAATGAACGACATAGCGTTAGTATTCTCGAGTTTCAATAAATGCTTGTACCAACAAATTCGTTTGCCTTATCAAACACAAACAACATCAATTTTGCTTTGACTTTAAATTTGATCTTTGCAAACTTGTTGTCTCGCTTAGTGCATGGTGATAAAGAGAGATAGAGAGATAGTCTACCAACGTGTCTCCGCTAATCCTTCTTTTCCAATTTATCTCGAGTCTCATCCGCGATAAATAACACGAGCGAACATCGAGGATTAACGAGTGAAGTGGTAATAAATCTTAATAAGAACGGCATTACTCAAAGTCGACGAAAGAGAGAGAGAGAGAGAGAGAGAGAGAGAGAGAGAGAGAGAGAGAGAGAGAGAGAGAGAGAGAGGAAGGTAGCTACAAAATAGGCATCGGTTGGCGGACAGAGGATTCCCTTGAGTTTCAAGTTCATGATAAAATTCTCGACTGTGATCGGTTGTTCTTCATCTAAGATGCGTCTGGTTCCCCGGAGAAATATATCTCACAAATTAATTTAAATCGTCCAATTAAATTTACTCCAATGACTATACAAATTTCATGATATCCTACGTTTGTTATACGACGTAGTTGAAATATGTAAATATAATTCACACTTGAGATGCTTCTCTTTCCAAATGATTTTTAACCCTTATTTATGGTTACAACGATTCAACTCGATACGCGATTCTTTAGCGATTTGCAAAATTTCCAAAATATCGTTGACTTTGAAATTGAATTATAAAAAGTAAGTAAGAAGACAAGAGTTAACGACTACCGCCTTAGGTTAATATAACCCTTGCGTTGTCGTTTACGAGACGATGATGCAGCGAGATAAGGTAAGACCATTACGACAAGCAAAGACCTGGTTGCATCGTACCTGGCCGTCCTCGTTCGGGCAAGATCACGAATCGTCCTCGACACTAGGTGTCCATCGATCAGCCTTCCTTTCCCTTCCCCACCTTCTCGACCTCCTCCACCGACACCACCTCCTTCTCTTTTTTCGCGCGCGCGCGCGCGTGCGTGCTTCATTCAACATTTATCCTGAGTCATCTCTCGACTGTAAGCGAAAAATTGTACGTGATTGTATTGCTAGTTGGTTTTACGAGAAATAACGAGTCGCTTCGCGAATCGACAACTAGATCGAACAACTTTTTCTTACTCCGAACGAAAAACATTTGCTACATTCAAACGTATAATTTCCTCATAAGCGCCTAATTATAATTAATTGCCAGCAGTAGAACAGGCGCTGTATAAGTTAGGAGATAAGATACAGTAAAGGTACAATTTTTCGATCGTTTCTGTATCCGTACAACGAAAAATCATATGGATTCCTTACCTACGAAAATTTTAATACGCGTTGTTTTATAACAGAAAGAGGACGTTATCGTAAAAATTCACGGCTACAAGTGGTATTATACCTGTTGATCTTTCTTTCGACCTAACTCAATTACGACGACGATCGAGGTCTGTTTTTCTTCGATATAAGAAAAGGTATCGTGATGACGGCTCGTTTCGATGATTAATTAACTTTCAATGGAAGGATTAAAACGTTTCTTTCGGATACCCGCATCGACAGGCGTCAATTTCGAGTTACGACGATACGGTTAAGAAGCTACAAGGCTCTTAGTGAAAGTACTATAGAACAATGAGACGGAACACGTTTCCTCTCTTTCTCTTTCTCCTTTCTAATCTCTTTGTACTTTTTTATTTCTTATAATTCTAATGTGTGCGATTAGAAACGAAGAGGACAATTGATGCATGCGTTTACAGAGTCGAGACTCAAGTCCGCAATTAAAGGAGAGATAATGAGTTCGATTTCTTATTTCTAAGATAATGATTAGAAAGAAAATAAAAATAAAAACGTAACGTAAGGATGTTATACTTTGTGAGAAAAAAAAGAAAACAAAAACAAAGAAAAATAAAACATAACGATGTACATATATACGATATTTATGTTTGAATCTAATTAGGGATGATATATTGTAAATTCGTAGCCGTTGCTGGTCAGATTGGACAACGGATTCGTGACGATAACGAACGGGCTTCGAGTTTCTGACACACTCGTTATTTTACTCGAACTTTTCGTAAATTGTCGACAATTTTTCTTTTTATCTTTTTCCCTTGAAAACTTTGCACGCGGCAACGCGTGGTATCGCGAGATGAAATTTTCCGAAATCTCCTTCTTCATATCTAATCCGTGGGATATTCAAACGTGCGTGTAAGATACGAAAAATATGCTTTCTCGAGAAGATCCGTTTGAATATAGATAGAGATACTTATGTATATTTTCCTCCGCCATTGCACCAGGCATATGAGTCAATCGTTCTTAAGGGTGTGCGCAACGTGCACCATTATCGCAGTTACGTGCGTTTAATCGCGCACTGTGGAGTTCTTTAATTACTATCCCAAGGAGAGTATTTCAATGGCTAATTGGAAAATATTAATTCGTTTCATTCCTTTTCTTACACTTTAACCTAAGGCATACGCGAAGCCGGGCTCACGAAGGAATCGTTCATTTTATTTTCATGAACTATATTTCGTAATCATGAATGCCTCCATTGTTTGGAAATTTATATAGCGTCCACTTTTCTGTACTTCATGTATTATATAATAACCGTATATTAATAATGATTTCTCAATATACGCGAATATGAGCATACAAAATACTACCGATACGACTACCGAGTTAACAAATTTTAATGGGTACCACCGAATGGGTACCGCCATGCCTGCTGATTAATATGACTTGCTCGCATCGAACATCAATTATCGAGCGTATTAACGATCTCGCACGTTCGTATCTCGACGGTACGGAAATGTCTATTATTCTAAACTCTTCGATATGGACGCGTACGAAGTAGAGACTGAATGGCACGCGCTGTGCATAGGTAACAAACAATTCGATTAATGCAGGCTCGGCTCCTTAAAGCCCGATCACTTCCCACCTTTAATTAATTCGACGGATAGAACGAGAATAGGATAAGACTTTGCGCTAGATACATATCTAGCTGATTTCATCGATCGAATTCCGTGTATCGCCGTGGCCAGTGAAACAATTTTTCTTTAACACTTTTTCATTGTCTACCGAAAGAGAGACCCTTACCTTACGACGACACGGAGCATAGTTGAAGCAATTAGATCGTTTCCTTGTTTCTTACATAAAGGTCACAGTTACCGATTATCGCTGGCGCGTATGCGTTTACCACGAGAAACCCGTTATAAACCTTACGATCTTTTTATTATTATCAACACAACGTTACGTTTGATCGATCGACATTTCAAAGAAAATTGATTTTGATAGCCGGACGTTTCGGTTTTTTATTCTTACTAGACCAAGTATTTATCCGCTTCGCGTATCGTATTTTTCATTTGAGTGCGTTTGTAGGTAATAATTCGGAAAGAGAGGATTCGCGAAAGTTCGTTTCTTCTTTTTCTTCTTCTTCTTCTTCTTCTTTTTCTTCTTCTCGTAGAGCATGACATAACCGCCGGTGGACTCGAGCCAAGATGCAGGAAATACACTCTTTACTTTCTCGCGACTTTGCGTAGCCTTTGTGGAAACCAGAATAATCATGCTTCTCGATTTATCGTCCCGCAAATCTCTCTCTCTCTCTCTCTCTCTCTCTCTCTCTCTCTCTCACCTCTCCTCGAGCCCCTCGATAACCGATTCTTCGAACGAAAAAGCGTTCAACCGGACGAAAGTTAACTTTGCTCTTTTGTTAATGGAATGATATAACGAATACAATTTACGAGGATCATTAATGCATGTTTAAAATGGAAATGCCGTGTAACACAATGGGTACGTTTCGGAATGATTGGGTAAGTTACGCGTGCCGAACGTGACGCGGATACACGAAAAGTTCTTCGGAGCTCGAAGGTTTAAGAATCGATCCTCGTTAACGTCGTGCATTTAACCCGAATGCTTTATACGTTGAGAAAAATCGCGTTTTCGCGGTATTCGATCGAGTAAATGGAAATTCAAATACAATACCAACATGTTATAAAAGCATTTTGCCAATAAATATCATCGTTCGCATAACACGAGGAGAAGAGTGATACGAGATCGCGCGTGAATAATCGATCGTGGCATTACCGGCCGATTAAGAGATTAATTTGTTCTCAATCATTAAATAAAGGAAAGTGTTTTGTCCTGAAAAATGTTTACGATCGCATAGGTATAAAATATAAAAGATTTCTCTTCTCGACCGTCATCTCGTTTTACTTATAGACTTGTACAAAATTATTGGTACCGAGTACCTGTAGTAAATTATAACAATAAAAACGTACAAATATCCTATTTGGTCCCTATACATCTAATATCTTGATCAAATGGATGAGGTCTTATTTCCTCCTTTACGACAATGTAAAAAAAATCGAATATGCCAATGGAGAAAAGACCGCAGGCCATATTATGGCATACCGATTCATATCTAGCGGAGCACTTGAAGCCGGCACGAAGGTGTCGGCTTCCGTTTAAACTTGACACCTTTTTGTGAGTTCGATCACCATAGTCTATTTGCCTGTTAAATACATGCGGATATTCGTGTTAACATATTCAGGCTGCCACAGGTGATTTGTGAAGCATTTAGATAATCCGTAGAAGACCGGACGTCTGATTTCTTTTCGATCGGTTCCTATTTCTCTCTCTCTCTCTCTCTCTCTCTCTCTCTCTCTCTCTCTCTCTCTCTCTTCCTATCACTCTTTCATTCTCGCCTCTTGTATCAACAGAAAAGGATCCATTTATACGGTAACAACTTATCACCGTCACAATTTACCGATATCGTTCCAAAAGCACCTTTCTACTTTATCTTCTCAAATTAATTCTCGATCGTTTTTTCGTTGATTTCATCTAGACGTACATAGAACCAGCAGAGAGTTCTAATTTCCGATGGGAAAAACTTTATGAGCGAGGAGTTTATGCGTGCGTAAAGTCGATGTTTAGAACACGTATAAGCTACGATTAATATGCCAACACAAAGCTTCCGTAATATCTTAGGACTTTTCAACGGACTCATTTCGAAATATGAAAGCGTTAAAAAGAAACGCGTACGCTTAATATTTTAATCGACTTAATTAATTAAATCGACCTAATTTATTAACTAAGTCGTAAGCGTATTTTACACGTAACAACGAAATGAATAAGAATCCTTACTCGCTTGTTAAAAAAAAAAAAAAAGAAAAAAAAAGGTTTTATTTGTTTCAAATTTCTACGGCAATAAGGAGGAATAAAAAATCAACACGCGAAACGTATGAAATAATTTCCGTTGAATCGCGATAGAGGTGGTCTAGAATTCTCTCGCATCGACGGATAACGAACAACGCGAGATATCTTAGGATCGATATCTCCAGAGTGGATCCAATTTCAAGGCTCAACACCCGGAGGCCTGGCTCGATCGTGAATCACATTCGAGAGTGGCCATTCGAGCGCGCTGCTAGTCTCGCGAGGCCGAACTCGAGGAAGGTAGTCCCGTTGTCGAGAGCACGATTTAGCATGCTCCGTTGATCCTGTCGGTTGATCCTAGCGGTTGGACCGTTCGAATACGCCGCCGGCATGCTGAAAGGTGAAAGGCATCGTGCGGCTTTTAACGCTCGCACTTTACAAACGAATTTTCTTCGTGCGACCAGTCGCAAAGGATTCGAGCCGAGCAACTCCCTTCGAACATGGTAGGGAAAACTTTTTCTCTACGTTCGATAGCCTACCGCATGTTACACCTTGGTATTTATGCCTTTATATATCTATGTACGTTTATTATCCGTAATCGTCACGATCTCCGACGGTGATTACGGTCGCCGTTTTTCGAAGGACACGCATTCTAAACGTCGGACCGAAGAACAATAGGAAGGAGTAAACCCGGATAACCTCTTCTCCTCCTCCTCCACCTACTCCTCCTCCTACACCCCTCATATCCTATCCTTCTTGTTCCGTCGGTACTCTCTTTCTATCTCCTCCCTTTTCTCTATTTCTTGGTTACCGGTTCAAACGTCACATCCGACGAGTCCTGTCTCCTCAAAAGTGTCGCCGCGACTTATGTCAGTTTAAAAGATCGATCGAGTCGGATTCCTTGACGGAACTATTCCGTGCGTAGGAGACAAACGCGTCGGTCTTATACTTTCACATTATTTGCAAGGATTACCGAGAGAGACCTTCGATGATACGTTATCAGATTTAAGTCACTTCTAGTTCAACTTTTGATAAGGTGAGCCCTAGGCAAATCCAGCTTTCTGCCTTTTTATAACCGTGGGAATGGTGTAAAAAGGTGTCAAAGTACTCGTCGAAACGCTCCAAGGATATTCGCTATTTTTTGTGACGGAGACAATCGGAGGGAGAAAGAGAGAGGGGAGCGGGGGGGGGGGTAGAGTAGGAAGAGGGTCGAAGGAGGAAAAAGAAACAGATTCCTTTCGACGATATCATTTCGAGGAGGATGTTTATTCTCTGACTTGGAAAAATTCTAATCGGATTATCGTGTCTATGTAATTGGATGCGAGTGAAACGAGAAACTATTCTTCTATATGTATTAAAGCTTTTCGCTTTTACGTCCTCGTAAATTGTCTTCCATTTTCCTTTTTTCTAGCATCCTTTGGTCAATAATATAGAGTTTCCGGGTTAGATGGCAAAATGCGATCGTCAATAAGCATTCGTTGTCTCTGAAAACGAAATAATTCGTCTAAATATTGCTGGTGGATGTCTTAATTTTCCGCTAAACCGTTTTATTATCCTTTGGAGTTGAATAATGTATAATGAAACCTGGCGTATTATCGGTCATCGATTTTTACCTCTAATCTAGCATACATATATATGAGTTGATTTTATTAGCTTTAGAAGGAATTAGATACAGATTTATTGAAATATAAATCGGCCATCTACTTAAACTATCTCGGAAACAAATGATCGAGATAGTAAGTGATATAGATATAAATTAATGGATATGTATAAACAGAGATCGTGCAAGATCTCTACGTTCATTGATCGAAAGTGAAATCGTCGTAACACTCCTATGAGGCCAACGATGATTCAGAATAGAATATCGTTATTTCCGATTTGCCTATCCTGTCCGTTCATAAACCTTTGATGGTCAAGGCAAAGGTTAAAGCGTAGACACCATTCTTTCTTTCTTTCTTTCTTTCTTTCTTTCTTTCTTTCTTTCTTTCTTTCTTTCTTTCGAAAGGAACGTCGATTTCGTTGAATTAAGAGAGAACTAATAAGTATCGTATCTATGCATTAGTCGTTCTAGCAGTCGATCGTGATAATTAGTAGTTAATTTATACTTTTGCAAACGTTCGCCACGGATACCGTCATGGAAATCACACGCGTGCAGAATCTAGAGCAAGGCTACTGGTATAGACTCTGTATACATGTATTGAATATGTATAATTAAACAATTTTAAATACTCGTTTCAAAATATGTTCTCCTCGAGCAATTAGGATACTCCGTCAGATTTTTTCACTTTATTGTGTGCTATGTTTTATAACGGTTAATATTTTTCGTTAATATATATATATATATATATATATATATATATATATATATTATTATAATGACGTTCATAGTTTCGACACATGTAAGTAGGATAAATAATTTTTTAAATAACCAACTACATTGGTCAGCTCGAAATTTTGGATCGAAACACTCTTCATAGTTTTGAGAAACGTCAAACGAATGAGATATTTCATTGATCAGAGATAGATGCCATAGTGTTATTAGATAAAAGAACTATATAACTAAGCGTGCCTTATTATAGGCGTAAATTCCAACGATTCACGTTAGAAGAAAAGCACGATACCGTTGAAAAGTATTATATATTCTGTAATTACTTGTTTATAATACAAATATAATTTATACGCATAATTCGATGTAACAGTTCTCAATACACGTAAAAATAGATATTTAAATAAATTTGATAACGTTTGATTAATCCAATTACGAGCCACATAAAAGTATTACTCGTTATGTGTCAACGAATCGACTACAAAACCATTGATTTTTCTCGACTTTTATCTCTCGATTTAGGTTCCACGTGTGATCATTAAGCGATTTCAATCGATCAAAAAATCCTTGACAGTACTCGCGTGGCTTCGGCGTGGCATATCCGATCGAGAGCATAACTCGAATCGCTCGCTTGTACTTTCTCATGGCGGCACTTGCTTCGTTAACAAAGTCTAGCAACACGCAAAGGATTGCAAGTAATTGTGGTAAATCATTCGTTTCTAGCCTTCACCCACTTTCTCCTTCGTAGGCCGGTATTCCCGAACAATGACAACAATTGGGTTATAGTTGTAAATATTCTGCGAGAGGATAATTCACCTCTGCATCAAATACCTGTAAGTATAATAAGAGAGGAGAGAGAGAGAGAGAGAGAGAGAGAGAGAGAGAGAGAAACCTTACTCAATCTCAATCGTGCATTTGTCGCTGAAATCAGTACAAGTTAAATAACGCTGTTCTTTGATTATTGACAAAAATAGATTTACGGATACCGATAAGTGGTGATACCAGGATTATTGATAGGAGCTTCATCTTAATATTTCTCCTAATGTCCTTCCTATGCATTTTTTCTCAGATTTCATCGTAAACCGTAACATATTGTTTACGTTATGCTTATACTTATGTAACCGCGTAAAACTACGCGATGGAATGTACTCAACACAATTAGGAAAAGTGATACAGATATTTGGTAAGAAAGTGATCAGGAAACTGGTACTCGATGCGAAAAAACGGCACCATAACGATTACATTGCACAAACCGGCTATCCTGCCTATAATAAGTAATAATTGCCTAAGAACGGAACAGAAAATAGTTCCTACGATAAAATTTTCCGTAGATATACGAGTCAGAAGTGGTGTGACTAAAATCGAAAAATACTTCATTATAAAATCATAGGATCCTGCTAATCGCAAGCAGTGGAAACGGATATGGCGTCAATATGACGAGTTTGAAACTTTCGATTTTCGGAACTTTCTGATTCATTAGAGAACACCTGTTCGATAATGAGTGACGTGTAGAAAATCATGATCCATTAGTTCGTTCATTCGGATCAATGTATCACAGGGTATCTAATTAGTGGAGAAACCAATGCGGAAGTAGTACAAATGATCGGGACGAATACTCGCGAATTGGATATTTAATTTCTCTGATGCGAGAAAAAAAGATTTTTCTTTGAGTAACGTTACAATAAATACAATCAAGTATCTATGCAATCTTCTAAGATGATTCTTCCGTCTATGAAAATCTTTTTGTCTATGAAATCCACGTTGTAATTAATATATTACAATATTAAATACTGTCGACGTTTCATTGAATGGATATGCAGAGATACGATCTTCCAAATTAATTTCTAAATTAATTACAATACCATATAATACAATATACCGATGCAAGAACAAGACACATCCTTGTCGGATGTTTATCCGAAGTGAGAGAACACGCAATGGGCTCAATTCATAATGGATAACGTTGTCCGGGTACCTAATTGACGGAGAAAGTGGTACGAAACGACGAGCGCCATAATTAAATGACCATTTAATCGCGGTTGCGCATTTCCAAACGCTCTCAGACCTTGTCTTTTCTCTCGAGGGATACTCGTAGAGAGGTAGAGACAAACGTAACGACTATCGCGCCGATTTGTCTAACAAGAGTAACGAAATTATCCGAACGAGGGACAAGATATCGAGAGATAATGGTAACTCGAATCTGGATACGTATCTCTATGCATTATATCTTATTTCGAAATATCGGCCACTTTTGGTTATTCATAATGATACTTGAGAGAATTGCACCGAAATATTTCAAACGTTTATTAGCGCGTTATTTGCTTTTCGAAGATGACAAGTAGGTATAGTCCGGATAATCACTTTTTTCTCGCATTACAACGTTCGATAGATTCAGTATGGAACGCGAACGAAAATGGATGCCGCGATCGATAGAGAGAGAGAGAGAGAGAGAGAGAGAGAGAGAGAGAGAGAGAGAGAGAGAGAGAGACTGACGGATTAACTAACATCATAAGTCCATCGAATATAAACTTCTCGGGTGACTTTGTACTAATTGCAGCGCAAATGTAGACCGATATTTCCTCTTCCTCGTTGGATAGAAGAAGAAATCAGACATCAATAGCATGTCACGATATACACATCCATATGTCGTTATACTTTATATTTTATTTATGCATGCACACTTAAGTTTGGCCACGAATATTCTAATTTCATCCAGAGATTTCTACTTAAGAGTTGAATTCGTCGAAAACAAGCTGCTTCCGCCAATGTACGAATATATACGTGTGTATCTAAGTACCTGTACAAGACGATATGGATTACCTCATACGTTTCGGTTAAAAAGCGATCGTTAATCTCAAAGGTATACGTAACGAACGACGATTTAGGCTTCGGTTTGTTATCCGTGGATTTCGATGCGGTCCCGTGCTCTGGAAGGACGTTGCAAATTCAGTTCTTTCCGTTTCTTTTATCTCGATTCGTCCAATCGAAAGCCGATACATAAAACGAATCCGTTATTTACTTTGTTTAATCCATGAATGGTATGTAAATAGAAAGACGCGTAATTAACGGATTCGTAAGGGCGTAGTCAAGTGTGTCAATATAATTCATCGCTCTTTTCGAAGATTTATTTTTCTTCTTCTCTTAGCGAGAACTTTCGAAAACCATTAATCTTTTTACTCGTTACTAGGAAATCAGTCGATGCTTTCAACGATGTTTACTTTATGCCGTGAACACGTTCGTTTTCGACGACAGTTTATTATAGCCTGATTGCTCGTAAGAATTAGTACGAGTCGTCGCAACGATAGACATTCGCAAAAAAAAAAAAGAACAAAGAAAAAAAAGAAACAACTTTAAACGTATATCGGACGAGAGAATCGTACAGTGAAAGGGCTGAACTTCTCTTCCGTGTAAATTAATTCAAATCGCCATACGTCGCCAGGCACGCGGATACGCGTTTAAACGAGAACGGGCAAATGCGAGCGTTCGTAAACTTGCCAGGATATAAATTTTAATTGAGGTAAATACATACGCTTACAGTGGTAGTACGGCGTGCATAGTGACTAATGTCGAAAGTAAAAGCGTTGTTTCGTGTTTCTCTTTCTCCTTCTCTTTCTCTCCCAGGCACCTCAGGACCGATTTTCCAAAGAAAAATCTTGAAATCTTTGAATCTTTGAAAATCATTTTTTTTTTTAGCGCGCGATAGATCTCATTTCGAGACAAGGACTCTCTGCATAGAACTCGAACGCGAATTATATCGATATACCTACGAGCGAGTGTTTTCACGCCAAAGTACATTAGTCCGCCGCGTCGCGACGTGGGAATATAGCAGGATAATGATGTGGCAGAACATTTGAGAACGCCCGATTTGGTAAGGCTCTTTACGAACCTCATGCACGCGCGGCAACGCTTATTTCAGAGTGCGTTATTATTACGTAATTTCATCTCAAAACGGAAACATTGATTCGAAATGCTTTCCTACTTACATAAGTCTCTCATAAAATATCGTATCGCCATTAAGCGCGTGATATCATTCGCAATTGACAGTACTATACGTTTCGCCCGAGTACTAACTACTAATGAAATTGGTATACTCGCATCGACGAAACGTTACATGTATCTATAACTAACGCGTTAAATTTTACCACCGATTTATATTAAATTTATTAAATTAATCTGTACCCATACCGTTTTCATAGGATTCTATGAAATGATTAAATGCAAGTGCAACATGAACGGATAAGTGTCCAAGAAGGATGAAACTTTCATCGATCGTCACCGCTTCGTCTCAACTATGATTATTTTACTCGTCTTTGAAGATAATGAACGATTTGAACGTCATAAGAAACGAATAATTTCAATTGGCACGCGTAATTTCAATGGTTCGACGATGCTCGTTCTTCCGCGCCAATAGATTTGTTTTTGCAAAGAAAATCATGTGAGGACTCGCTGTGCGATTAATCGCCAAATTTATAAAGTTGATTTTTGTGCGTTCATTTATGACGTCGCGCCTCGAAAGAAGAATATATTTTTTCTATTTTTCTTTTTTTTTTTTTTTTTTTTTTTTTTTTTTAATAGACATCTGCGATCTCACGTAAATATTACGAGAAGATAATGCGCGGAGCATTTCGTGGAAATATACTTAGATGTGAAAGGAAGTAGATATAATAGTAAACTTGCCTGACTGGGGACTTTCCATCGAACAATAGGTTACGACTTATTTTACATAATAACATTGATACCCAATGGTCCGAAGAAAGCTAGTGGATCGGATCTCACAAGTTGGCGTATACACCGTGGTACTATGGTTGCATAAGCGTAGGCGTAACTAACAATGAATCGAAAGTAGTATGAATCCTCGTGTGCACGTTTATTTCTTTCCTGTTTTTTTTTTTCTCTTCTTTTTCCACTTTTCTCTTTTTTCTTTTTTTTGTTTGTTTCTTTTTTATCTCCCATCGTAAATCATTGCATTTAAGCTTACGTATGTACATAACTAACGGATAGTAGGAAATAATTACGTCAGGTATTTAATATAATACGACAGTCGTTCATATCCATAAGACAGTTTATTTAACATTTCTACGTTCTTGTATACGTCGAATGTAAAAGGAGAACAGGAATGTGACCAGCAGATATTGAAGGCTTCGCAATTCTAATTGTTTCTCTATTTAAATTATTCAAGCACGTGAACTATTATTTTGCACTTTTCCTTTTTAATTATTTACTATACGCGTAGAACAGTCTTCAAAATCTTGAAGGAACGTTTCGAGACGAAGGAGAGAATTGCGGCAGCATTTTGGAATTTCCATGCGTGAAATTAAAAGTAAGAGGGGCTAGGCGCCAGGCGTCGAACTAACGACAGAGACGAGTACGATAGCATAATAAATCTCTTTGCTTCTCTTTCCGAGAGCGCGCGCGCGTCCGCGAGCTCTTCATCGTGTTAACTACTGCCAAGTTTGAGAAAAGATGAAGACGTCAGCATTCCCGTGATCGCTGCCAATTACGTGCTTAACCGTGACCTTCGAAGAATCCAAGCGACCACTTCCTAGTCGTCGCCACCAGTCATAACTTCCATAAACTCTGAAAAGTAAAATTTACTAAATACCGTGATTCCTCCTTGATCGGATCGGGTCAAGTTGTTAAACATTTTTGACATTAGAGCAAATTATATTTCAATATATATTTGCGAATAATATATTCGTTCTTTTTTTTTTTTCTTTTCTTTAACAAATTAATTAGAATTAACTTACCATCGAAGTCGAGAGTTCCCGAACCATCGGCATCAATTTCCTCGATCATCAAATCTAATTCCTCGTTCGTCAATTTGTCGTCGAGTTCATGAAGAATGTCACGGAATACCGCGGTGGTAATGTAACCATTACCCTCTTTGTCGTATAAACGAAATGCCTCGCGTAACTCTTGTTGCATCGCCTCCGTATCCTCTTCCACTAAGAATCTCGCGGCTAAGGTGCAAAATTCTTCGAATTCCAGCTCGCCGGAGCCTACGAGGATAAATATATATGAAATATACCTATATCCCTAATAGTAAATAGAAAATAATACCCTTATTTTTAGACGAAATTGAAAGGTTTTAAACACGCACCATCCTCGTCTACCTCCTTAATGATTTCCTGAAGCGTTTTTTCACTCAACTCGTAGCCCAGCATCGTCAGTATTGTGCCAACCATGTCGGTGCCGATGCATCCCTTCTTTTCATGATCGAAGGCGTCGAATGCTTTCTTCAGGACTTAAGCAATACGGAATATTAAAAAAAAATATGACGACTGCAATCGAAAGAAAGATCAATCTTGATCGATGTTAAAATCGTGTCTATGTACTTACGTGCGACTTGGTCCTTTGTGAGGTCATCCTATAAAGGGAATAGAGACATTATGATTCTTTCATTTCATTTCTCCCTCGATTCAAATTGAAGTAAAACAATAATGATCGCTAAGCTCTATGTGTGTGTGTATAAATATGAGGACTATAAATTGGAAGGAAAAATAGCGATTTGAAATTGGTAAAATTGTGTAGAGTTTTTAGGTAAACTTTGAAATTAAAACAACTACTCACCATGATGAGATCGTAATAATTAGATGTTGAAACGTTAAGACCACCCGCTTGACAGTTGATCCGTCGACGTCTACGGCTTATCTGGGTGTGCACCAAATTCTGGCCGTGGACTTCTGTTTTAAGTGGTCATAACGAGGATCTTCTGGCACATAATTTTGTACATGCTAATATCTACTAGCCCGCGAATCTAGCGGTTTTCAAATTCATCGAGGACGTAACCCCCACTCTTTCTATTTCCTTAAACACATCCGAATTGTACCAACGAACTTGGACCGCCGCGCTAATGGGTTCCTTGGTTGCAACATCGAGTGCTCGCATAAGTATTCGCCGCTTCCACGAATCCTCGACTTTCGATGCGCCGAATCGAATCGATTACAATCCATTATCGATTCCTGCAACGAATAGTAACAAAGACCATACAGTATCGGGCGGAAGAAATTGCAGGATCCTACGAGTATCGTTCATTTCGGATCTTACGCTATGGATCGAAGAGAAAATGATTAAACTCTGAATTTCCTTGATCGAGTATTCGGAGGTATAAATTTGCATAAATATAATATCGCCCGTTAGACGATAGACCTTGACGAGCGTAATAGTACGTACTGCGATATCGTTCATTGATCTCTCATTCGGTATTTACACATCTAACAATTAATAAGTGATTTATCAACGAAACGTCGAGGCTAACGCTCTCTCGGATACGGAAGCATCCAAATACGGAGCATGCAATTCTTTGACATTCTTACAAACATTCATTTCCATCCCTACAAAGAAGGAATTGAATCGGTACAAAGTTTTTTTATATGTATATCATATCGGAAAGTAAAATTTGCGTCCGTGTCGCATTTTTAGTTACGTTCAACGTAATAATTCATAATTTTAAGCGTCAGCAGAAATATGATATCAAGCCAAAAACATATTACTCCGCTAAGCAGCATTAGTTTATCACGTTTTTGTCAGACACGTGTCAGATGAAAGCTATAACAATAGACATAGTTTGGCTTTACGCCGGAAACACGCTTGGGGCGAATCGAAGAAGGTTCTACGTAATATCTGCGAGTGTCTAAGTTTTATTCTTAGATCGCTAATTATAAGCTCGTAAAAGCCGGATGGAAGTTGGTGAATACATGGGTGATACTCTACCGTAAAATCGAACGCACTGCTCCTATACTGTCATCGCACTATATCTATGCGCCGTTCCTTTCTACTTTCGTCTTCTATCTTCGATAAAAATAAAATATTCTGATCGTGTATAAATTTGGAAAAATATAGCCATTTGTTATATCAATGTCACGTCTCTCTTCTACGATGCACATTTAAACGATGAACGTTAATCAAGAAAGGAGAGAACGAGAATATAAAATGATAAAAAAACGAACAAGAAAAAATCACACTTTAATATATTATTACGTACATAAATATGATAATTTATATACATATGTATTTATATAAAGGATGTTATTATATTATTGTATTGCGTATATACAAATTATAATACTATAGATATCTGTTATCGTTTAAATTGTCTAATCAAGGACAATGGCGTCAATGCTTCGCGATTTACGATTTTTCTCTTTATTAAATTTTTTCAAATTTTCACATATTTTTTCATATCTCGTTAAATAAGAGAGTTACTTAATTCGAAAGTTCACATTAGTTGAAAATATATCCATAGAACGTACTATGGGTACATGACGATTGTTTCGCGTATCTACACGTTTCCCGAGCAAGCTCTCTCTCTCTCTCTCTCTCTCTCTCTCTCTCTCTCTATATATATATATATATATATATATATATATATATATATATATATATATATATATATATACACACACACATATATATATATATATATAATAATTTCGGCAAATTTCAACTTCGTTAAATGCACCAAGACGTATTTCCGACGACTTCAAGACCTTTCGAGAGGAGCTTGTGAAAATTCTACGATCATTCCTGGAAAATGAAAGGCGCTAACTTTTCCTATATATAATCGAACTTTATATAATAGTTTGCCCAAGGAACGTGTGCTGTTGTTGAACACACACTCATACACGCGCGCACACATACACTCGAATAACCAGGCATGTTCGCACACAACTATAACAAATCGTGCTCGTCCCTATCCGTAAACGTGACACGACATTTCTCCCTCGACCGCATTGGTAGGACTTGCTAATTCGGGCGAGAAGCTCATAATTTATCCCGTCATGACCTCCATGAATTCTGAAATATAAATCGTCAATTTTATCTCCAGGGTGGATCGAAGAGAGAGAGAGAGAGAGAGAGAGAGAGAGACTAACTGTTGCGACACCTGCGTACCATAACACATGACTTTAAAGTAAGATAAACAAGCAAAATCTCTTCACCTTCGAAGTCGAGCGTGCCAGATCCGTCAGTGTCCACCTCTTCTATAATCATGTCAAGTTCCTCCGGAGATAGTTGGTCGTCCAGCTCGTGAAGAATGTCTCTGAAGACATCGGTAGTGATATAACCATTTCCTTCTTTGTCGTAAATTCGAAAAGCTTCTCTAAGTTCCTCCTTCACGGCTTCCGTGTCCGTGTCCTCTTCCATAAAACGAGATGCCAATTTGGAGAATTCTTCGAACTTCAACTCGCCCGATCCTACGTTGATATAGTTTTTTAATTTTTCTTTTTTTTCTTTTTTTAATTTCATTTCTAATTTTTTCTTATTTCTTTCCGTGGACAAGAAGCAATTATTTTTGACAATCGAAAAGTTAAAAAAGATTCTATGATTGTTGTGGGTGATTTCAACGTACCCCATAAGTCGTAGGTTGCGATCATTTCTTGCAAATTGACACCTCTAACTTCGTGTCCTAACATTTCCAAAATCGTTGGGATCATCGAGGTTTCGATCGCACCTTTCTTTTCGGGATCGAATGTGTCGAATGCCATTCTAAGGTCTGTCAATTTTTGTTTTCACATGCAAGATACGTTTTATTGAGAATAATTTAATAAATATTAATGTTTTATTATGCCACACATATACTCACGTTTAAGTTGGTCCTTGCTGAGATCAATTTCTTGCTGCGATAGTAGAAAAAAAAAAAAAAGAAAAAAGAAATTCAAATAAAAGAGAACGAGAGATCGTTATTTTTAAAATTATATTATATCTAAGACAGAAAGGGAAGATAATTAGATAGGAAAGATAATTACCATATCATCGTTGTCCCACATGATTATACGTAATAAAGTTTTCGATAATATGAAAAAAAAGTTCGATGATATTGTAATAAATATCGCAGAAGCCAGACAATTGGGCGATTTGATTATCGAGGAGACAAATGTACGTCCGTCGGCTTACTCTACCGATGGAAAATGTTATACTGAGCGTTCGTAAACTAATTAATAGCCGCGCTTAGAGACATTGCCCCACATTTTTAATAGCGTTAATGGATCATTACCAATCATCTGTCAGCTCGAAGACGCTATACGGTGATGCTTAATTGAGATTCATTGCGCGTTATACACTTTGCGAAACAAATCGCGAACATCTGACGCAATCTATCGCGATCGATAGAACACGATCACAATACGATCCTTTCCTATTATTTCTACTGAATCCGCCGTTAACGTGACAATTTAGTAATGCCTCTTTTAAGCTTTACTCAAGGTTATTGAACTATTTAATTTAAAAATGAAGTATACCTAGTTTATATATATATATATATATATATATATATATATATATATATATATATATATATTACGAAAGCGATCTCATAGCTTCCGATTCATTGACAAGGATTATCGTAAAAACGTGGGTCCTCGAGATTTACGTGTCAAACAATTTACGTTGTTTTCATGGTCAGAAAATAAACGAACATCTGTATATAATCAAACAATTCATACGCCTACGCGTTTGATGGCATCATACGTAGAAGAGTTTATGCCGATTGCAGTGCGATACCCCTTACAGTGGTTTCTTATTGGCATTGCGTCCTTTTAGAGAATTGCAGTCGATTGCCAGAAGCTGCTCTACGATGTATAAAAAAGTACGCCTGGCAGTAGCTTCTAACCTCGTACACACACTACGTAACTTGATGCACTTGCACGAGACTGACCTTACGCAATACGATGATACAACAATTAATTAATTCAAAAATTAATACATCCATCCTATTAGATTTAAGCAGTACTCGTTCCTACGTATTCGCTTTGTGTCAATGAAGTTGACCAATACGAAATAGTAATGTAAAGGAGTAAACGCTACAAGTTGTACGAGTATTAATTTTTTCATATAATTTATCATACTAATATCTTCCATAAGATTAAACTTAAATAAAACATAATTTCGACAATTTTATAATAATTTAAACGATAGCAAAATTCATTTAAATATTTCTTAACTCTCGAACACGCGTTAAATATGAAAAATATGAATGAATATAGAAAAAGAGTAAAATTTGGAACATACATAGGTATTAAAACGCGTTAGTAATGAAATAATTTTCTTTCGACCTTCGTCGATCGATAATGTCAATAAGAGGGAACATTGGAACGACTATGCAAGTTACTACGTCAGTTTCCCCTCGTACTCCGAGAAGTAAACATCGAAAAACGCTCTTTCCGTACCGCTACGTTTAATCTTCTTATATGTAGATGCGACCAATCTATAATTATTTAAACGATGCACAATGAACTCGGAGTACGATGAGGTAATAATTGTACGATATTACATTACGAACACTGTCGCATAGCTCTCAAGATGCGTTGGACTTGAAATATTTTTCTTTCGAAGCGAGCCGTCGATCGTTTAATGTCAAGAAGAAGGATCGTGCAAGTTACCACGTCAGTTTTTTTTTTTTTTTCCGTACTCCAAAGGGTGAACGTGGCTATACGCTCTTTCCGTACCGATACATTTAATCATCTTATAGATACAATCATTTTATAATTGTTTAAACGCTGCAAAATGCACTACGAGTAAGATGAGATAATAATAATACGATATTATATTTCGTAAAGCTTCGCCTATCCCTTGAGATGCGTTGGATTTGAAATAAATTTCTTTCAGCTTATATCGATCGTTTAATCTCAACAAAAAGGATCATGGGAAGGTCAATTCGCGTTACCGTCTCGTATTACGAGGTCTGAAAATGTTACATTTTATCGTACAAATTCGGGAGGAAATTATTAATAAATAAGATTATTTTACTAACATTTGAACGATAGAAGATTCCTAGCAACATTGCAAATATCGTGAGATACAATCGTTATAAAATAAATACAATTTGATCTTTCGAGAAACATAATTCGCGAACTCGGAATGATATAATTAATAAATAAAATAATTAAAATAATATTTATAAGCTCCAGTTAACGTTGGGACCTGAATTCTTCGTAAGTTCATGTCACCCCGGGAATTAGTGTAGAGTTTTTAAAGTAGAGTTCCAATCAGCTCGTGGGTTTTCGGATGGGGATCAACCTCCACGTGGTAAGACCCGATTCGATAGTAGTCGCGGTATATAGAATTTGAAACTTGGTGTTGATGCAACCCAGAGGCAACAAGGAGGTTTAAACAGCACTTCTTAATATCCTTCTCTCCAAATATTCATGGTAATTTTAGAGGCAACTTAATTTTTCATTTACGTTACGTTCCTCGTTATCTATTAGTATTTAGCCGATTCATTTATATTGTACTAATTTTATTTTCTGCTTGTAACAAAATAAAGAATCGGTATTTCTATTATTTGACGCAATCCGAAAGCAATCCGGAGGCAACCCGGAGGGTCGAGCAGCACTTTTTAACCCGTTGCACTCCAATGTCAAGTATGTTCAGGGTATTATTGTTTGGGTGAAAAAAGCTGAACAGCACGATAATGCTTATTGTTTCTTTTTTCATTTTTTATAGCGCTGGTCTTATTCTATGTTTGCTGCTTATTGTCTGTACATATATATATATATATATATATATATATATATATATATATATATATAACCTGATTATTTATATACAAAATGGATTACTTACGAACAAAAAGAAGTAGCGATGCGACGTACATAGGAATTTGTAACTAAAAAATAGGGCAATTTAAATAAATAATTAGACGCAATCGACGCAGAGGCAATGGTAGAGCTGCTGATACTTGCAACGCAATTGAAATATAACTCGGAGTGTAAAGTGTTCATAATAGTTTCAAAATCCAGTTGTGATAACTTCCTTTTGCATAACTTTAAATAGAATAAGAAGGAAAATCTTTGATTTATTCTTTATTTGTAATAATCGGGATTATTTGGTCTATACATTTACGCAAAGACAACAGACCATTAACAATGCGAGAGCTACTTGAAAGAGGGATTCATCAAAGACGTGGAATACAAGATACAATGAAAATGTAGCTGTAAATAAAGTCAAGAATCATCGTGCAACAAGAACGTGTGTTTCAAAGTTGGGGAAGATGATCGCGGAAAAAGAATATTACTCATAAATTATAATTACAAGAAATAAAATTGTGTCACGGTTTTTACTATAAGAATGCTTGGATTAACCTCCATTAAACGATTCAATGGATAAAATTTGATGGGAAGATCATCTAATCTGTCTTTGTATAAATTTTGTAAACCATATTAATCGTAGATTAATTTTAGCAGAACACAAAAGGCTCGTTCCTCTGGCATCTAGAAAAGGATGGATTTTATCAATTAATGTCAAAAAATATGTGGCATTACGATGAATGGGGAATATAATAATATATGAAACATAATAACATTAAAGAATTTAGGAGGATTCTATTAATTACTTACATGTAACAATAAACTAACAACTAAATAAAGCGAAACCCTGAAAATATCCAACTTTTTTGTCTATATATATATAAATGTTTTTTTACACAGGACATACGGTGCAGCAGCAAATAGATTGTCACGTCGCCATCAACGGCACGTTTTCCACCAGGAGGGACTAGGAATTATTTTGGTGTAGTGTTGTCACATCGCCACCAACGACGTTTTGTAATAGTGTTTTCCACTATTAGAGGAACTTGAGATTATTTTAGTATGGTAATATGGTCTGCTGTCGGTAACATCGACAGCCCTTAATACCCACCATAAGTCGGTAAAAAAGGAACTATTAATACTTACCTTCCGCATACTAATCGTCGGATTAACGGGATAAGGATTGGGACATAGGGTCTGTCCCAGACATCGTTGTCGAATATGGCGCAACGACGCCAGGTAATGAAGTAAAAAAAAGTACATTTAGGAAATATAGATATTAAGATTAGTCTCAAGGATGTTCTAAAACATTATAAGAATTAGGACAAAGGGCCACTTGGAATTTCGAAGAGAACGCTGCCTACCCGAGGGTAAAATTCAGCGAATAACAGAGTCTACTACCGACGCTCCGCCCGAACAGACGTGTTCTCCGCAGCTCTCCTCATAAATCATTAGTGTAAGTATAGTTTCTAAGGAAGAAAAATAACTTGGAATATTTTTACCATTCCGTTCTAAACTGTATTCCGTATTAAATAAATTTTTGTTATATTTAAATGTGTGAAATTTTGGATTTTGAATCCAACTCCCAATCCCGCTAACGCATCTAATTGGACGACGTTCGGACCGATCACCCTTAGCCAATAACTACATTTCGCACACAATCTACAAGGGGAATTTGTATCTTGGTAAGCTCGCTAGATATCAAAAGGGCTCATTGGTGACAGTGAACCAACAAAAGAGAATCGACAACACAAGGTATTAAAGCGAGTATCACTCAATCTCGTTCCAGTGCTACGTGCCAATAAGAGAGGAGCTAACGAGGTTTGAGTAAAGGATGCAAGTCTGGATCAAACCGTATCTCAGCAGTTCAGGGAATACTAGTTCTTTTTTTTTTATGCTCCTAACCATCCGGGACGTAACCAGATAATTATAAGGATATAAGTAAAATCTATCGGACGATATACTACCAATCGAACAGCATCTATCAATAGTTTCTTTTTTTTTTTTAGGGAGGAATTCCTTCCTGTAAGGTTTGCAATACCTCGTGTTGGCTTGGAAACGCACCGTCAGTTATCTGAAATGCCGGAAATGTGCCGGGTTTCCGCGATATAAAATCCGATTTAGGAAAACTTGAGGGGTTTGAGAAAGAATAGAATAACAACGCGTTATTGTATAGCGCATCATGGCTCCGCCAATGAGAAGGCTGCGGAAGTACAAGAATCCTTCGAGCAATCCTATTGGTACGTTTCTTAGAACAAAGAAGTATACGAAGACCACGCCGCTCAACCGTCATTCGTCAGTCGATCGATAGTCCCCGAGCCGATGATACGTTAAGAGAGCTTTTCATTCGTTCTTCACTCTCTTTGTTCGCTCGTTAGACCTTTTGTCTACACATCGGTAACCATCCTCTCTGCTTCTTCGTTGGATTTCTCCAGTGAAAAGTATTGAATTGTGCAAGAAGTTGTGATTTAGAAAAACTTGAGAGGTTTAAGAAAGAATAGAATTTGAATAATTTATAGGAAAAACATTGAAAAACCTGTGTGACTTGAACAAAGGAGAAATCATTCGTGAATAAAGTGTGACATTAAAGTGTGACATTGAAGAGGAATCTTGTTGAAACCAGGAGGGTTATTCCGAAGAGGAGTCCGCGTAAGGAAGGTAGGATAATGCATCTCCTGTCTATACGGCACTTTGTTGATGCCAAGGAAACGCCCACCACAACGTGTTATCGTATAGCGCATCATGGTTCCGCCAATGAGAAGGCTGCAGAAGTTCGAGAATCCTTCGAGCAATCCTATTGGTACGTTTCTTAGAACAAAGAAGTATACGAAGCCACGCCGCTCAACCGTCATTTGTCAGTCGATCGATAGTCCCCGAGCCGATGATACGTTAAGAGAACTTTTCATTTGTTCTTTATTCTCTTTGTTCGCTCGTTAGACCTTTTGTCTATACATTGGTAACCATTCTCTCTGCTTCTTCGTTGGATTCCCCCTGTGAAAAGTATTGAACTGCGACAGAAGTTGTGATTTAGAAAAACTTGAAGGGGTTTAAGAAAGAATAGAACTTGAATAATTTATAGGAAAAACGTTGAAAAACCTGTGTGACTTGAACAAAGGAGAAATCATTCGTGAATAAAGTGACATTGAAGAGGAATCTTGTTGAAACCAGGAGGGTTATTCCGAAGAGGAGTCCGTCTAAGGAAGGTAGGAAGTTGCATCACCCGTCTTTGTTGGTGCCAACAAAGCGCTCGACCACAACGTGTTATTATATAACGCATCATGGCTCCGCCAATGAGAAGGCTGAAGACCACGCCGTTCAACCGTCATTTGTTATTCGATCGGTAGTCCCCGAGCCGATGATACGTTAAGAGAGCTTTTCCTTTGTTCTTCACTCTCTTTGTTCACTCGTCAGACTTTTGTCTACACATCGGGTGGCTCATCCTCTCCGCTTCTTCGTTGGATTCCTCCAGTGAAAAAATTACAAAAACCCCGTATTGGTGAAGCCAAGGATAATGAGTACTATTTGAGTGGGTCCTAGTGTTTCATGGTAGTGTCTGTGGATGACGAGCATTTATGCTTTGCGGGAACAGAGCGGTTTCTCGTTTTAACCGTTTGACTGCTGAGGTGCGCTATCGCGCCCTTTTCTTATATAAAACAAATTTATCTAAATAAGTGATATTTTTTAATTTTTGTTGTCGCAAAGCAATATAAGCGAGTTTATCGTTTGTGTATTTGTTTTTTTGTTTTTTCTTTCTTTCTTTATTGTTTTATTGAGCATGTCTGAAAAAATACGTTAGCAGCCAAACGGTTGAGGTACGAGAAAAAGTTTCTAAACCCTGTATTCGTGTGGATCAGGACTATGAGTCCTTCGTGAGTGAATTTTAGTGTTTGACGGTAGTGCGTCCGTGTTGATACGAATGTGTTCGTGCTCCGTTGTAGCGGTTGCCCCTTTGGGGGAGGGGGGTGCATCTGTTTTTTGTGGGAGCAGAGCGGTTTCTTGTTTTTAACCGTTTGACTGCTGAGGAGTGCTATCGCGCTTTTCTTATATAAAACAAATTTATCTAAATGAGTGGTATTTCTAAATTTTTGTTGTTGCAAAGCAATACGAGTGAGTTTATAGTTTTTTGTTTATTTCTTTTTTTTGTTTATTGTTTTATTGAGTATGTCTGAAAAGAAACGTTAGCAGCCAAACGGTTAAGGTACAGGAAAAAGTTTCTATACCCTGTATTCGTGCGGATCAGGACTATGAGTCCTTCGTGAGTGGATTCTAGTGTTTGACGGTAGTGCATCCGTGTTGATGCGAATGTGCTCGTGCTCGGTGTGGTGGGTGCCCCTCTGTGGAGGTGAGAGAAGATGTGCATCTATTCTTTGTGGGAGCAGAGCGGTTTCTTCCTTGCAACAACTAACGGCGCTATATCGGTGGACCTGCGATGATACCGGTAACGTGGCTGGAGTTAACAACGTGGGTAAGTCCATTTTATTTGTTGCGTTGGCGAAACTGAAATTTTTGCGCGAAAGTGTTTATAGTGCATGCGCTGTGCGAGAAATTCAAACGGGATTTATCCGCGGTTGCGTCCGCGTTTTATCCGCGATTGCGGCCGTGTTTTGTCCGGGGAGCGTCCGGGTTTTGTCCGCGGTTGGGTTCGTGTTTTGTCCGGGGTTGCGGCCGTGTTTTGTCCGGGGTTGCGTCCGTTTTTTGTTTGCGGGTGCGTGCGGGTTTCGTTTGCGGGCGCGTGCGGATTTTGTTTGCGGTCGCGTGTGGATTTTGTTTGCGGGCGCGTGCGGGTTTTGTTTGCGGTCGCGTCTGGGTGACTTCCGGGTAATGTCCGGGTTTGATCTTCGCTTTCGTTTGGGTGGGGGTCCCGGTTGCGTCCGGGTGTTGTCTGCGGTTGGGTCTGGGTGTAGTTCGGGTGGGGTCCGGGTTTTATCTTCGCCTGCGTTTGGGTGGGGGTCCCGGTTGCGTCCGGGTATTGTCTGCGGCTGGTTGGGTGATGTCCGGGTGATGTCCGTGTTTGATCTTCGCTTGCGTCTGGGTGGGGGTCCCGGTTGCCTCCGGGTGATGTCTGCGATTGACTCTGGGTGACTTCCGGATGATGTATGCGGTTGGGTCTGGGTGAAGTCCGGGTGGGGTCCGCGTTTGCTCTACGGTTGCGGTTTGGGATGCGGTCCGGGATACGGTCTGGGATGTGGTCTGGGTTGCGCGCTCGGTTTGGAATACGGTTGTGTTCGGGTTGCGCCTTAGTTTGATCTAAGTTTGCGTCTGGGTTTGGTATACGGTTGCGCGTGGGTAGCGTCTGGGTTGGGCTGCGTTTTTATACGGTTGCGTGTGGACTGCGTCTAAGTCTAAACTAAGTTTGCGTCTGGGTTGCGTCTAAATCTAAACTAAGTTTGCGTCTGGGTTGCGTCTAAATCTAAACTAAGTTTGCGTCTGGGTTGCGTCTGGGTTGCGTCTGGGTTGCGTCTAAATCTAAACTAAGTTTGCGTCTGGGTTGCGTCTAAATCTAAACTAAGTTTGCGTCTGGGTTGCGTCTAAATCTAAACTAAGTTTGCGTCTGGGTTGCGTCTGGGTTGCGTCTGGGTTGCGTCTGGGTTGCGTCTGGGTTGCGTCTGGGTTGCGTCTGGGTTGCGTCTGGGTTGCGTCTGGGTTGCGTCTGGGTTGCGTCTGGGTTGCGTCTGGGTTGCGTCTGGGTTGCGTCTGGGTTGCGTCTGGGTTGCGTCTGGGTTGCGTCTGGGTTGCGTCTGGGTTGCGTCTGGGTTGCGTCTGGGTTGCGTCTGGGTTGCGTCTGGGTTGCGTCTGGGTTGCGTCTGGGTTGCGTCTGGGTTGCGTCTGGGTTGGCCTGCGTTTTTATACGGTTGCGTGTGGACTGCGTCTAAGTCTAAACTAAGTTTGCGTCTGGGTTGCGTCTAAATCTAAACTAAGTTTGCGTCTGGGTTGCGTCTAAATCTAAACTAAGTTTGCGTCTGGGTTGCGTCTGGGTTGCGTCTGGGTTGCGTCTGGGTTGGCCTGCGTTTTTATACGGTTGCGTGTGGACTGCGTCTAAGTCTAAACTAAGTTTGCTTCTGGGTTGCGTCTAAATCTAAACTAAGTTTGCGTCTGGGTTGCGTCTAAATCTAAACTATGTTTGCGTCTGGGTTGCGTCTGGGTTGCGTCTGGGTTGCGTCTGGGTTGCGTCTGGGTTGGCCTGCGTTTTTATACGGTTGCGTGTGGACTGCGTCTAAGTCTAAACTAAGTTTGCGTCTGGGTCGCGTCTAAATCTAAACTAAGTTTGCGTCTGGGTTGCGTCTAAATCTAAACTAAGTTTGCGTCTGGGTTGCGTCTGGGTTGCGTCTGGGTTGCGTCTGGGTTGGCCTGCATTTTTATACGGTTGCGTGTGGACTGCGTCTAAGTCTAAACTAAGTTTGCGTCTGGGTTGCGTCTAAATCTAAACTAAGTTTGTGTCTGGGTTGCGTCTAAATCTAAACTATGTTTGCGTCTGGGTTGCGTCTGGGTTGCGTCTGGGTTGCGTCTGGGTTGCGTCTGGGTTGCGTCTGGGTTGCGTCTGGGTTGCGTCTGGGTTGCGTCTGGGTTGCGTCTGGGTTGGCCTGCGTTTTTATACGGTTGCGTGTGGACTGCGTCTAAGTCTAAACTAAGTTTGCGTCTGGGTTGGGCTGCGTTTTTATACGGTTGCGTGTGGACTGCGTCTAAGTCTAAACTAAGTTTGCGTCTGGGTTGCGTCTGGGTTGCGTCTGGGTTGCGTCTGGGTTGCGTCTGGGTTGCGTCTGGGTTGCGTCTGGGTTGCGTCTGGGTTGCGTCTGGGTTGGCCTGCGTTTTTATACGGTTGCGTGTGGACTGCGTCTAAGTCTAAACTAAGTTTGCGTCTGGGTTGGGCTGCGTTTTTATACGGTTGCGTGTGGACTGCGTCTAAGTCTAAACTAAGTTTGCGTCTGCGTTTTTATACGATTGCGTGTGGACTGCGTCTAAGTCTAAACTAAGTTTGCGTCTGGGTTGCGTCTAAATCTAAACTAAGTTTGCGTCTGGGTTGCGTCTAAATCTAAACTAAGTTTGCGTCTGGGTTGCGTCTAAATCTAAACTAAGTTTGCGTCTGGGTTGCGTCTGGGTTGCGTCTGGGTTGCGTCTGGGTTGCGTCTGGGTTGCGTCTGGGTTGCGTCTGGGTTGCGTCTGGGTTGCGTCTGGGTTGCGTCTGGGTTGCGTCTGGGTTGCGTCTGGGTTGCGTCTGGGTTGCGTCTGGGTTGCGTCTGGGTTGCGTCTGGGTTGCGTCTGGGTTGCGTCTGGGTTGCGTCTGGGTTGCGTCTGGGTTGCGTCTGGGTTGCGTCTGGGTTGCGTCTGGGTTGCGTCTGGGTTGCGTCTGGGTTGGCCTGCGTTTTTATACGGTTGCGTGTGGACTGCGTCTAAGTCTAAACTAAGTTTGCGTCTGGGTTGCGTCTAAATCTAAACTAAGTTTGCGTCTGGGTTGCGTCTAAATCTAAACTAAGTTTGCGTCTGGGTTGCGTCTGGGTTGCGTCTGGGTTGCGTCTGGGTTGGCCTGCGTTTTTATACGGTTGCGTGTGGACTGCGTCTAAGTCTAAACTAAGTTTGCTTCTGGGTTGCGTCTAAATCTAAACTAAGTTTGCGTCTGGGTTGCGTCTAAATCTAAACTATGTTTGCGTCTGGGTTGCGTCTGGGTTGCGTCTGGGTTGCGTCTGGGTTGCGTCTGGGTTGGCCTGCGTTTTTATACGGTTGCGTGTGGACTGCGTCTAAGTCTAAACTAAGTTTGCGTCTGGGTCGCGTCTAAATCTAAACTAAGTTTGCGTCTGGGTTGCGTCTAAATCTAAACTAAGTTTGCGTCTGGGTTGCGTCTGGGTTGCGTCTGGGTTGCGTCTGGGTTGCGTCTGGGTTGCGTCTGGGTTGCGTCTGGGTTGCGTCTGGGTTGCGTCTGGGTTGCGTCTGGGTTGCGTCTGGGTTGCGTCTGGGTTGCGTCTGGGTTGCGTCTGGGTTGCGTCTGGGTTGCGTCTGGGTTGGCCTGCGTTTTTATACGGTTGCGTGTGGACTGCGTCTAAGTCTAAACTAAGTTTGCGTCTGGGTTGCGTCTAAATCTAAACTAAGTTTGCGTCTGGGTTGCGTCTAAATCTAAACTAAGTTTGCGTCTGGGTTGCGTCTGGGTTGCGTCTGGGTTGCGTCTGGGTTGGCCTGCGTTTTTATACGGTTGCGTGTGGACTGCGTCTAAGTCTAAACTAAGTTTGCTTCTGGGTTGCGTCTAAATCTAAACTAAGTTTGCGTCTGGGTTGCGTCTAAATCTAAACTATGTTTGCGTCTGGGTTGCGTCTGGGTTGCGTCTGGGTTGCGTCTGGGTTGCGTCTGGGTTGGCCTGCGTTTTTATACGGTTGCGTGTGGACTGCGTCTAAGTCTAAACTAAGTTTGCGTCTGGGTCGCGTCTAAATCTAAACTAAGTTTGCGTCTGGGTTGCGTCTAAATCTAAACTAAGTTTGCGTCTGGGTTGCGTCTGGGTTGCGTCTGGGTTGCGTCTGGGTTGCGTCTGGGTTGGCCTGCATTTTTATACGGTTGCGTGTGGACTGCGTCTAAGTCTAAACTAAGTTTGCGTCTGGGTTGCGTCTAAATCTAAACTAAGTTTGTGTCTGGGTTGCGTCTAAATCTAAACTATGTTTGCGTCTGGGTTGCGTCTGGGTTGCGTCTGGGTTGCGTCTGGGTTGCGTCTGGGTTGCGTCTGGGTTGCGTCTGGGTTGCGTCTGGGTTGCGTCTGGGTTGCGTCTGGGTTGCGTCTGGGTTGCGTCTGGGTTGCGTCTGGGTTGCGTCTGGGTTGCGTCTGGGTTGCGTCTGGGTTGCGTCTGGGTTGCGTCTGGGTTGGCCTGCGTTTTTATACGGTTGCGTGTGGACTGCGTCTAAGTCTAAACTAAGTTTGCGTCTGGGTTGCGTCTAAATCTAAACTAAGTTTGCGTCTGGGTTGCGTCTAAATCTAAACTAAGTTTGCGTCTGGGTTGCGTCTGGGTTGCGTCTGGGTTGCGTCTGGGTTGGCCTGCGTTTTTATACGGTTGCGTGTGGACTGCGTCTAAGTCTAAACTAAGTTTGCTTCTGGGTTGCGTCTAAATCTAAACTAAGTTTGCGTCTGGGTTGCGTCTAAATCTAAACTATGTTTGCGTCTGGGTTGCGTCTGGGTTGCGTCTGGGTTGCGTCTGGGTTGCGTCTGGGTTGGCCTGCGTTTTTATACGGTTGCGTGTGGACTGCGTCTAAGTCTAAACTAAGTTTGCGTCTGGGTCGCGTCTAAATCTAAACTAAGTTTGCGTCTGGGTTGCGTCTAAATCTAAACTAAGTTTGCGTCTGGGTTGCGTCTGGGTTGCGTCTGGGTTGCGTCTGGGTTGCGTCTGGGTTGCGTCTGGGTTGCGTCTGGGTTGCGTCTGGGTTGCGTCTGGGTTGCGTCTGGGTTGCGTCTGGGTTGCGTCTGGGTTGCGTCTGGGTTGCGTCTGGGTTGCGTCTGGGTTGGGTTTCGTTTTTATACGGTTGCGTGTGGACTGCGTCTAAGTCTAAACTAAGTTTGCGTCTGGGTTGCGTCTAAATCTAAACTAAGTTTGCGTCTGGGTTGCGTCTAAATCTAAACTAAGTTTGCGTCTGGGTTGCGTCTAAATCTAAACTAAGTTTGCGTCTGGGTTGCGTCTGGGTTGCGTCTGGGTTGCGTCTGGGTTGCGTCTGGGTTGCGTCTGGGTTGCGTCTGGGTTGCGTCTGGGTTGCGTCTGGGTTGCGTCTGGGTTGCGTCTGGGTTGCGTCTGGGTTGCGTCTGGGTTGCGTCTGGGTTGCGTCTGGGTTGGCCTGCGTTTTTATACGGTTGCGTGAGGACTGCGTCTAGGTCTAAACTAAGTTTGCGTCTGGGTTGGGCTGCGTTTTTATACGGTTGCGTGTGGACTGCGTCTAAGTCTAAACTAAGTTTGCGTCTGGGTTGCGTCTAAATCTAAACTAAGTTTGCGTCTGGGTTGCGTCTAAATCTAAACTAAGTTTGCGTCTGGGTTGCGTCTGGGTTGCGTCTGGGTTGCGTCTGGGTTGCGTCTGGGTTGCGTCTGGGTTGCGTCTGGGTTGCGTCTGGGTTGCGTCTGGGTTGGCCTGCGTTTTTATACGGTTGCGTGTGGACTGCGTCTAAGTCTAAACTAAGTTTGCGTCTGGGATGCGTCTGGGTTGCGTCTGGGTTGCGTCTGGGTTGCGTCTGGGTTGCGTCTGGGTTGCGTCTGGGTTGCGTCTGGGTTGCGTCTGGGTTGCGTCTGGGTTGCGTCTGGGTTGCGTCTGGGTTGCGTCTGGGTTGGCCTGCGTTTTTATACGGTTGCGTGTGGACTGCGTCTAAGTCTAAACTAAGTTTGCGTCTGGGATGCGTCTGGGTTGCGTCTGGGTTGCGTCTGGGTTGCGTCTGGGTTGCGTCTGGGTTGCGTCTGGGTTGCGTCTGGGTTGCGTCTGGGTTGCGTCTGGGTTGCGTCTGGGTTGCGTCTGGGTTGCGTCTGGGTTGCGTCTGGGTTGCGTCTGGGTTGGGTTTCGTTTTTATACGGTTGCGTGTGGACTGCGTCTAAGTCTAAACTAAGTTTGCGTCTGGGTTGCGTCTAAATCTAAACTAAGTTTGCGTCTGGGTTGCGTCTAAATCTAAACTAAGTTTGCGTCTGGGTTGCGTCTAAATCTAAACTAAGTTTGCGTCTGGGTTGCGTCTGGGTTGCGTCTGGGTTGCGTCTGGGTTGCGTCTGGGTTGGCCTGCGTTTTTATACGGTTGCGTGTGGACTGCGTCTAAGTCTAAACTAAGTTTGCGTCTGGGTCGCGTCTAAATCTAAACTAAGTTTGCGTCTGGGTTGCGTCTAAATCTAAACTAAGTTTGCGTCTGGGTTGCGTCTGGGTTGCGTCTGGGTTGCGTCTGGGTTGGCCTGCATTTTTATACGGTTGCGTGTGGACTGCGTCTAAGTCTAAACTAAGTTTGCGTCTGGGTTGCGTCTAAATCTAAACTAAGTTTGTGTCTGGGTTGCGTCTAAATCTAAACTATGTTTGCGTCTGGGTTGCGTCTGGGTTGCGTCTGGGTTGCGTCTGGGTTGCGTCTGGGTTGCGTCTGGGTTGCGTCTGGGTTGCGTCTGGGTTGCGTCTGGGTTGCGTCTGGGTTGGCCTGCGTTTTTATACGGTTGCGTGTGGACTGCGTCTAAGTCTAAACTAAGTTTGCGTCTGGGTTGCGTCTAAATCTAAACTAAGTTTGCGTCTGGGTTGCGTCTAAATCTAAACTAAGTTTGCGTCTGGGTTGCGTCTGGGTTGCGTCTGGGTTGCGTCTGGGTTGGCCTGCGTTTTTATACGGTTGCGTGTGGACTGCGTCTAAGTCTAAACTAAGTTTGCTTCTGGGTTGCGTCTAAATCTAAACTAAGTTTGCGTCTGGGTTGCGTCTAAATCTAAACTATGTTTGCGTCTGGGTTGCGTCTGGGTTGCGTCTGGGTTGCGTCTGGGTTGCGTCTGGGTTGGCCTGCGTTTTTATACGGTTGCGTGTGGACTGCGTCTAAGTCTAAACTAAGTTTGCGTCTGGGTCGCGTCTAAATCTAAACTAAGTTTGCGTCTGGGTTGCGTCTAAATCTAAACTAAGTTTGCGTCTGGGTTGCGTCTGGGTTGCGTCTGGGTTGCGTCTGGGTTGGCCTGCATTTTTATACGGTTGCGTGTGGACTGCGTCTAAGTCTAAACTAAGTTTGCGTCTGGGTTGGGCTGCGTTTTTATACGGTTGCGTGTGGACTGCGTCTAAGTCTAAACTAAGTTTGCGTCTGGGTTGCGTCTGGGTTGCGTCTGGGTTGCGTCTGGGTTGCGTCTGGGTTGCGTCTGGGTTGCGTCTGGGTTGCGTCTGGGTTGCGTCTGGGTTGGCCTGCGTTTTTATACGGTTGCGTGTGGACTGCGTCTAAGTCTAAACTAAGTTTGCGTCTGGGTTGGGCTGCGTTTTTATACGGTTGCGTGTGGACTGCGTCTAAGTCTAAACTAAGTTTGCGTCTGCGTTTTTATACGATTGCGTGTGGACTGCGTCTAAGTCTAAACTAAGTTTGCGTCTGGGTTGCGTCTAAATCTAAACTAAGTTTGCGTCTGGGTTGCGTCTAAATCTAAACTAAGTTTGCGTCTGGGTTGCGTCTAAATCTAAACTAAGTTTGCGTCTGGGTTGCGTCTGGGTTGCGTCTGGGTTGCGTCTGGGTTGCGTCTGGGTTGCGTCTGGGTTGCGTCTGGGTTGCGTCTGGGTTGCGTCTGGGTTGCGTCTGGGTTGCGTCTGGGTTGCGTCTGGGTTGCGTCTGGGTTGCGTCTGGGTTGCGTCTGGGTTGCGTCTGGGTTGCGTCTGGGTTGCGTCTGGGTTGCGTCTGGGTTGCGTCTGGGTTGCGTCTGGGTTGCGTCTGGGTTGGCCTGCGTTTTTATACGGTTGCGTGTGGACTGCGTCTAAGTCTAAACTAAGTTTGCGTCTGGGTTGCGTCTAAATCTAAACTAAGTTTGCGTCTGGGTTGCGTCTAAATCTAAACTAAGTTTGCGTCTGGGTTGCGTCTGGGTTGCGTCTGGGTTGCGTCTGGGTTGCGTCTGGGTTGCGTCTGGGTTGCGTCTGGGTTGCGTCTGGGTTGCGTCTGGGTTGCGTCTGGGTTGCGTCTGGGTTGCGTCTGGGTTGCGTCTGGGTTGCGTCTGGGTTGCGTCTGGGTTGGCCTGCATTTTTATACGGTTGCGTGTGGACTGCGTCTAAGTCTAAACTAAGTTTGCGTCTGGGTTGCGTCTAAATCTAAACTAAGTTTGTGTCTGGGTTGCGTCTAAATCTAAACTATGTTTGCGTCTGGGTTGCGTCTGGGTTGCGTCTGGGTTGCGTCTGGGTTGCGTCTGGGTTGCGTCTGGGTTGCGTCTGGGTTGCGTCTGGGTTGCGTCTGGGTTGCGTCTGGGTTGCGTCTGGGTTGCGTCTGGGTTGCGTCTGGGTTGCGTCTGGGTTGCGTCTGGGTTGCGTCTGGGTTGCGTCTGGGTTGCGTCTGGGTTGCGTCTGGGTTGCGTCTGGGTTGGCCTGCGTTTTTATACGGTTGCGTGTGGACTGCGTCTAAGTCTAAACTAAGTTTGCGTCTGGGTTGGGCTGCGTTTTTATACGGTTGCGTGTGGACTGCGTCTAAGTCTAAACTAAGTTTGCGTCTGGGTTGCGTCTGGGTTGCGTCTGGGTTGCGTCTGGGTTGCGTCTGGGTTGCGTCTGGGTTGCGTCTGGGTTGCGTCTGGGTTGCGTCTGGGTTGCGTCTGGGTTGCGTCTGGGTTGCGTCTGGGTTGGCCTGCGTTTTTATACGGTTGCGTGTGGACTGCGTCTAAGTCTAAACTAAGTTTGCGTCTGGGATGCGTCTGGGTTGCGTCTGGGTTGCGTCTGGGTTGCGTCTGGGTTGCGTCTGGGTTGCGTCTGGGTTGCGTCTGGGTTGCGTCTGGGTTGCGTCTGGGTTGCGTCTGGGTTGCGTCTGGGTTGCGTCTGGGTTGCGTCTGGGTTGCGTCTGGGTTGCGTCTGGGTTGCGTCTGGGTTGCGTCTGGGTTGCGTCTGGGTTGCGTCTGGGTTGCGTCTGGGTTGCGTCTGGGTTGCGTCTGGGTTGCGTCTGGGTTGCGTCTGGGTTGCGTCTGGGTTGCGTCTGGGTTGCGTCTGGGTTGCGTCTGGGTTGCGTCTGGGTTGCGTCTGGGTTGCGTCTGGGTTGCGTCTGGGTTGCGTCTGGGTTGCGTCTGGGTTGCGTCTGGGTTGCGTCTGGGTTGCGTCTGGGTTGCGTCTGGGTTGCGTCTGGGTTGCGTCTGGGTTGCGTCTGGGTTGCGTCTGGGTTGCGTCTGGGTTGCGTCTGGGTTGCGTCTGGGTTGCGTCTGGGTTGCGTCTGGGTTGCGTCTGGGTTGCGTCTGGGTTGCGTCTGGGTTGCGTCTGGGTTGCGTCTGGGTTGCGTCTGGGTTGCGTCTGGGTTGCGTCTGGGTTGCGTCTGGGTTGCGTCTGGGTTGCGTCTGGGTTGCGTCTGGGTTGCGTCTGGGTTGCGTCTGGGTTGCGTCTGGGTTGCGTCTGGGTTGCGTCTGGGTTGCGTCTGGGTTGCGTCTGGGTTGCGTCTGGGTTGCGTCTGGGTTGCGTCTGGGTTGCGTCTGGGTTGCGTCTGGGTTGCGTCTGGGTTGCGTCTGGGTTGCGTCTGGGTTGCGTCTGGGTTGCGTCTGGGTTGCGTCTGGGTTGCGTCTGGGTTGCGTCTGGGTTGCGTCTGGGTTGCGTCTGGGTTGCGTCTGGGTTGCGTCTGGGTTGCGTCTGGGTTGCGTCTGGGTTGCGTCTGGGTTGCGTCTGGGTTGCGTCTGGGTTGCGTCTGGGTTGCGTCTGGGTTGCGTCTGGGTTGCGTCTGGGTTGCGTCTGGGTTGCGTCTGGGTTGCGTCTGGGTTGCGTCTGGGTTGCGTCTGGGTTGCGTCTGGGTTGCGTCTGGGTTGCGTCTGGGTTGCGTCTGGGTTGCGTCTGGGTTGCGTCTGGGTTGCGTCTGGGTTGCGTCTGGGTTGCGTCTGGGTTGCGTCTGGGTTGCGTCTGGGTTGCGTCTGGGTTGCGTCTGGGTTGCGTCTGGGTTGCGTCTGGGTTGCGTCTGGGTTGCGTCTGGGTTGCGTCTGGGTTGCGTCTGGGTTGCGTCTGGGTTGCGTCTGGGTTGCGTCTGGGTTGCGTCTGGGTTGCGTCTGGGTTGCGTCTGGGTTGCGTCTGGGTTGCGTCTGGGTTGCGTCTGGGTTGCGTCTGGGTTGCGTCTGGGTTGCGTCTGGGTTGCGTCTGGGTTGCGTCTGGGTTGCGTCTGGGTTGCGTCTGGGTTGCGTCTGGGTTGCGTCTGGGTTGCGTCTGGGTTGCGTCTGGGTTGCGTCTGGGTTGCGTCTGGGTTGCGTCTGGGTTGCGTCTGGGTTGCGTCTGGGTTGCGTCTGGGTTGCGTCTGGGTTGCGTCTGGGTTGCGTCTGGGTTGCGTCTGGGTTGCGTCTGGGTTGCGTCTGGGTTGCGTCTGGGTTGCGTCTGGGTTGCGTCTGGGTTGCGTCTGGGTTGCGTCTGGGTTGCGTCTGGGTTGCGTCTGGGTTGCGTCTGGGTTGCGTCTGGGTTGCGTCTGGGTTGCGTCTGGGTTGCGTCTGGGTTGCGTCTGGGTTGCGTCTGGGTTGCGTCTGGGTTGCGTCTGGGTTGCGTCTGGGTTGCGTCTGGGTTGCGTCTGGGTTGCGTCTGGGTTGCGTCTGGGTTGCGTCTGGGTTGCGTCTGGGTTGCGTCTGGGTTGCGTCTGGGTTGCGTCTGGGTTGCGTCTGGGTTGCGTCTGGGTTGCGTCTGGGTTGCGTCTGGGTTGCGTCTGGGTTGCGTCTGGGTTGCGTCTGGGTTG